>OZ059904.1:24206610-24354110 GCA_964057215.1 Oscheius myriophilus | reverse complement strand
CCGAATTTGCTTCCGCAGGCTTTTCTCGGGTCTCAAGATCTCCCTATTGGCGGTCTGAAAATAAATGTATCTAATAATCAATGGGAACTTTTGAACTTTCATTTATATCTGTCTCTGTCTCTGTCTCTGTCTCTGTCTCTATCTCTATCTCTATCTCTGTCTCTGTCTCTGTCTCTGTCTCTGTCTCTGTCTCTATCTCTGTCTCTGTCTCTGTCTCTATCTCTGTCTCTGTATCTATCTCTGTCTCTGTCTCTGTCTCTGTCTCTGTCTCTGTCTCTGTCTCTGTCTCTGTCTCTGTCTCTGTCTCTGTCTCTGTCTCTGTCTCTGTCTCTGTCTCTGTCTCTGTCTCTATCTCTGTCTCTGTCTCTATCTCTGTCTCTGTCTATAACAAACCTTGATGTAGGGTTCGAACTCGATCTCCATCATTTGTCTCATTTGCTTAGCCAATTGCTGTCTGGATGTGGGAGCATCCTCACACTGCTGATCAACCGATCCACCAAAAAGTTCTTTGATTAACTGAAAATAACGAGAATTAAGAATGCAAACTGCTGAATCGAACCGAAGGCCGGCGGGAAAGGAGACTTTGCATGGCAAAGTGGTTATAGGACGTTCCGGATCCGTAGGCGCCGTAGGACAACAAGGTGGTTGCTATCGCATCCAATAGCATTCTTGGAATAATCCAGTAGCTTGTAGACGGTATCCAGTAGATGATGCACTGGAATGCACTTCCCCATGCAGTGGGTTTGGCACTTCTTCTGACAGAAATGCCCATATTCTTCCATTCGCCGTTGTTAGTTCTGTCTCCGTGCTCGATGGCTACATTTGCTCCCTTCCAAAGCAACGCATTTGCTAAAATCCCGGCGAAAGGTACAGCAAAATCCTTAAATTCGGAAGTGGCAAGGGAGCAGACAGCTGGCAGTACGAGTCCAATGAAGGTACCCCGGCGGTCAAACAATCGCCATGCGGTAACAGGGCTTAACAAATTTCATACTTAGTTTAACATAGACGAACCTGTTGATGGGCAGACTGAGAAATCTGAAGCCAAACTCCAGGAGAAGAACCGCTGTGACTAATAGGGCGATGACAGACAGTACATAACCTGAAAATTGCAAATTTTCTAACACTGTTAAGTTTAATTTCGTTACAAATAGCTAAGTTTAATTGTGCTAGTAAAGCATCACTCACAGCGGCCAAATACGATTGCGGAGAGAAGGGAGGGCTCCTCAGTCAGGTTGTAGAAAGTTTCGTTAAAATGCGCGAAGACGGCCAAATCCTAAACTTTCTTATACATTTTCCCAAAAGTAATTCTTTGCTTTATTGCATGTTATCATGCGGAATCTCTCCTTTCTCTCTTTGTCTCTTTCGCTCGATCTCTCTTTTTTCGCTCGATTTCTCTTTTCCCTTTTTGTTTTTGAAATAAAGTAGTCGGAAAAACTCCGATGACGAAAACCCACTTTGAATCTGTAATTTTCTATCAATTTTAGCCGGAAATCTTTCACTTTTGGTAGGTCAATATTTTTTGAGTAATTTTTTAGAATAATTTTAGAGTTTAAAAAATTTTGACCTACCAGAAGTGAAAATTTTCCTAATCAAATCGATGGAAAATTTCAGTTTCAAAGTCAATTTTCGTCATGGAGTTTTCCGGACTTCATCATTTCAAAGATACATGGTGCCTCTGTCTAATACAATTTGCAGTACTTATGTAGCAAAGGTAGAAAATGCGAAAACCGGCATTTTCAAACGTAATATTTTACTTTTTGACGTTTTCCGGTCCCTTTGCAACACTTCCCTAGTTAAAGGTTAGATTTGGTGTACTCACGACGGAACCTATCGGAAAAATACCACTTCGAAAGAATTTTACCACTTTTGGAAAATATACAGTATAGCCGTCGCCAAACGAAATTCGGCGAGAAAAAGCCGATTTTCCCTGCGTCTCCGCTTTTTGCACGCTCTTTTCGCCTGCGTATCGCACGAATTCTGCATTAAATGAACTGTCTCCAAGACTGCGATATTAAAAAACAAAAAACAAGGATTTTTGCATTGCTCCGTTATGTTCCAAATTGCTGAAAAACTGTCTTTTTTAAGATGTCGAATTACTTCCGTTTCTCTCCCCCAGCTGTTAGTCAAATTACCATGCATTTTCCATTTCCATATTCTTTCATTTTCATATTTAATTCCGATTCTCCGTTCCAAAAAATACCTCAATGCAAAACTCTCCAAAACTGCTATTCTCTCGGGCTACGGTATGTCCTATCAGAAGGAGAAACAGCAGAAGGGGACCGCGCCCCATCTTAAAAAAAACAAGGTTATGAAAACATTGATACATTTAACTCGTAGATATCACTCAGTTGTCCCACTGACTCCCGCACACGGTGGCGCACTTCACGGATACAATTCGTCGCCACATATTCAGTTTCACTTCATTGTAACAATGGCACAGAAAATTCGACAGAAAACATTTCTCAGGCTTCTGGAACACGTCGTTGTTGTACTTCGGCATCGGGTTGAGAAGGTCCTTGTTCGTAGAAGACCACACCTGCAGATATTTTAACGTTTCCAGCGAAATCATATTGAAGAAAGCCATTTTTCCACGAATAAGTTTCAATTATGCGACCTGTAGACGCTTTTAACCTATTTATTATAATTATTAAAAAATCATTTAGAAAAAAATTTCATTTTAAAACATGTTATGCTGATCCAACGAATTTGAGGTTGCTCCAATGCCAATACCGTAACCTTAGTCTTTCACAGATCTCGGCAGAAGAGCGGCACGACGAAAATGACGACCGGCATCTCCACGTATCCCGAAGCTTTATTTTGAATTAACGTTTGTTACATTTATTACGTCTTTAAAGGTTCAAATATTCAGTCAGGAGGATAACACTTTGATTCTTTTAAATTTAAAAAAAGATTCATATCAAAAAACTGCTTTGAATACGTTTAAAATTCACTATTTTGGAAATAGCATGCCATTAAAGTTGCCATAACTGATTCCTATAGATGGCAATTACACCCGACGTGTCCGCTATTTACACGTTACTGCAAAGGGTCACTTTTATTTTTGTAGCCCGAATTAGCGTTGGAAAAAATTTGGGTGCGAGATAATTTACGATAAACGGATACAATTTTTTCAGACCTTTTCCAGCCGAAACTTAACCGGAACTGTCTCATTATATAAAAAAAGTCCGAAAAAAGTAGCCAAAAACGTATTCCGCAGATGGAAATTACAATCTGCTTGTCCGTTGTTTACATGGTAACGAACTGGGTTAATTTTATTGTTACTGTGAGAAAGTGTTGGTTAGACTGAGGCTGCGAGATAATTCAAGGTATATTCTTCTATTCAGACAGTTGCCAGCCGAAGTTCAAGCGGGATTGCCTCGTTAAGTAACCACCAGCCCGAAAAAAACTGCAAAACTCGATTCTCTGCAGGTGGAAATTACGCACTACGTGTCCGCTGTTTACGCAGTACTGAAAACGGCCACTTTTACTTTTGTAACCTGAAATAGCGCTGTAAAGAATTTGGATGCGAGATAATTCAGGATGTAATATTTATATCAGACATTTTCCAGCCGAAACTTAACCGGATCTGTCTCATTAAGTGATAAGAAGTCCGAAAGAAGTTGCCAAAAACAAATTCCGCAGATGGTAATTACGACCTACGTGTCCGTTGTTTACACGATTGCGAAAACGATTCCATTCATCTCGTAACCCGAAATAGCGTTGGAAAGAATTTGGGTGCGAGTTAATTCAACACAATATTCATTTCAGACTGTTTCAGCCGACAGTTGACAGGAGCGGCCTCATATAATCATATTTTCATTTTTGAATTTTCTCTTTACAAAACTATACACGTTTCAATGTTCCAACTGGTCCCACCGAGAGAGATTACGGTTATCAGGGGGGGGGGGGGCAAATTTGCACTTTCCATAACTTAAAGTTGAAATCGTGGCAGGACCAATTGCAACTCATTGGACCACGGAAATCCGAATTTCCAAAGCAGAACAAAACATGCACCATTTCTCCTATATTTTTTGTCCGTACTCATGAAAAACTTTATTATTTTCTATCCGTACTCATGAAACTTTATTGTTTTCTAAGGGGACGAGCACGTGGTTTCGTGCGTATCACAAAAAATCTCCTCTCCCTATCCTATCCCCGCTATGGAGTAGCTCCGGCAGTCTGCACCGAACCTGAAAATCACTACGGAAGCACTTAATGTGTGAGAACTAATCTCGCATGAAGATACTGAAGACTCCGTAAGAGCAGGGCTCACACGATGACCTAGAAATGGAGTTAAAGGACCGGGCGTAACCGAAAATCATCGGGAAATCCTTTGAATCACGAGGGGAGCCATGGACATCGGGGTGCATTTGGTAGTCGCTATTTTAGGCGCTTATTGGATACGGTATCGGCTGGCACGAATGGCGTGTTTTTACAGAAATACGCCGTAATATCAAGCGGAGACGCCGCACGCACAACGCGGGAATTTCAAATATTTATTTTTGAAAAATGCCTTTTCCCGCGTTGTGCGTGCGGCGTCTGCGAGTGATTTCGCGGGGTGTTTCTGTAAAAAGACGCCGCCGGTGACAGCCGAAAACAGTAACCACGAACAGTTTAAAATAGCGGCTGACCAGTCCACCGGGATTTCCGCATTTTAAGTCGAATCGGGTGGAGGTTACGTAAAAGGTTACGTTTACATGCAAATCATATTTTTATCGTGCAATACAGTCAAAATCTACGCAGGCATTAAATAAATTATTCGTTAGAACACAATTTAGGTTAAAAATCGAAGGAATAGAACCCTGGCGTGATGGCAAATTGCCAGACACAGGTAGAAAAAAACACACTTCTGAAGGGTTCGATCCCTTGAATTTTTCACGCAACGCATGACCGCGACGCGCCAAACTATTCAAAATTAATGGATTTGTACAGGCTGGACGCGTCGCGGTCGCGCAATGCGGTCGGTCTCGGTAATCTCAATCGACGACTTTTTTCTCTCACATGCACTATTTTATTTATAGCCTAACCGAGGCTGTAGAAAGAAGGAAAATACATAATTCGCATAATTGACCTACTTTCTTTTCCAGCCGCTGTTCTATTCTGGGGGAGGGGGGGGGGGGTCACGTTCATCCTGCGAGCGCCAGTAGTTTCGTCCGAATTTCCCTGAAAACATATTACGGAAGCGTAAGTGTACGCAAACTGATCGCTCAATGAAGCCGACGGTGGAGAGGCGGTGGAGGGGATGAAGAGGGGGGTAGAGCGGCCGGAAGCAGCATGGTGGACCTAAAACAGCCATTTAACTGGACGATTCTCTGTATTTTCGAATAAAGGGAGTTTCCCTGTATTTTATACCGCTGGGGCGTTTTAAATAGTTCAATTACAATCATTCAGAAGACAATAAATAGGTACGAGTGCAAGGGGGGACTTCAAACAGCTTTATACCGGCTAGTACGGCTCTTTAATTTAGACAAATATACACAAAAAGTTCAAGTTATTCATATACTATCGATTAATTTGATTTAAATCTCTTCGATTTACTTGCACGGGGTAGAAAACGTGTAAGATCAACGGATAAAGCCCCCTTTTTTCCAAATAAATTCCCGGGTACACGACTGTTGCCGAAGCGAAGAAGTTTCGCGACCCCATTTTTCAATTTATTTTATTTTATAAAGTTAAATTAACTTTTAATTACATAATTAAGCGGTTCGAGTTACCGCTACTTCTTCAACATGGTTGATCCGCGGCACGGATAGAAGATCGCCAAATTTTCTCCTTCCGGCCATAAATTATTATTCGTTGTATTTTCATCTTCCTCAAAACTCACAAATTTCGCAGTTTTTTAAAGAACTATTTTTGCATTTAAAAAATCACTCACGTCGCAGGCGTCCATGACGAAGCAGAGCAGGCAGGTTCACGTCGTTTTCGTCTCCTTTCCAGCGAACCTCGGCGAGAATTTCTGAAAAAATGTTACGGAAGCGTTATGAACGCAAACTGATCTCCCAAAAAGATGTCGTCCGGGCGTAGATGAACGGCCATCAGCAGTCCGGACGACCACGTGCGACTGAGGCCTAAAACGGGCGAATCAAGCAGATTCAGAGGAGCGAAATCGACGAAAAATAAAAACACAGTAAAATATATCCATTAAAACCTTTTAAAACTGCAAATTTTTAAAAAGAAAATCATAAAACGGATTTTTTAATTGGAAAATGGAATCCCCGGCGGCAAAATAGGAGACAGCCGGTTGTCACGTACCGTATTACGGTGAGTCGATAATTGATCCACTTTTGAAGAGAATTTTGATAAACGGCTTTTGATTTTATTCGAATCAAATTTGCAGTAGTATTTGCAGTAGTAGAAAATAACCTCCATGCAACTAGGAACTGAAACTATAAGACCGCGACCTTGGTTCGATCCCGGCTGATCCACATCACTTTCTCCAAACTCTGATATGTTTGAATAGTTAGAATATCGATTTTTTCTTAAGAGTTTTAGAAATGCGCGATGAAAGCAAAGTTCCATTTGACACTTTCAGCGCGCGGTTTCCGGACTTTCTTTCGGCTCGGCGCGAGTTTTCCACAGGCGTGTAAATGCCTCGTCGATTGTAGCGCTATTTCGCCCGTAAATCATTGCACCCATTTCAGATTTTAACTGTGTCTCTTCGAAAAGAGAACTGGCGTTTTGCCAAAGTCCGCCTTTTTTTTCCGAATTTGGACAAATGTCGATTCCCCTCTGTCTCTCTGTCTCTCTGCCTCTCTGTCTCTCTGTCTCTCTGTCTCTCTGTCTCTCTGTCTCTCTGACTCTCTATCTCTCTGTGTCTATGTCTCTCTCTATCTCTCTATATCTCTATCTGTCTGCCTTCCCTCAAGGATTCAATCCCCACCTCTTAATTTCTCGTTTCCCTGAGTATCAAACAGAATTCTATCACATCCTCCTCAGTTGTCTAATCTTGCGCTGCCCCTGGCCTGGGAACGGTGCTCGTCCGACCTTAACCTGAGAGAGGGCGCCAAAGCGGAGACGCAGGTCGGCCAACTATGCCGGTCGCTTTCCATTTGAATCTCCCTCGCCACCGCCTTTGTCCCCGCCTGCCGCTGTTCTGCCAATTATTGATTTATTCACATAGTCTAATCAAATAACCCTGTTTTTATCATAAATTATCCTTTTATTTACTTTTTTTCGTCGAAAAGACTATTTTCGGAGGGATTTGCAAATAGTCACGGGGTTTCTCCCGACTTACGTGCTATTCACTCATTGCGAACGCCGAGCGAGGATTATTTTGCGGGCAAATGGAACAAGTTTACTTGTTATTCGGCCCTTGGCCTCCACCCTTCGCAATTTAAAAACCGAATTCTATTGGATTTCATTGTTACGGTTAACTGGTTTTTAAAAACATTTTTTATCACTTTTTTCCCATGTGGCTCTTTCTTATTGTCTGTTTTGTTTCCCTCTCTCTACTGATTTTTCTCTTTTGCCTCAAATTTTGGCCGCTTTGATTTATCCCAGCTCATTGTTCACTCTTGGTCTTAAATGCCAATCTTTTTTCACCTTCGCATATTATTTTTAAGGTTCCACCTGTAACGCTATCCCTGTATTTCAGTCTCTCTCTTTCTCTCTCTTTCTCACACACACCGGCACACACACATTTTGAAATTTTAGCTAATTTCGGAGTGGACTCAATTAGAATCCAGTTGCATTCGCATCCCTTCACGCTCTCTGTCTCTCTCTATCACCCACTCTGTCTCTCTCACTCACTCCTCTCTGTCTCTCTATCTATTTCTTCTTTCTCCCCCTCTCTCTCTATGTTTTACTCAATGCCTCCATCATTCATTCTCCCTAATTCTCCCACTCCTTCTCACTTTCTCTGTCGTTCTTCCGCATTTTTCTTGAATGTCTCTCTCTCTCATTCTCTCTCTCTCTCTCTCTCTCTCTCTCTCTCTCTCTCATTGTGGCTTCTTCAAAGTCTCTTTTCGCTGTATTGTTCTGCTCTTGCTTTCTATCTGTTTACTTGTCTTCCAATCCCAATTACCCTCAAACAAGCAAATATTTTCTATCTCCATATTCTGAAACCGTGCTTGCTTCACCCTCTTCAATTAACATTTCTTTCGTTTTTAACCGGTTCTTTTAACTATTTTTTTTTCTAAAACGTCGTAGCAATTTACCTTCCCTAGCTTTTCATAACCACGTTTTTCCATTATCAGTAGTGTTCAATAATTTGGGAAATGTCAGTAGTGCTGGTCCAACGATAAAACATTTTTTGGCATTGTCAGTAGTGCTTGGAGAATGTCAGTAATTCTCATTATTACTTTATCAGCAGTGCGTGGCCAATCCTAACCTTTAAAAAACCAAACCTATGAAACAACTTAAAAATTCCTCTTGGCTATAATTTTCATGACTTCAATCCCAGATTCCTCTCTGAAAAATGTCCAACATTGGTAATTTCAACTATCTGCCTGCCTGAAAAATGGCCAGAAATGCTACAAAATAAAAAATTACCAAAAAATTCAATGGGCGAATTTTAGAAGGCCTTTCTTTTTTAGGAAGAGAAAGTTGTGGGGGAAAATCTCCGTGTCTTTTCATATTTTTTATTCAAAATCTTCCGAACTACTCATTTGTTTTGCTTGAATGAATGCCAAAAATCAATTTTTACGACTCATTTCGCCCTTTGAAGTCATGTGTGCCCTCTCACTTATTTTCCGTTTTCATTAGTAATTTCACATTTACAAAACAGATTTTTCAGAATTCAAAATGCACAAAACCTCTCAGCCGAACAAACTCATCTTCCCTCCTCTTCTCTCAGACACCACTTCCAGCGCCTTCCGCCGCCCCTACAACAGATTTGCCCAGTTTGACGTGCCTGGGTGAGTTTTACTTTAAAAAATCGATAACTGATTTTAAATTTTGAATTTTAAAATCAATATTCTAATTTCAGTGATTCTGATGACTTAAACGAAGCCATGTTGGCTGAAGACACCACAATCGAAGTCTCCAAAACTGAAGAAACCCGGGATGTCGTGGTGTTGGAGACGCTGAAAACTCTTCAAAAAATCAATAACGACAAGGATTCGGAGATTCAGGAGCTTCGGAGAAGAAACAAGCTTCTGGAGGAAAAATCTCGGGAGCTGGAAAAAGAGAATCTGAAGTTGAAACTGAAATTGGAGGCTAAGGAGGACAGAGAGAAGGCCAGTCGAGAGGGCTACGACCATGTTATTGATCGGCTTCTGGAGATCATCACTGAGGTGAGTAATTAAATAACGTTAATTAGGTACTTAAGGACTTAAGGTACTTAGGGTTAAGGATTCACATTTCCACTACTTAAAGACTTAATGTTCTAAAGGACTTAAGGTTCTAAAGGACCCTTTGGGTTAGGGACACACCTTATAGAATGTTCTACTTAGGGACTTAAGGTCATTAGGGTTAAGGACTCACCTTTCAAAATGTGCTTCTTAAAGATTTAAGGGACTTAAGGTCTTTATCATTGAGGATTCACCTGACAATTTTTGTTACTTAAAGGGACCATCAGGGACCTATTACAACTTTGGCTCGCATGAAAGAAAAAAATCAGCTGATCCAAAAACCCTATACAACTTAGGGTCCAAAATTCTCCGTTTTCGAGATTTGTGGCTTCAAAGTGCCCAAAACCGACCGACCGTCTGCAGATTCTGCGGATAGCCGCAACGCCTGCATGATGTTTACAAGCCAGTCTAATTTCGAAGTTGTTATTCTAATAGGACAAGATTACTCGGAAAATGAGGAGCGTTCCACACAATTTAGCATATTTAATTAGTATATTTTTCCACCCTACCCGATGAAAATGGAAATGATAAGGTCCCTGACGGTCCCTTTAAGGACCTAAGATGGCTAGGGTGAAGGACGACTAAGATGGCTAGGGTTAAGGACTTAAGAATTACGACAAAAAATTGTTAAGAAAAGTTGACGTCATTGATTAGGTTAAGGTAAAATACAACATTTATTCAACTCAAGTTATGGTTTTCAATTAGGGTTAAGGACAATCTCAAATTTGTTTAAGTCAGATCATAAGGTAAGGGTCAAGAAAATCTAGGTAAGAACACGTTAATGCTTACCATTAGGTTTAGGTTAAGGACAAACGTAGGTTTAAGGCAGTTTACGTTTCGGCCTAGTTTTTGGTTAAGGGCTAATTACCTTAAGCATGCCCAAGGCAATCAAGTTAGAGTTAAAGTAAGTAACCGTCAGGCAACGCTTTTACTTAGGTAACTGTTAAGATCGTTCCTAGAGTAAGGCTACGAAAAATTAATTCTTAATGTTAAGGTAAAAGCTAGAGTTCAGATTTCTTAGTTTGAAGCTAAAATTCAACTCACGTACCAAGACTATGTTCATGGCATATTTAAATTTGATATGAAAAAAGACGTAATCATTTTTTGAATCATTTTTTGTAATCATTTTTTGTAATCATTTTTTTTTTCAGAAAAAGCAGTCTTCCTCAAACCACGAAGAAAGGATGTCTCTCGGAGAGAAACTGAAAAGAATCTCTCTTAATTTTGCTGAAGGTGAAGATAGAAAGTCGACACCTCCGTTGGAGCCAAGATAGATGAAAGAGTTTAATGAAAAATGAGGTTGCAATAAACTTTAATTTATCGGTTTTTGAGTGTGAGTTTAAAACAAACACACATACACACACATACACACACACACACACACACACACACACACACACACACAGAGTCAGCCTTTGTGCCGAAGTTTTTATTCTTGTGACGTTTTCTGTCCGGTAAGATTATCTCCATAGTCACCTCTAAAGATAAGGATTGATCTGAAATTGACCAGCTGGAGCCACCTGACATACGACTTACGGCATATCACAGACATTCTGTCGTCGTTCTTTGAAACTTATGTGTAGCATATGTGACGCATAACAACATCACCTTTGGTCTTAAAATGTTACCTTCTCATGCGTCATGCCGTCACCAGACGGGTGATGAGGCATGGTAGGCTCGACAAAGGCCACTTCCATAAATAAATGTGGTGGTTCGCTTTATGATAAAGCCAGATTATTTGAGAGAGAAAGGAAAACGCATTTTGGCGCTAGGATCACTAATCGTGTTTTGAGATTAACAACACCTTACCTCATGTTTCTGGTTTGTTTAAGCACATTAGAAGTGGGGGGGGGGGGGGGGGAAGAAAAAAGTTTGACAACGAGGGGGACCGAACCCCAGACCATCTGCTTATGAGGGGAGGCACTTGGCACTAAACCAAGGAACGCGCTGGCGGCGCCCATCGCGCTGACGCCAGCGCCCGCCGACGCTGGAGAAGGCGGCGCTTAAAATTAGTCGCGCTACGAACAGAAAATCGACCGTATCTCGGCTCAAGTGGCCAATAAGAAGCTGGAATTTTGTTTTCTTAATAATTCTTTCGAAGACTCATCGAGTAAGGTAGGCCTCGTTTAGAAAATCCGGAGGCGGTTCAAGTCATTCCCCATTTTGTTTTTCCCATGAACGTACCAAGACAGCTGCTTGGGAACCTACATTTCCGCAATTGTGGCGGAGATTAGCTTTCAAGCAAGGTGCACCATGGTGAGAACCCCAAAAAGATGCTTCTCCTTATCTTGACTTTCAGGCAAATGCCTCATAAAAACGGATAATCGTCAATTCTGCAGCTGCGAGCTAACATTAACCCGCTTGGGCAAATATGACCATTGCCGAGGTGAGGTTTCATTTTGCACACAATAGAGTTGAATGTGGGTGAAAGAGAAGAACATTCACAGTTATAGCCTTTTCATCTGCGTCTTTGCTTTATGCTCTCTTCTGAGTACCACACGATTGCTGAAATAAGGCCTTTTGGACAGAAATCCAGTGTTACAACCGGAGCACTCTCGTTTAGCCCCTACTGCCATTGGGAAATCAATACGGAGCCCTACTGGCATTGGCTAAAATATGAAGCCCCGCTGATATTTGGTTGAGAGCATTACTGGTATTGGTCAAACCAAAAACCACTATTGACATGGTCAAAGAGGACATTGCGGACGTTCGCCAAAGCAAAATGCACTACTGACATTAACTCAAAATTTATAGCAACTCAACTCAAAATTTATAGCACAATTGCCATCATTCGTCAACTAGAGACCGCTATTGACACAAAAGACACAAAATGTGAAGCCCTACAGATATTGGCCAAAATTGCTATTGGTCAAACCAACCAGCACTATTGACATTGGTAGAAATAGGGATAGTTTACTAATTACATCCGCTCAACTATGGAGCACTGATGGTAGTGGCGAAACTAACAATGAGGTTGGGAGAGGGCAGGGTGTTTTGTGTGAATTTGGAAAATTTTCTATATATTCACAATACTATTTAATATATCTCGATAGGAGACGATCCTTTCATTTTTTCCTTTTTTTTCTCAGAAAACTATAAACTATTTATGTCCCTGGTTCCTTCTTCCTTCCATTCAGCGTATATAGGCAGTACGGCGCATGGTTTGCTCCCCTCTTATCAATGCTATGTCAGCAATATCAACCACAGATTTTAGTGTACACAGAGTCGTCTTTAGGACAAAAAGCAATGGTATACATCTGACTGGATGTTTTGAAAAAAGACAAGAAAACGACAAAAAGATATAAATAGAGAGATCTACAAGAGAGAGAGAGAGAGAGAGAGAGAGAGAGAGAGAGAGAGAGAAAGAGAGAGAGAGGGAGGGAGAGAGAGAGAATGAGAGCGAGAACGAGAGCGAGAAAGAGACCCCCAACCCCCCCCCCCCCTCCCCAAGTCGGACTACCTTGCTATATAGTGATGAGGGGGTAATTTTGCGAATGATTGGGTGCTGCTTTAAGACTTAGAGTAAGTGGACGCCGTTTCGTTACTCTTGGAGGTCCATTTGCGATAGCTGTGGCCAAACTTGCATCTGCGGAAGAAAGTCGCTTTTTCTCTGCGTCTGCGCGGGTGACACACTATTTCCGCCTGCGTATCGCACGACTGCTGCATTAAGGCCGTTTTCGGCCGGATGCCGGTTTGGCGACAGCTATATTAGAATCAAACGATGAGCCACCTTGCATAATGGGGATCAATTTAGGATACTCCAATTAAGTCCCCCATGCAGTTTTGACCGATGTCAGTATAGTCCCACTTTTAAAGGAAAGGTGGCCTTATGTAAAGTTGGAAACGTTGTACGATGGGAGTTCATTTAAGATACTGTAATTAACCACCCCCCTTTTCACCACACTATGAAGGCCACTCCAACCGATAAGGCGGTTTCGGACGATATCAGTAGAGCCCCACTTCAAAAGACAATGTGGGGCTCTACTACATTAAGTGTTAAATACCAGCCCGCCCACTTTGCCTGATAGACACACGTTTAAAGTACTGCTAATCGAACCCCCCTCCAGAAAAAAATATGGTTTTGGCGATGTCAGTTGAGCCTCCATTCGGAAATCCACTACGAGGCTTCTTTCGATTTATTCTGAATATGAAGAACTGGACTAAAACAGCGCTAACCAATTTTATCGGTGATAAATTCACGTTTCCAACTAAAGTTTTGGTCTCTAACTCTAAATTCTTATCAAAGGCTCCACCAATCTGAATGAATCATTTTATTACACTCATCATGTGTTGATTGCGACTCTTTCGTCATTTTAAATAAATATTCTTGAAAATGTGGTGACGCATTGTACACGTCAGCCTAAGGCCGCTCCGGAAGTGGCTGTGTCTGACCGCGAGGCGGCTGAAGTCAACCGCTTGAAAGAATAAGTGAACGAATTTGGGAAAACAGAATAATTTTGATAAAGCGGTGACAAAACTTACTAACCTAAGGCCGCATTGAAAGGGGGTGCGCCAGACCGCGAAGCGGCTGTATTGGACCGCTTAGTGGAATCGAATGCTCAACTTTCGCGAAACTAGAACAATGAAAAACTATCTTAGATATAATCAAGACGTTTGTAATTTAAGCTACCCTAGCCCGCGAAGCCGCCGCAGCCACTGAGCGGCCCTATGCGTTTTGTTGAGAAAGACCGCGAAGCGTCCGAATGTTTCATAGAACTTCGTTTTCCTGAAATCTATGATTTCAATTTTCACTCGATTTTCCAGAAAATTCCGTGTTTTAACTCCAATTTTACAAAATAGCACATTTCAAACACTATGTCAGGACCACTCCTCTCCAGTCACAGTCTGACTTTAACACCACAAATGATAAGAATTGTTATGGGCGCCAACACTGCTTGCTCTTCTTATCAAAAGCTACGTGTTGACTGTAGCGGAGCAAGATATTCGATTGAATACAGCGGTTTGAAAAATGAAAACACCGCTGCGAGAGGTGAATTACTTAGCACGGAGACTCTAAAAACGAAAACAATGTTCCTTTTTCTATAATTTTGATATAATGAAGCTGAAAATATAAAACCAAACCAAATGTCACCGAAAAGGATTGAACCAGCGACCTCGGGCGCAAAAGTCGGTAACGTTGCCATTGCGCCACGCTGCGCACCCTAAACTCCGCCAGCTGGCTCCATTTTAACCAAACGCGGCCGTCCACCTCACAATTCAGGCCAATCGTGAAAAAAATTAAGCCCGAACCCATGAGCACCCTTCTCTTATGGCATCGTAAACCCTAATTAAAGATAAGATCTCCTGGTTCTCAAGAGCCAGCTTGTCTCTTCCCGTGGCCGCGATAAGAAAGGCAGTTATGAGAGGCCATTGTCCGCATTCAGAAACACACAAAGAAGGGTTTGAGATAGTTACTATCTATTTGATCCTAAAAAGACAGTTTTTATCAATCAATACTGTCGTAAATGACAGAACGTTGGGAAAAGTGCAAATCTGGTGCGTAACATTTGAGTCATTCTGATTTTTCAGTGATTCACCCTTTGTAGATTATGGAATATTTCTCCACCTCGTCATCAGAAGCTTCGAAAAACTTGAATCACCAATTCTTTATAGTTGGACTCCTTTCGAAACTCAGAAACCTTTTATCTCATCGACTCAGGAGAAAAATGCAGAAAATTCTGCAAAGCTAACGGCAATTCCGACAAGATAGCGGCTGTAAAAGAGGATAAACAGGGCGATTTTTCCAAGAAAACGTTTATCAGCGGAAAAGTCCACAGAAAAAGGTCGAACCATGACAGTCAGCAGACAAGATGGAGCGAAGGGTGTGCGGCTATCGGATAAATTCGCTTTTGAGAAAAATCATGGCATGGATCTCAAGGGTGAGTTGTCGAGAGAGAGAGAGAGATTGAGAGAGAGAGAGAGATGCGAGAGGCGTTGAGAGGAAAAAGACGCGCTATGAGGCGTAGAGGTGTTGGGAATCAGTGAGACGCAGAGGAGTAGTGAGACGTCCGGAGGCAGAGTAACAGGATGGAAAGAGGTGTAGATCAAAGAGAGAGAGAGAGACAGAGAGAGAGAGAGAGAGAGAGAGAGAGAGAGAGAGAGAGAGAGAGAGTACCGGATTGGAGACTACCACTTGAGAGGCGCTGAGGCGAAGATAAGCACAGAGAAATAATGACACGTCCAGAGGCATGGCAGGAAAGCGATGAGGACAGATTCAAGATGCCTTAGGAGGCAGAGAGGCAATAAATGGCGGAGAGACGTTGGGAGGCAGTGAGGCGCAGAGGCGTAGTGAGACGTCCGGAAGCAGAGAGAGGCAAGAAGCAAAGAGATATAGAGGCAGAGAGGCACAGGGAGATAAAGATAGATATAGCTGCCGCCAAATTAGAATCATGCCAATAAAATTAGAATGTTCCACCCATGCTCTGTTGATATGGATATTCATAGTCTGATTAGTCATCGACAGAGCATGTTTTGCATGTTTCATACATTAGCATAAGATTTCCGTTTGGCGACAGCTATATATATATATATATATATATATATATATATATATATAGAGAGAGAGAGAGAGAGGATTAAAACCCTTTCTCACTCCTCTATCTCTCTCTCTCTCTTTCTCTCTCTTTCTCCATCTTTCCCTCCCTCCCTATCTCTGTCTATCTCTCTCTATCCATCCCTCTATTTCCAACTCATTTCAACCATATGTCAGAAACAAAACCCCTTATGAGAAAACTGACCAGGGTGTTGTTTTCAACAAGAGTGTAAAACACCACCTTCATTTTGCTTTCCCTATCACGGTTTCTCACCAAACCCTTCCCTGTTTTTCGAACACCTTAGCGACTAAGACCTTAACAATACTAGGAGTAAACCCTAAACCTGTCTTATAATAATGAAGACTTTTAGCCGCAGCGCGGCGCGCGTAAACGGAGTGCACAATAAGTGGTAGGAAAATGTTTTGTCCAATTCAGGGAAATTCAATTCTTCATCGTTTTTTGCAAATACTTGCTATCAGAAAACCTACCGCTACTGTTAAACAAGCCACCAACGCTATCAGAAAACGGTTGTTCACCTGAATGAAAGTGGAAGCCATGTTTACAGCTCCTATCTCTTGAAGCTGCTGATACTACATTGTGCCGTACACAATAAAACCAATAAGTTAGACCACCCGTATAGACCCATTCGATAGGAGATGAGGAAATCCGGAAATGGGTGGGCGTTATAGGGCCTGCTAGCCTCCTACGATAGTTGATAAGCTGGCCCTGACCGAAAAGGTGTGTCATTTGGGTCAACAATGACTCAGTTGACGAATGGTGCATTGGTCCGGCACGTGTTGGAGAGAACGCAATTCTCACTCTACAAATTCTCATAGCAAACTTGTTTTCTCACTCTGTTTTGAGAAATACAAGTGGTTTTAGGCGTTAGTGTCTTTAGGATTTCGTTTCGTGCCTTTGAACCTTACAAAATTAGTCGAATCCAGAATTTTCTCACAATTTGCCTGGCTTTAGGGCGTGTGCTTCAGTTTAGGGCGCGCGCATGGTCATTTTTATATAGGGCGCGCACGCAATAACCCCCGCCGATGAAAGCACTGCGCGGGGCGGCAAATGCACGCAGTTAAAAGCGGTTAGATGCCTTTAACTGATTTTAATCTAAAAATCTAAATAAAGCACGGAAGTTACGCCTTAAATGGGAGTTTTCGTACTAATTGACGTGTGGTCGTGGCGCGTAGCGCGCTAGAGCGCCGCACCGCGTCAACGAAAAGATGGACCAAAGTTTTCCCTTTTATTCTTCAACAAAGAATTAGAGTTTTGAAGAAATTACAGTAATCCTTTCAAACTTTAAAACCTAAAGTGTCCTCAGACAAAATCATTTAGCATACGGTAGAAGATTACGCTACAGGTTACTGTATTAGTTAAAATCGCAACTACAGTATCTTAGAAAACACTGTAAACAAACCTTTAATTCGGAGATTACGGTAAAGAAAACTATTGTATTTTTGAAGACATACAGTAACCAATAACAAATTACAGTACTCCCTAATTAACAATCTGATCTTTCTACAGTCCCCAAAAATACAAAATCTGTTTAGTATATGCAGTATTTTCAAAAATGACTTAGAAATGAGGAATTGTTGCGAAACTCGTTCATATCATAAGATGACGTGTCCTAATGCGAAAAAATTTCACACTTTGGAACGTTATAAACACATTAAGAAATAGGGGGTTTCCCAAGAATGTTGACGAAAACCGATGAAAAATCGTTTTTATGTTCGGAAATTTCTCAATTTTGCGATTTGCTTTTTCAAACCGCTTTCCCTGCAGTGACGCGGCGGGCAATTAACGCAACGCGAGCCAGATTTGCAATTTGTCCATTTTTTTGCGATCGATTTTAAGTTCTATGGAAATCGGAAACATTTTCTTAGTACAACTTTAAATTCTCTATCGCTTGATATATAGAAAAAAAGTCACCCTGCTGCGGCGTGGAGCCCCCGCAATGCAGCGCGCGCCAGATTTGCAATTTATCGATTTTTCTATGATAGCTTTTAATTTTTATTACAATGTTAATATTTTTTCTAATGAAACTTTGAATTATCTATCGAATAGTATATATAATAAGTAAAATTTATCAACACTGAAGGCATACGCTACTAGCAACCTTGATAAACCAGTCATTCTGTATGAAAAAATTGATAAAATGCTCATTTTTAGGCCATTTAATGTAAACTCAAAAAATTCTCCGCCCATATGAATGATCTTATCACAAAAAGCAGTCACTGACTGATAAAGAGTCACAAGCCCCTCCGGTGACAGCCCCCTTCGGCCGCCTTTTGCGTACTGTACCCCTAATATCGCTTTGTTTATTTGCTTTTTACTATACTTTGCTCTATTATTGATTATTGAAGACTTCAAAATCTAGTAAACAGACCAAATTTTCAGATCGCTAGTACTACCGTAGTCTCAGAGAGTTACCATAACCATGTCACAACCAACAATACCATTTTCTGCATTACGACAGGTAATCGATAATCGAGTGATTGCCAATCTTCCCAGAATCCTATTTCCATTCCGAAGTCCGATCCTTTACCTCAACGGACGATAGAAGTAGACCCAGTGGATAGAATGAAGCCTCCGACTGTTATACCTTTAAATTCGCTACCTCCATCAGTTGCTCCGATGTTCCACGCCTTGGCGTTTTCTCCACTACCGACACAATCACCAAGTGGATTCGTTCCTAATGTCAAAAGTTGGCCGCCGGCCGGTTCAAGCAGGAATCAACCATTACAACAACTGCCTTCGTGGCCTATGGCGGCGGTAAGTAAATTTTTTTTCATTTTCAACAAACACCATTAGATAAAGAATAAACAGACGAACAAATTGCCTTGTTAAAATTAAAATTTAATTAATTTTGAAGGTAGTTATGACTGTTTTAGTGCGCGATTGTAGCGCTGCAAATAGCACGCGGCGCCCGCTAAACTAAGGGCGGACCGAAATGGCGCGCGGGCATCTATTTCTCGATTTTACCTGGAAAAAACTCGCAAATGTGAATTAATAGGATACATGATTAAAATTTCATTAAAATTAGAGTTACTTAACTTTAAAGCATTTGTTGCAGCTCGCGCACAAAGTCTGCTAAACGGCGGACAGCACGAAAATACGATTTTAGGGATTAAAATTGTTTCAGGTCCAAGTCATCACGTTTTTCATGAAATTTCAATGTTTTAAAACAGTAATGATTTCAAGCGCGAAAATTGCAGTGCAAACTGTGCACAGTCTTTGCTAAATAGCGGGCAGCCTACGAATTAGCATACTTTGCTTCGAAATGTGTAATTAACTAACAAAATATCAAATTTATAAAAATAATTTAGGTTTATTAATTCAACAGGAGGAAAGCTATGTTCAATGCTATGATTGAAAAAGTTTGCAAAGTATTAGAAAGTCATGACGAAGTTGCAGGCTTTGGACAAACGTAGAAGCTTTAAAATACTATACAGTGCGGGAAAAAAGTATAGTTCCACTTCAAAACTTTGATTATTATGAAACTCGTTTAGAATCTTGGTAAACCCTATGCACCATCGTTTTTGTCATGGTCGAATACCCTTTGCTGCAACGAACAAGATCTTCACATTTGCATATTCAAATTTTACGCTAACTTTATCGAAAAATGCAAAATTGAGGTGGGAAAAAAGTATAATTCCACCCTCAAAAAATCGATAATTTCTCGAGATTCAAAGAACATCATTAGTCAATAGGTCCTTACACAAGACGGAGACAGTCTTAGGAACGTCTGGGAAGGGAAAGAGACAGTTTGCGGAGCATCGAAGGCATCAACGTAGCCCACTTTTGACTTTTGGCCTTATTAAGATGATGGAGGTTGCAAAACTGCTTGTTTCCTTTGGCTTCAGCCTCCTCATGACACAACATGAGAAAGTTTGGAGTCACATTGAGCCCCAAAGCCGCCCAGAATATTCTGAGAGTGAAAACTATGTTGGAATCATTCGTTGAATACGATACAGACAGGAGCCGTTTCCCAAAATGAGCAAAATCTGGATACCGGTAAGAATTTTTTGGAGCCCCGAGACCCACACCATTGGAAAGCCCTTGAAAAGTAGTCTCAGAAAATGTTTTTGTTGCAGCTCAGAAAAAATTTGTCTTCGAACAGACAAGCGTGAAAACATGAAAAGTTGTTGTTTTTTTGCAAGAAAATTCGCATTTTTTTTAAAATTTTCCATTGGAATACAGAGTGTAATTTTGGTTTTAAATGCTTGTCTGTTCGAAGACACATTTTTTCTGAACTGCAACAAAAACATTTTCTGAGACAACTTTTCAAGGGCTTTCCAATGGTGTGGGTCTCGGTGCTCCAAAAAATTCTTACAGGTATCCCGATTTTGCACATTTTGGCAAACGGCGCATGTCTGTGTCGTATGCTAATGAATTTTCGTTTTCAACACTTTAATCTGTTTCTAAGACTTTGATCAATCGAATGAGTTAGACCATGTCACTCCTGAAGCCCTCGAATGACTTTTAAAATAGCAAGAAAAGTGGAACTATACTTTTTTCCCGCACTGTAAAACAGTCAAAAAGCAAAAGATTTGCTGCCAGCAGGGGTCGAACCTGCGACCTTGGGCTTATTAGACCCACGCTCTAACCGACTGAGCTATGGCGGCGCTTCTTCTTAGGTTTCGCCGGCGCTTCAAAACCATCTGCACCCTCCCTCAACATCTCACTCTCCGGTTTTAGTCACTTCGCTACCAACAAGCCCCAATGAGAATGGCTCAATTCACCCGAACACCCACTCCTGAAGACTTAGACGACTACAAGGACAGCGAAGGTTCAGAAGGAGGCCCTCCCGATCGAAACAACCGCCGACGGGAGATGAATCGACTAGCTCAGCAGAAGAGTCGCTTAAGAAAAGATCAATTAAGAGCCTCACTACAAAGTGATAATGACGGTCTCAGAGCGAAAATTATCTCTTTAGAAGCAGAGGTATTGATTTTATTGACTTTTAAAAACTAAAATGCGTTTTTCAGGTTAGAGTATGGAAAAATATGACAAAAAAGTCTGAAAATGAAGCCAACGAATTACGGCGTAAAGTGGAAGAAGCGGAGGCGAAACTTCGCGCATTGGTGGGTTACGGTAGATTTTGTTTTTGTTTTTGGAGTGAAGCCCAAATATATGGTTTCTCATGCTAAATGTCAACACTAAGTGTTTGCAAGATAAAAATAGCAACAGAATTTCGAAATCTGTTTACATTCATTCCATTTATATCTTTGTTTCTAAAATATCTCATTTTTAGACTGCAGATGAATCGATTAAAACTAATGGCCAAGATCGATCTGAATCCGTTGATGGATTGAAAATAGACGAAGAAGCGGAGGAAAATGTCGATGTTGTTGCCAACGATGAACCTAAAGTTTTCCCTATGGCTACGGCACCAGCTGCTCCCGCTGAAGAAGTCAAAGACGAGGTAAGAGTGATAAAGCAAAATATTTGCCGCCAGCAGGGGTCGAACCTGCGACCTTGGGCTTATTAGACCCACGCTCTAACCGACTGAGCTATGGCGGCGCCGCAAACATGCCAAGACGGGCGCGTTAAATCCAGCGAGCGGCGCCACTTAGCCAGTTAAAGTGCCTAAAGCATATTTAACCCTATTTACTTCAGAAATACGAAGATATGAGTAAAGAAATCGAATTACTGACCCAAGAACTTCAAAGAATGTACCATTTGACAGCTCAACAAGCAGAAGCTCAGAAATTACTTCACCAGGTTTCAAAAGGTATAAATTTGAGTTAAACCAGTTTCAGGCGTTAGAAGACCAACAACAGAGGATGAGTCTTCTAGAAAAACGGAAAAATGATAAAGTTGAATTGCAATTTTGCCCGGCGCCCTCGCAATCGGTCACTCCAGTTTCTAAGGCCGGTATTCGATGGAAACAACGGGTCAAGGGAGGCAGAATTTCGAAGAGAGATATTGAAAAAGTGAGAAGAAAATCAATTCTAAACATAAAAATCGAATTTAGATTGCCACATTATTAAAGAAGAACAAAAGCTCATGAATGCAACAGAGGAGGCCTTCGATGCGGCGACCTGGATGAACAGGAAGCCCATCAACGGAAAGAAAATTACAGCAAATTCATTTTTTTACTTTTTCATTGACATTTGTGCCTAATTATGTTACTAATAGACAGAGAACTATTAAAAGAAATACGGGAATTGTGTTGTAATGCAGCGCTGTGAGATCAAGGGAGCTGCGGCGTAACTAAGCGTTAACGGTATAGCGCAGCCGGTTAGGCGCTAGTTTTGCAATCGAAAGATCCCTGGTTCGATTCCCCTCTGATGCGAAACGTTTTTGCTACTTGCGGAAATGGATGACCATAACTTTTTATATCTTCGAGTTACACAATTTGGCATTTTAAAACGCTTTATTGAGAATTTCTTTTCGCTGGTCGGGTCGAAGTCTAAAGTTTTCACGTTGGAAGATGGCATTTGACCCCCACCTTATTCCTTCTTAGCCTTGTTCGTCTCTTCATCTTCCTTCTTCTGATCTTCAGGCTTCACAGTCGGAGGCAGAATGGCGGGAGAGCGGGGAGGCGACAAGGGCTCATCGGGCTGGGTGAGCATGGTGTAGACGAGGTGTGATGGTCACTCCGGCCACGGCGTAGATGAAGAGTCTGGGAAAAGGGGGATAGAGAGAGAGAGAGACAGAGAGACAGAGAGACAGAGAGACAGAGAGCCAGAGAGACAGAGAGACAGAAACACATAGACACAGAGACACAGAGACGTCTAGAAACGGGGACAGAAAGACACAGAAACCCAGAGACAGAGAGATAAAGGAAGATAGTGAAAGAGAAATAGAGAGATAGAGCAAAAGAACGTAAGAGAGAGAGAGACAGAGAGAGAGTTACCTGGAGAAGAAGCCCATGAGACGACCGGATGAGGGAGGCACACGACTGAGAATGAGGGAGTCCAATGGTTAAGGAAGAGGAATGAGTAACGGAACGCAAAGTGACGCAACCAAATTTGAATAGTCATATAACCTCTCTCTCTCTCTCTCTCTCTCTCTCTCTCTCCTCTCTCAACTTTACAAAGAAAAAAATACAGCAAGTCATCCGTTTATATATTCATCGCAACATCACTTACGCCGTCGGCAAACAATTTATGATAAAAGAGCACTGCGTTATTTTTCCGAATAGTAGTGGAAACATAGCGAATTTTATCCGGCCCAAAGGAGCGCAGTCCAGGAATACGAATACGGCCGAATCCACAAGGTGATGCTTCCGGTACGAGCTGAAGTATTATTATGACAAAATCTCTCTATGAATCGAGCAGTTTGGAAGACGTTGCACTAGTGCGGGAATAGTCGAACGATAATTTTTGAATTAGAAGTTTGGATTTTGCCCAAACGCACAAAAATACGTTTATTTGGTCTAAAAACGCTATTTTGAATGTTGCGGACCATTATTGATTTTTGGTCCCCGGTTACGGCAGGTCGCACTAGGATACGGTAGTTTGGTTCAAAATGGTCCAAATGATGCAAAATGAGGGTCTATCAACTTCCTTTACAATGTGGACTAATTTTTTATACTTACCATTTTCAGAAATATCCGTATTGAACAAAGTTAGACAGTTTTAAAGGCAAAAATCACACCTTTTTCGAGATTTTTTTGACCTTTTCCCATTAAAGTGCCAAAACGGGAGCGATTGCACTATTATAATCAAATTCTACGCAGAATTTGCTACAAAATGAAAACTCGAATTGTTGAAATTTCCTTATTTTTTCACGGGGAAAGTTTGTCTAAGCAGCCTGGCGCCGTTTCTTTTCGGCATAATTCGATTTGTTAGAGTACCATTTTGTAAGCACATAAATAAATTTTATGGTTTCAAAAACTTATTTTGTAGAAAATTCTGCGTAAAATATGACCATAATAGTGGCATTGCTCCCGTTATGGCCGTTTTGGAAAAAGTCGAGAAATCTCGAAAATTTTGTGATTTTTTCATTTAAAAATTTCTAAATGTGTTCAACACGGGTATTTCTGAAGGCTTTAGGTACAAAAATTAGTCCACATTGTAAAATAAGTTGATCGGTACCCATTTTGTTTCATTTGGACCATTTTCAACAAAACTACAGTATCCCAGGGCGGCCGTACCCCGGGGATCAAAAATCAATAATGGTCTTAACGGTTCAAAATAGTGTTTTCAGATCGAATAAACGTATTTTTCTGAGTTTGAGCTGAATTTAAGCTTCAAATTTGAAAATTATCGCGCGCCTATTCCAACACTACACAGCCCGCCGCACGCTTTATGGAATCGGCAAGCGGCTTTTAGTGGCTTTTCGTCGCGGGACCCAACTCCTCCAATACAAAGAAGTAAGGAAACAAAGATGCAGCAAACCTGGAAATACTGGCTTATTTAGTTCAGATGTTGCTTTATAAATAGGTAGTAGACAAATGTACCATTTGGACTGAGTTTTTTCCCGGAGCGAAAATAAATACAACCAGAGATACACGGTTTTCCGTGTTTCTCTTCAATATTACCCAAGAACCTATACGTGCCAAAACTCACCCCAAATGATGCAATTTTGCTCTACAGATTGGTATAGAGAACAGCCAATTTGATATTGTGCCGACTTCACGTTTGCTGCATCTTTGTTGTGCACGATGTTTAACAGTGACGCCCTGTTCAGGTACGGTAAAACAGCTACCTCTGATTAAGCTTAATTCTTGAATTTTATTGTTTAAACTGCACATATATCGGCGTAATACATTCCATGATGTCATTTTAAACGAAATAATCGAAAATTCCATGATAAAATAAATTTTAAAAAGCATTTTTCCTTTATCAATTTGAAAAGCAGGGTTGTCGTTCCGGGACCCTCCTCCAATGAAACAGGCCGGTTTCTGAAATGCGGCTGCTGCAAATGTGAAAATTCTGGGGTGTTTTTCGCATATTTCTTTTTAAAAGTTGATAAATAACATTTCTATCATTTGGCCTGAGTTTTTTGCCCACCCAAAAATATCCACAGCCGAAAAAACTCGGTTTTTTTGTGATTTTGGTTATTTTCCAGTCGAAGAATTTTCGCGAAAAAACTCAGGCCAAATAAGACATTAATGAGCTAAAAGTTGACAAAAAGAATGGTTGGTGAAAATGGCTGGATCGTCCAGGTTTGCTGCAGCCAGTTTGGGTTTCATGAGCCACCTGTTTGTCGCGAATTCGGCATTTCCGGGCCGGATTCTTTACATAATTAGGTGAAACTAATGTTTTTCTTATTATTTCAACATTAAAATAACGAATTACGTGTTAAAACGAATAAAAATAAGCATTTTTAATTTATTACTACTACAGTTTAGGCGTTTGTGATGGAGCGCGATTTCGAAAAGACCGCCCTTTAACCCGCCGGCCACGGCGGGCTGTGACTAGAAAAATCGGGTCTTAACCTACCGTAATTATTTGTCCCCGTTGAATAGTGAATTCCGGTAGTTCGAATTTGAGTTCCAGATGGCGATTCAATCTTCTCACATACCGTATTAAAACACTCCCTTTTGAATTCCAAGTCTAAATCGATCAATAAATTTGGAAAACCATTGGGAATACCATACCTTGACGCCCTTTAGTGAGATTTCGAAGGCGCCACTGGATACAATGGACACATCAGTATTCCACATTCGAAACTCTTCTATGTTAGTTAGTTCCTCTCGAAACGGCTAAATTTTTTATTTAAGACGCGATGTCTGAAAAAATCGACACCTGTCAAGTTAGTCTTGGTCGTAAAAATTCAAAGTGGTTCGATCGGGCTCATTTTTTGTGTATAATCTATCTAAGACCCTTAAACATGAAAAATGGCAGTGAAAACCAATTATCGATTCTTGGGTCGGGGTACTGTAATTGACCCCCGGGGTACTGTAACTACCTTCAAAATTGAGAAAAACTAAGATGTTAGGTATGGAATCGGTTGCAAATTGTACGCTGACAAAGATTGTAATTAAACAAAATTTTGATTTCCTAACTTTCAAAACAGTTATGACCAAAAACTTGAATGAAAAATCACAAAATTAAATTTTTCTTCCGCGAATCGAAAAAGGGTATCGCAGTTTTTTGATATGTTGTTAAGCTGTGGTTTTAGTACAAAATATATTTTTTGCGGAATTTTAATCGATTCCGAACTTATCGAAAAACCCCAAAGAAGCGCGCGCGCCTCCCAATGCGGCGCCCTTCCGCGGACCCGCTGTCGGTGATTTCCGCACCCAACGTCGCACAGGAAGTCAAAACGTTTCACAAAGTTGTATTAGCTATGTAAATGTGTTTAAAACACATTTTTCAACGAAATAGAATTTTTAACAAAAATTTATCTTATAAAAATACAAAGCTAACGATAAAAGTTGCAAAAAACAACTTTTCAAAACTTTTATGAAGAGAATATGATTCTACTTTCTTTTCCATCTGAAAAGTTATTTTTATAAAATTTTAGCCTTCAAAACCCATTTTAGACGGAATTTTTCATTAAAACGCTCATCATTTCGTTTGAAACATTGAAACAGCGACTGTAGCATTTCACTGTTTCAACGCGCGCGGCCGCTTTGTCAGCCGCTTTCTCGTGAGAAAGCGCGCGCTTTAACGAAAAATTCCGTTTAAAATCGGTTTTAAAGGCTAAAAATCAATAAAAATAACCTTTTGATGAAAAAAATTGCTGAAAAATATTCTCTTCATAAAAGTTTTGAAAAGGTGATTTTTGTAACTTTTATAGTTATTTTTGTCTTTTTAAAAGAAAAGTTTTTGTTAAAAATTGTATTTCGTTAAAAAATGTGTTTAAATAACATTAACCTATCTAATACATCATTTTGAAACCATTTGACCTCATGTGCGACATTGGGTACGGAAACCAGCGACAGTGGGTCCGCGGAAGGGCGCCGCATTGGGAGGCGCGCGCGCTTCTTTGGGGTTTTTCGATAAGTTCGGAATCGATTAAAATTCCGCAAAAAATATATTTTGTACTAAAACCACAGCTTAACAACATATCAAAAAACTGCGATACCCTTTTTCGATTCGCGGAAGAAAAATTTAATTTTGTGGTTTTTCATTCAAGTTTTTGGTCATAACTGTTTTGAAAGTTAGGAAATCAAAAATTTGTTTAATTACAATCTTTGTCAGCGTACAATTTGCAACCGATTCCATACCTAACATCTTAGGTTTTCTCAATTTTGAAGGTAGTTACAGTACCCCGGGGGTCAATTACAGTACCCCGACCCAAAAATCGATAATTTGTTTTCACGGTCATTTTTCATGTTTATGGGTCTTAGATATTTTATACACAAAAAATGAGCCCGATCTAACAACTTTGAATTTTTACGACCTATAGCTTATCGAGTATCTCAGAGACGGCGTCTTAATTATTTTTATTTAAATATAATACATTTATTTAAATAATATAATTTTAAATAAAATTACTTAATTTAATAAAATGTTTGAATAATAAAAATACAATAAACATAATGGTGCTATCTTAGTTGGGGGGGCCACCACAAAATTTTTTCCGGAGGCCTTATTTTACACTAAAAACGTGCCTACATATGTTTTCCACCACGGCGAATTCAGAAATACCCTTTTTAAATATTTTTTTGTTATTTATATTCTAAAAAAAGTGGGTGACTTATGTTCGACAATGACTTGAACCCGACCCGGAGAAACCGCGAAACTGATCCCTGACCATTCCTCCGGGCGGAGGGGACGGCAATTCCTCCGGCCCCGGCATTTGCTACATCGCGGCAAATTTTGCTCTGCGTTTCTAAAAAGGAAGGGATGCGTGTTCGTACTCGCGTTTCTGGGGTGCCCCGAAAAGTCTATATTGAGCAGAAACCGGGGTCGCAGACGCAAGAAGAATTGCCGTGATGGTTGGTGAACAATTTCAATTCCTCCACAAACTGCGACAATTCCTACGCCTAGCCGCGTTCCCGGCAATTCTGACCTCTACGACGCCCGGTTTCTGCGCAATATGGACTTTTCGCCGCACCCCAGAAACGCGAGGCGGGGTGGGGGCCCCGCCAGTACGAACACGCATCGCTTCCTTTTTAGAAACGCAGAGCAAAATTTGCCGCGATGTAGCAAATGCCGGGGCCGGAGGAATTGTCGGGGAATCAGTTCCGCCGTTTTTCTGGGTCGGGTCGAAGTCGTTGTCGAACATTTTTTATCAACGTAGCATAGTCGAAAACGTATGTAGACAAATTTTCAGGCATTTTGAGGTCAAAAAACATATGTAGGCACGTTTTTAGTGTTAAATAAGGCTTCCGGAAAAAATTTTGGGGTGCCCCCCCCCAACTAAGATAGCACCAACATAATTTATTCGGTAAATAATACATATCTGAAAGTAATTTTATTTAAAATTATATTATTTAAATAAATTTATTATATTTAAATAAAAATAATTAATTTAAAGTTGAAGGATTAGTGGGTCCGTAATAGCGTGTGAATTGATACCGCGCTTGGTGCCGCATGCTGCATGTTTGCATGTTCTGCATGTTCTGCATGTTTTTTCTATACTGCCTTTATGCAAATTTTATGCAAACTCGAAGAATTCTCCGCCCAATTGGATGCTCTTATCACAAAGAGGAGTCACTGACTGATAAAGAGTCACAAGCCGTCCGGTGACAGCCCCCTTCGGCCGCCTTTTGCGTACTGTACCCCTAATATCGCTTTGTTTATTTGCTTTTTACTATACTTTGCTCTATTATTGATTATTGAAGACTTCAAAATCTAGTAAACAGACCAAATTTTCAGATCGCTAGTACTACCGTAGTCTCAGAGAGTTACCATAACCATGTCACAACCAACAATACCATTTTCTGCATTACGACAGGTAATCGATAATCGAGTGATTGCCAATCTTCCCAGAATCCTATTTCCATTCCGAAGTCCGATCCTTTACCTCAACGGACGAAAGAAGTAGACCCAGTGGATAGAATGAAGCCTCAGACTGTTATACCTTTAAATTCGCTACCTCCATCAGTTGCTCCGATGTTCCACGCCTTGGCGTTTTCTCCACTACCGACACAATCACCAAGTGGATTCGTTCCTAATGTCAAAAGTTGGCCGCCGGCCGGTTCAAGCAGGAATCAACCATTACAACAACTGCCTTCGTGGCCTATGGCGGCGGTAAGTAAATTTTATTCATTTTCAGTAACACCATTAGATAAAGAATAAACAGACGAACAAATTGCCTTGTTAAAATTAAAATTTAATTAATTTTGAAGGTAGTTATGACTGTTTTAGTGCGCGATTGTAGCGCTGCAAATAGCGCGCGGCGCCCGCTAAACACAAGGCAGGCTGTGTGTTTAATTTTTCCAGTTTTCCTGGGAAAATATTCAAAAGTGATTTAATCGGGTACATGATGGAATTTCATTAAGTTTTGAGTTACTTTACTTTAAAGCCGTTGTTGCAGCTCGCGCACAAAATGTGCAAAAGGGTGAAAATACGACATTAGGGTGAAAAATTGTTTTAGGTCGAAGTTATCACGTTTTTCATGAAAATTTAATGTTTTTAAACAGTTTTTAGGAATTTCAAATATGAAAATAGTCATGAATAGTCTGCGCAGTCTGTGCTAAACAACGGGCAGGCAACCAATTAGCATACTTTGCCTAAAAATGTGTAAATAACTAACAAAGCATCGATTTTAAAAAAAAAAAACTCACTCACACAATCATTTAGGTTTATTAATTCAACAGGCGGAATTCTATGATTGAAAAAAGTTAGCAAAGTATTAGAAAGTCATGACAAAATTGCAGGTTTTTGACAAACGTAGAAGCTTCAAAATACTATAAAACAGTCAAAAAGCAAAAGATTTGCCGCCAGCAGGGGTCGAACCTGCGACCTTGGGCTTATTAGAGAGAGCCAGTGAAAGTTCCAAAAGCATATTTAACCCTATTTACTTCAGAAATACGAAGATATGAGTAAAGAAATCGAATTACTGACCCAAGAACTTCAAAGAATGTACCATTTGACAACTCAACAAGCAGAAGCTCAGAAATTACTTCACCAGGTTTCACAAGGTATAAATTTGAGTTAAACCAGTTTCAGGCGTTAGAAGACCAACAACAGAGGATGAGTCTTCTAGAAAAACGGAAAAATGATAAAGTTGAATTGCAATTTTGCCCGGCGCCCTCGCAATCGGTCACTCCAGTTTCTAAGGCCGGTATTCGATGGAAACAACGGGTCAAGGGAGGCAGAATTTCGAAGAGAGATATTGAAAAAGTGAGAAGAAAATCAATTCTAAACATAAAAATCGAATTTAGATTGCCACATTATTAAAGAAGAACAAAAGCTCATGAATGCAACAGAGGAGGCCTTCGATGCGGCGACCTGGATGAACAGGAAGCCCGTCAACGGAAGGAAAATTACAGCAAATTCATTTTTTTTTAAATTTTTCATTTACATTTGTGCCTAATTATGTTACTAATAGACAGAGAACTATTAAAAGAAATACGGGAATTGTGTTGTAATGCAGCGCTGTGAGATCAAGGGAGCTGCGGCGTAACTAAGCGTTAACGGTATAGCGCAGCCGGTTAGGCGCTAGTTTTGCAATCGAAAGATCCCTGGTTCGATTCCCCTCCGATGCGAAACGTTTTTGCTACTTGCGGAAAAGGATGACCATAACTTTTTATATCTTCGAATTACAAAATTTGGCATTTTAAAACGCTTTTTTGAGAATTTCTTTTCGCTGGTCGGGTCGAAGTCTAAAGTTTTCACGTTGGAAGATGGCATTTGACCCCCACCTTATTCCTTCTTAGCCTTGTTCGTCTCTTCATCTTCCTTCTTCTGATCTTCAGGCTTCACAGTCGGAGGCAGAATGGCGGGAGAGCGGGGAGGCGACAAGGGCTCATCGGGCTGGGTGAGCATGGTGTAGACGAGGTAGATGGTCACTCCGGCCACGGCGTAGATGAAGAGTCTGGGAAAAGGGGGATAGAGAGAGAGAGAGAGAGAGAGAGAGAGAGAGAGAGGGAGAGGTAGAGAGGTAGAGATAGAGAAGGACATTGAAAGGAGTAGATTGAGAGCGAGACGGATAGACATGCAGAAAGAGAGACAGAGAGACAGAGAGACAGAGATTCAGAGAGACATAGGAAGTGTAATTTAAAAAGCCTGTATTTGCCGTTTTTTCCACCCACTTTCATGAATCTCCAATTTTTCGCTTTTTTCATCTTCTGCGGAGCTGTGCTTTCAAAGAAGTACGATTACGATGATTACTCGGATGTAAGTAAAAAGCCAAAAGAAAAGTGTAAAACCACTTTAGGAGGACGATTGGGACCCTAAAAAAGGTATCTGCCCCGATGGACGCCCTGGAGTCCCACCTGTCAAAACCCGATGCCCCAGAGGAACCACCTTTAAAAAGGGCATTTGCTGTAAAACTAGGGAGAAAAAAGAACTGACAGTGATTTATCAGAAAAAGTAGATATTTTTAATGATTTTTAGGGATATTGTGGCCCTAGCCCCCAGGAGATGAGCATTGGGGCTTGCAATGCAGTTGGAGCCTGCGGAGGGAGCCTAGGCTACGCTTGTAACGTAGAACTTCGAATGTGCTGTCCTGCTGTGGATGTTGAGGTGAGATGATGACAATTACGGGAAATTCGGACGGGCTTGAACCTTAAAGGGATCGTCAGAACCTTTTTAAACCTAAAGTTTTTTATTACCGCCCCGCGGTAATAAAAACTAACGTGCCACTCCGAGTACTTCTCGGTGATTTGTTAAAATGATTTGGCTGCGTGGCGCGAACCTCTCGCTGAGAGACGCAGACAACGAGAAACGCCGCTGAGAGCCTTTTTGCAGCAATCGGCTACCAGCTACAGATATATCCATGTTCATTCATTTTACGGCGGTTATTTAGCGTGAGATTATTTTTAATAGTGTAAAAAGTGAGAAACGATTAAAATACACTTTTTAAAGCTAGAATTAAACAAAGGTTTAAAAAACATCAAATAAAATTTTGGCAAAGTGCCATTTGATTGGCGCACACTTTTCTGTTAACACCGTGACATCGGCTCTGCGCATGGCCCGTTGGCTGAAAGCCGTTGGGACAAAATATTAAAAATACTTTTTCATCGGATACGTACGTAAAAAAATTGGTTATGGAAACTTGAAATAATAAAATATGAATTAGTAAGTAAAATCAACTTATCTGTGATTACGGATGAAATATAAGGAGATATAGCTGTCGCCAAACCGAAATCTTATGCTAATTGCGGAAACATGCAAAGCATGCTCTGTAGACAGTGATTACTACGAATTTTCCATTTCAACAGAGCATCACTTGAACATTCTAATCATATTGGCACGATTCCAATTTGGCGACAGCTATAGCGTTCGAAAAAAGGGTTCTTTGCTAAATAGTGCTAATAACTTCAAGAATCCCATTTATTACCGGAAAAAATTGGGGAGGGGCGCTAACAACAAATGACTGGCGTGCTCGAGGTCGCAATGCGCTTTTTTCGGCAAAACAAGAGCAGTGGGTAAACAGAAGATGTTGAGATTCTGTTTCCCCCAACTTGAAAATTAATAATAAAAAAAACTTGTAACATAATTTTAGCAGAAAGTCTACCCAATCGGACCCGCAGTAGCCGGAATGTGCCCAGGAGGCTATTTTTCCTTACCGTACCCCGATTCCATTGCATCCTGTTACGATTTAAATTCAGGTGTGTTTCTTCATTTTAAATAGATAAAACTAAACTATACATAGTATCATATATTTTTAGTCCCTGGAAGTTGCGGTAGAACATCGATTGGTCCTTGTGCGGAAGGAAAATGTTTTACTGATGGAGCCGTTTGCAACCTTGTAACAAACCAGTGCTGCCCAGCGAAACGTCGCCAATTACAGCAGGGATAAACCGAAGACTTATTCACTTCAATGAACGAATTTACTTCAGTCATGCTTAACGAACCCCAGAAATAGTTTTTGACTAATTATTCTAGGTAAATATGTTTTTAGTATTGCCGATAGAGACAAAATGTTCATCAACGGGAAATCGAACTTTGGTAACTTTCAATTATAAGTTTGATCTTGAAGCCACAAGGCAAAAACACAAAAATTTTATATAAGGTAGGTAAAAGCGTCACACAAAACTACGGTTTATAACAAAATAATTTCGAAAATTTATAATTTTTCTAAGCAGTTTCATTCGAAGAATAATTTTTTATACTCAGGTCGATTTACTTAAACTGACAATTCATTCCGAGACCAATTGAAAAAAACTGAATTGTTGAATTTTCGTTAATACTTATTTTGAATACAGAAAAAAAGCAGCAAGCGCGATTTGTGGTAAAAGAAATCTTTTGTGGTGCTATCTATTCAATAAATCAATATATTATTTCAAAATTCTAGATTTTAGAAGCAAAAGGTACTTTTTTGTAGAGTCTTCCCCAATTTTACTTCTTGGCCGATTCGCAAATGCAACCCTTACGCAGTATTGCGTACGTATTCTAAAACACAGGATTTTTGTACGCAAATTTGTGTCTGGTGTCATTTGCACAGAGCTAAGAGCAAAAATGTGCGAAATAGCATTGGCGGCGACTATATATACATCTACTACCCATACAACAATCGTCCCAATTTAGTAGGCTGAGATAACCTGAGACGGATTCGAGTGGGACCACAAGGCTTAGACTCTACACCATTAAGCCAATTGTCATAAAGGTCATCCAAAAACTTACGCAAACACAACATCATTCTTTTCTTATTTAACACGTTGATTGATCAAAAACGAACTTCACTTTTGTCCGGTGCTTTTGCTTTGGGGCAACGTGGTAGATGCGTTAGGACAGCATTGGTTTTTGGCCAAAAAGCGGGTGAATCCGGATCCTGGTTCACACTGGCCTTCGGGGCTGCAAGGACCAACGGAGGTTCCATCACAACCACCGGGGACTGAAAACTACTTTTTCTTACAGTTACTTTTAAAACAACAATCCAAAAACGCAAAACGTACTCAGTTGCAGATCATAGCATTTTCCAACAGGATCGGCATCCATGTTAGGATTATAAATAGGCAAGTATCCTCCAGGGCACATTTCAAAGATAGCGGGGCCAATGGGCACTACATTTGGATCCTGAAAAAAGCAAATTACAATGCCTGCTTTAGAAAAATGAAATGATAAAATTACCTCAAAGTTGATGGCAGGACAGCACTGTCGCAGTTCAACATTACAAGCGTGCCCGACTACTCCGCAAGAACCAGAAACATTGCAAGGTCCAGCTGATTGAAGTTCTGGTGTGGAGCCGCAGTATCCCTTAAAGGGGAAGGACCTCGTAAAATTGATTTTTCAAATTTTTGTTTGAAAAAAAAAACAACTTCATTGAATAGATATCGTTGCCACGATTCCGAAACATACCCCTTTATTTGTTTTGGAATGCAACCGGCGCAGGTGTACACGTAGGCGCCGCAAAGGTGGGGTCGGCGCGGGTAGCCCGAATCCATAAGAAATTTTGGTTTTTTAGGCGCGCACGCACAATTTTATGAAAACTGGATATGTAACTATTGACTATGGCGTAAAAACGTACGCGCAACACGCTGGTGCAAGTGGTTTTTGCGAATTTAAAGGTCTAACCTCTGAAAAATGCAATTGAAACCGATTTTTTGATATAAAACAGGTTTAAATTTTTAGACCGCGGGTTTTCTTTTATTTTTCCGATGTAAATCAAATCAACGCTTGAAATCAAAAACAAAAATAAAAAATCCATGTTGGCGGATTTTTTTTTTATTCAACATTGCTTGAAATAAAGCTGTGGTACTGAATCAATTAGCATGGAATTGCATCCAATTTGAGCAAAATTAAAAGTTTATTTTGTTTTACACTTATTAAACACGTAAAAACACCAAAATCGACAAAAACCAAAGAAAAATTGATTTTTGAACAAGGTTCACTTTTTCTGGATTTCCCCTTTTGACCGATTTCGGCGTTTGACAACCGGACCGCGACTTCTGCTCTTCGATTCTTATTAATTTGATATTTGCGGTTTGAATGAAGTACAAAAATCGAAAATTCACGTTGGCGGTTTTTCGCAATTCTAGTTTAAATATGTAATTTTACAAAGCCAGCGGCGAAATCCGTGCTCCGCTGCTAACGCGGGAAAGCAAAATTTTCAAAACGCTATTTCCTGAACTCCGATTACGACGTTTAAAAAGAATTATGGGATGATTTTACTCATTATTTGTGAATATTAGAACATAATTATTATGTTAAAACAAATAAATATCGCCATAACATCTTAAGGCGGAATATCACTCATTTGCCAACTTGGCGTGCCCGCTGTTTAACGCCAGGCGGAAAGCCTGCGGCAGACTGCGATCTGGCCCCGCCCCTCGAAAGTTTCAATTGAAAACGGCAGCCGCAAAAGCCGCACTAAAATTGTCATTTCTCCTTTCAAAGTTCAAAATTCAAAAAAAGTTTTGCTGCTACGACTTAGGACTACAACCGTGGCTGAAAATAATCTTGAAAGATCAATGGTAAAATTTCGGCTTGCGGTCCCTATGTACACGGCAGAGAAAGGCGAGAGAGCGTGGTGAAAAGGAAGACGCAGAATTGCGCGCTATTCAAACGATACTTTTGGCTAAACTTCAGGACCGCCTAATTTGGTTCATTTTGCTACAAAAAGATAACATGGGATACTTTTCTGAATTAGAAGAATGAGATTTGCGCATTTATCACAAGTCCAGAAAATATTTTTTACGCGTCATTCCCCTTTAACAATCAACTATATATAAACATTACAAAAATACCACCTTTAGCAATTCTTCGCCTGGCACAACGACGTTCACTGACTCATGAGGGTTTTCTAAAAGGCAAAAGACGGTTTGGACTATACTGAGATTCAAACCATAGCAGCTTCCAACTGGGTCAGCATCGATGTTCGGGTTGTAAATAAGCATGTATCCTTTGGGGCACGTTTCAGAAACAGCAGGTCCGATAGGGTCCATGTTCTAAATATGTAAAATCGAATTTTTATTTTGTTGGTGTCGCGAATTTTAAGGTTTTTTATATCTTCGAATTACAAAATTTGGCATTTTAAAACGCTTTTTTGAGAATTTCTTTTCGCTGGTCGGGTCGAAGTCTAAAGTTTTCACGTTGGAAGATGGCATTTGACCCCCACCTTATTCCTTCTTAGCCTTGTTCGTCTCTTCATCTTCCTTCTTCTGATCTTCAGGCTTCACAGTCGGAGGCAGAATGGCGGGAGAGCGGGGAGGCGACAAGGGCTCATCGGGCTGGGTGAGCATGGTGTAGACGAGGTAGATGGTCACTCCGGCCACGGCGTAGATGAAGAGTCTGGGAAAAGGGGGATAGAGAGAGAGAGAGAGAGAGAGAGAGAGAGAGAGAGAGAGGGAGAGGTAGAGAGGTAGAGATAGAGAAGGACATTGAAAGGAGTAGATTGAGAGCGAGACGGATAGACATGCAGAAAGAGAGACAGAGAGACAGAGAGACAGAGATTCAGAGAGACATAGGAAGTGTAATTTAAAAAGCCTGTATTTGCCGTTTTTTCCACCCACTTTCATGAATCTCCAATTTTTCGCTTTTTTCATCTTCTGCGGAGCTGTGCTTTCAAAGAAGTACGATTACGATGATTACTCGGATGTAAGTAAAAAGCCAAAAGAAAAGTGTAAAACCACTTTAGGAGGACGATTGGGACCCTAAAAAAGGTATCTGCCCCGATGGACGCCCTGGAGTCCCACCTGTCAAAACCCGATGCCCCAGAGGAACCACCTTTAAAAAGGGCATTTGCTGTAAAACTAGGGAGAAAAAAGAACTGACAGTGATTTATCAGAAAAAGTAGATATTTTTAATGATTTTTAGGGATATTGTGGCCCTAGCCCCCAGGAGATGAGCATTGGGGCTTGCAATGCAGTTGGAGCCTGCGGAGGGAGCCTAGGCTACGCTTGTAACGTAGAACTTCGAATGTGCTGTCCTGCTGTGGATGTTGAGGTGAGATGATGACAATTACGGGAAATTCGGACGGGCTTGAACCTTAAAGGGATCGTCAGAACCTTTTTAAACCTAAAGTTTTTTATTACCGCCCCGCGGTAATAAAAACTAACGTGCCACTCCGAGTACTTCTCGGTGATTTGTTAAAATGATTTGGCTGCGTGGCGCGAACCTCTCGCTGAGAGACGCAGACAACGAGAAACGCCGCTGAGAGCCTTTTTGCAGCAATCGGCTACCAGCTACAGATATATCCATGTTCATTCATTTTACGGCGGTTATTTAGCGTGAGATTATTTTTAATAGTGTAAAAAGTGAGAAACGATTAAAATACACTTTTTAAAGCTAGAATTAAACAAAGGTTTAAAAAACATCAAATAAAATTTTGGCAAAGTGCCATTTGATTGGCGCACACTTTTCTGTTAACACCGTGACATCGGCTCTGCGCATGGCCCGTTGGCTGAAAGCCGTTGGGACAAAATATTAAAAATACTTTTTCATCGGATACGTACGTAAAAAAATTGGTTATGGAAACTTGAAATAATAAAATATGAATTAGTAAGTAAAATCAACTTATCTGTGATTACGGATGAAATATAAGGAGATATAGCTGTCGCCAAACCGAAATCTTATGCTAATTGCGGAAACATGCAAAGCATGCTCTGTAGACAGTGATTACTACGAATTTTCCATTTCAACAGAGCATCACTTGAACATTCTAATCATATTGGCACGATTCCAATTTGGCGACAGCTATAGCGTTCGAAAAAAGGGTTCTTTGCTAAATAGTGCTAATAACTTCAAGAATCCCATTTATTACCGGAAAAAATTGGGGAGGGGCGCTAACAACAAATGACTGGCGTGCTCGAGGTCGCAATGCGCTTTTTTCGGCAAAACAAGAGCAGTGGGTAAACAGAAGATGTTGAGATTCTGTTTCCCCCAACTTGAAAATTAATAATAAAAAAAACTTGTAACATAATTTTAGCAGAAAGTCTACCCAATCGGACCCGCAGTAGCCGGAATGTGCCCAGGAGGCTATTTTTCCTTACCGTACCCCGATTCCATTGCATCCTGTTACGATTTAAATTCAGGTGTGTTTCTTCATTTTAAATAGATAAAACTAAACTATACATAGTATCATATATTTTTAGTCCCTGGAAGTTGCGGTAGAACATCGATTGGTCCTTGTGCGGAAGGAAAATGTTTTACTGATGGAGCCGTTTGCAACCTTGTAACAAACCAGTGCTGCCCAGCGAAACGTCGCCAATTACAGCAGGGATAAACCGAAGACTTATTCACTTCAATGAACGAATTTACTTCAGTCATGCTTAACGAACCCCAGAAATAGTTTTTGACTAATTATTCTAGGTAAATATGTTTTTAGTATTGCCGATAGAGACAAAATGTTCATCAACGGGAAATCGAACTTTGGTAACTTTCAATTATAAGTTTGATCTTGAAGCCACAAGGCAAAAACACAAAAATTTTATATAAGGTAGGTAAAAGCGTCACACAAAACTACGGTTTATAACAAAATAATTTCGAAAATTTATAATTTTTCTAAGCAGTTTCATTCGAAGAATAATTTTTTATACTCAGGTCGATTTACTTAAACTGACAATTCATTCCGAGACCAATTGAAAAAAACTGAATTGTTGAATTTTCGTTAATACTTATTTTGAATACAGAAAAAAAGCAGCAAGCGCGATTTGTGGTAAAAGAAATCTTTTGTGGTGCTATCTATTCAATAAATCAATATATTATTTCAAAATTCTAGATTTTAGAAGCAAAAGGTACTTTTTTGTAGAGTCTTCCCCAATTTTACTTCTTGGCCGATTCGCAAATGCAACCCTTACGCAGTATTGCGTACGTATTCTAAAACACAGGATTTTTGTACGCAAATTTGTGTCTGGTGTCATTTGCACAGAGCTAAGAGCAAAAATGTGCGAAATAGCATTGGCGGCGACTATATATACATCTACTACCCATACAACAATCGTCCCAATTTAGTAGGCTGAGATAACCTGAGACGGATTCGAGTGGGACCACAAGGCTTAGACTCTACACCATTAAGCCAATTGTCATAAAGGTCATCCAAAAACTTACGCAAACACAACATCATTCTTTTCTTATTTAACACGTTGATTGATCAAAAACGAACTTCACTTTTGTCCGGTGCTTTTGCTTTGGGGCAACGTGGTAGATGCGTTAGGACAGCATTGGTTTTTGGCCAAAAAGCGGGTGAATCCGGATCCTGGTTCACACTGGCCTTCGGGGCTGCAAGGACCAACGGAGGTTCCATCACAACCACCGGGGACTGAAAACTACTTTTTCTTACAGTTACTTTTAAAACAACAATCCAAAAACGCAAAACGTACTCAGTTGCAGATCATAGCATTTTCCAACAGGATCGGCATCCATGTTAGGATTATAAATAGGCAAGTATCCTCCAGGGCACATTTCAAAGATAGCGGGGCCAATGGGCACTACATTTGGATCCTGAAAAAAGCAAATTACAATGCCTGCTTTAGAAAAATGAAATGATAAAATTACCTCAAAGTTGATGGCAGGACAGCACTGTCGCAGTTCAACATTACAAGCGTGCCCGACTACTCCGCAAGAACCAGAAACATTGCAAGGTCCAGCTGATTGAAGTTCTGGTGTGGAGCCGCAGTATCCCTTAAAGGGGAAGGACCTCGTAAAATTGATTTTTCAAATTTTTGTTTGAAAAAAAAAACAACTTCATTGAATAGATATCGTTGCCACGATTCCGAAACATACCCCTTTATTTGTTTTGGAATGCAACCGGCGCAGGTGTACACGTAGGCGCCGCAAAGGTGGGGTCGGCGCGGGTAGCCCGAATCCATAAGAAATTTTGGTTTTTTAGGCGCGCACGCACAATTTTATGAAAACTGGATATGTAACTATTGACTATGGCGTAAAAACGTACGCGCAACACGCTGGTGCAAGTGGTTTTTGCGAATTTAAAGGTCTAACCTCTGAAAAATGCAATTGAAACCGATTTTTTGATATAAAACAGGTTTAAATTTTTAGACCGCGGGTTTTCTTTTATTTTTCCGATGTAAATCAAATCAACGCTTGAAATCAAAAACAAAAATAAAAAATCCATGTTGGCGGATTTTTTTTTTATTCAACATTGCTTGAAATAAAGCTGTGGTACTGAATCAATTAGCATGGAATTGCATCCAATTTGAGCAAAATTAAAAGTTTATTTTGTTTTACACTTATTAAACACGTAAAAACACCAAAATCGACAAAAACCAAAGAAAAATTGATTTTTGAACAAGGTTCACTTTTTCTGGATTTCCCCTTTTGACCGATTTCGGCGTTTGACAACCGGACCGCGACTTCTGCTCTTCGATTCTTATTAATTTGATATTTGCGGTTTGAATGAAGTACAAAAATCGAAAATTCACGTTGGCGGTTTTTCGCAATTCTAGTTTAAATATGTAATTTTACAAAGCCAGCGGCGAAATCCGTGCTCCGCTGCTAACGCGGGAAAGCAAAATTTTCAAAACGCTATTTCCTGAACTCCGATTACGACGTTTAAAAAGAATTATGGGATGATTTTACTCATTATTTGTGAATATTAGAACATAATTATTATGTTAAAACAAATAAATATCGCCATAACATCTTAAGGCGGAATATCACTCATTTGCCAACTTGGCGTGCCCGCTGTTTAACGCCAGGCGGAAAGCCTGCGGCAGACTGCGATCTGGCCCCGCCCCTCGAAAGTTTCAATTGAAAACGGCAGCCGCAAAAGCCGCACTAAAATTGTCATTTCTCCTTTCAAAGTTCAAAATTCAAAAAAAGTTTTGCTGCTACGACTTAGGACTACAACCGTGGCTGAAAATAATCTTGAAAGATCAATGGTAAAATTTCGGCTTGCGGTCCCTATGTACACGGCAGAGAAAGGCGAGAGAGCGTGGTGAAAAGGAAGACGCAGAATTGCGCGCTATTCAAACGATACTTTTGGCTAAACTTCAGGACCGCCTAATTTGGTTCATTTTGCTACAAAAAGATAACATGGGATACTTTTCTGAATTAGAAGAATGAGATTTGCGCATTTATCACAAGTCCAGAAAATATTTTTTACGCGTCATTCCCCTTTAACAATCAACTATATATAAACATTACAAAAATACCACCTTTAGCAATTCTTCGCCTGGCACAACGACGTTCACTGACTCATGAGGGTTTTCTAAAAGGCAAAAGACGGTTTGGACTATACTGAGATTCAAACCATAGCAGCTTCCAACTGGGTCAGCATCGATGTTCGGGTTGTAAATAAGCATGTATCCTTTGGGGCACGTTTCAGAAACAGCAGGTCCGATAGGGTCCATGTTCTAAATATGTAAAATCGAATTTTTATTTTGTTGGTGTCGCGAATTTTAAGGTTTTTTATATCTTCGAATTACAAAATTTGGCATTTTAAAACGCTTTTTTGAGAATTTCTTTTCGCTGGTCGGGTCGAAGTCTAAAGTTTTCACGTTGGAAGATGGCATTTGACCCCCACCTTATTCCTTCTTAGCCTTGTTCGTCTCTTCATCTTCCTTCTTCTGATCTTCAGGCTTCACAGTCGGAGGCAGAATGGCGGGAGAGCGGGGAGGCGACAAGGGCTCATCGGGCTGGGTGAGCATGGTGTAGACGAGGTAGATGGTCACTCCGGCCACGGCGTAGATGAAGAGTCTGGGAAAAGGGGGATAGAGAGAGAGAGAGAGAGAGAGAGAGAGAGAGAGAGAGAGGGAGAGGTAGAGAGGTAGAGATAGAGAAGGACATTGAAAGGAGTAGATTGAGAGCGAGACGGATAGACATGCAGAAAGAGAGACAGAGAGACAGAGAGACAGAGATTCAGAGAGACATAGGAAGTGTAATTTAAAAAGCCTGTATTTGCCGTTTTTTCCACCCACTTTCATGAATCTCCAATTTTTCGCTTTTTTCATCTTCTGCGGAGCTGTGCTTTCAAAGAAGTACGATTACGATGATTACTCGGATGTAAGTAAAAAGCCAAAAGAAAAGTGTAAAACCACTTTAGGAGGACGATTGGGACCCTAAAAAAGGTATCTGCCCCGATGGACGCCCTGGAGTCCCACCTGTCAAAACCCGATGCCCCAGAGGAACCACCTTTAAAAAGGGCATTTGCTGTAAAACTAGGGAGAAAAAAGAACTGACAGTGATTTATCAGAAAAAGTAGATATTTTTAATGATTTTTAGGGATATTGTGGCCCTAGCCCCCAGGAGATGAGCATTGGGGCTTGCAATGCAGTTGGAGCCTGCGGAGGGAGCCTAGGCTACGCTTGTAACGTAGAACTTCGAATGTGCTGTCCTGCTGTGGATGTTGAGGTGAGATGATGACAATTACGGGAAATTCGGACGGGCTTGAACCTTAAAGGGATCGTCAGAACCTTTTTAAACCTAAAGTTTTTTATTACCGCCCCGCGGTAATAAAAACTAACGTGCCACTCCGAGTACTTCTCGGTGATTTGTTAAAATGATTTGGCTGCGTGGCGCGAACCTCTCGCTGAGAGACGCAGACAACGAGAAACGCCGCTGAGAGCCTTTTTGCAGCAATCGGCTACCAGCTACAGATATATCCATGTTCATTCATTTTACGGCGGTTATTTAGCGTGAGATTATTTTTAATAGTGTAAAAAGTGAGAAACGATTAAAATACACTTTTTAAAGCTAGAATTAAACAAAGGTTTAAAAAACATCAAATAAAATTTTGGCAAAGTGCCATTTGATTGGCGCACACTTTTCTGTTAACACCGTGACATCGGCTCTGCGCATGGCCCGTTGGCTGAAAGCCGTTGGGACAAAATATTAAAAATACTTTTTCATCGGATACGTACGTAAAAAAATTGGTTATGGAAACTTGAAATAATAAAATATGAATTAGTAAGTAAAATCAACTTATCTGTGATTACGGATGAAATATAAGGAGATATAGCTGTCGCCAAACCGAAATCTTATGCTAATTGCGGAAACATGCAAAGCATGCTCTGTAGACAGTGATTACTACGAATTTTCCATTTCAACAGAGCATCACTTGAACATTCTAATCATATTGGCACGATTCCAATTTGGCGACAGCTATAGCGTTCGAAAAAAGGGTTCTTTGCTAAATAGTGCTAATAACTTCAAGAATCCCATTTATTACCGGAAAAAATTGGGGAGGGGCGCTAACAACAAATGACTGGCGTGCTCGAGGTCGCAATGCGCTTTTTTCGGCAAAACAAGAGCAGTGGGTAAACAGAAGATGTTGAGATTCTGTTTCCCCCAACTTGAAAATTAATAATAAAAAAAACTTGTAACATAATTTTAGCAGAAAGTCTACCCAATCGGACCCGCAGTAGCCGGAATGTGCCCAGGAGGCTATTTTTCCTTACCGTACCCCGATTCCATTGCATCCTGTTACGATTTAAATTCAGGTGTGTTTCTTCATTTTAAATAGATAAAACTAAACTATACATAGTATCATATATTTTTAGTCCCTGGAAGTTGCGGTAGAACATCGATTGGTCCTTGTGCGGAAGGAAAATGTTTTACTGATGGAGCCGTTTGCAACCTTGTAACAAACCAGTGCTGCCCAGCGAAACGTCGCCAATTACAGCAGGGATAAACCGAAGACTTATTCACTTCAATGAACGAATTTACTTCAGTCATGCTTAACGAACCCCAGAAATAGTTTTTGACTAATTATTCTAGGTAAATATGTTTTTAGTATTGCCGATAGAGACAAAATGTTCATCAACGGGAAATCGAACTTTGGTAACTTTCAATTATAAGTTTGATCTTGAAGCCACAAGGCAAAAACACAAAAATTTTATATAAGGTAGGTAAAAGCGTCACACAAAACTACGGTTTATAACAAAATAATTTCGAAAATTTATAATTTTTCTAAGCAGTTTCATTCGAAGAATAATTTTTTATACTCAGGTCGATTTACTTAAACTGACAATTCATTCCGAGACCAATTGAAAAAAACTGAATTGTTGAATTTTCGTTAATACTTATTTTGAATACAGAAAAAAAGCAGCAAGCGCGATTTGTGGTAAAAGAAATCTTTTGTGGTGCTATCTATTCAATAAATCAATATATTATTTCAAAATTCTAGATTTTAGAAGCAAAAGGTACTTTTTTGTAGAGTCTTCCCCAATTTTACTTCTTGGCCGATTCGCAAATGCAACCCTTACGCAGTATTGCGTACGTATTCTAAAACACAGGATTTTTGTACGCAAATTTGTGTCTGGTGTCATTTGCACAGAGCTAAGAGCAAAAATGTGCGAAATAGCATTGGCGGCGACTATATATACATCTACTACCCATACAACAATCGTCCCAATTTAGTAGGCTGAGATAACCTGAGACGGATTCGAGTGGGACCACAAGGCTTAGACTCTACACCATTAAGCCAATTGTCATAAAGGTCATCCAAAAACTTACGCAAACACAACATCATTCTTTTCTTATTTAACACGTTGATTGATCAAAAACGAACTTCACTTTTGTCCGGTGCTTTTGCTTTGGGGCAACGTGGTAGATGCGTTAGGACAGCATTGGTTTTTGGCCAAAAAGCGGGTGAATCCGGATCCTGGTTCACACTGGCCTTCGGGGCTGCAAGGACCAACGGAGGTTCCATCACAACCACCGGGGACTGAAAACTACTTTTTCTTACAGTTACTTTTAAAACAACAATCCAAAAACGCAAAACGTACTCAGTTGCAGATCATAGCATTTTCCAACAGGATCGGCATCCATGTTAGGATTATAAATAGGCAAGTATCCTCCAGGGCACATTTCAAAGATAGCGGGGCCAATGGGCACTACATTTGGATCCTGAAAAAAGCAAATTACAATGCCTGCTTTAGAAAAATGAAATGATAAAATTACCTCAAAGTTGATGGCAGGACAGCACTGTCGCAGTTCAACATTACAAGCGTGCCCGACTACTCCGCAAGAACCAGAAACATTGCAAGGTCCAGCTGATTGAAGTTCTGGTGTGGAGCCGCAGTATCCCTTAAAGGGGAAGGACCTCGTAAAATTGATTTTTCAAATTTTTGTTTGAAAAAAAAAACAACTTCATTGAATAGATATCGTTGCCACGATTCCGAAACATACCCCTTTATTTGTTTTGGAATGCAACCGGCGCAGGTGTACACGTAGGCGCCGCAAAGGTGGGGTCGGCGCGGGTAGCCCGAATCCATAAGAAATTTTGGTTTTTTAGGCGCGCACGCACAATTTTATGAAAACTGGATATGTAACTATTGACTATGGCGTAAAAACGTACGCGCAACACGCTGGTGCAAGTGGTTTTTGCGAATTTAAAGGTCTAACCTCTGAAAAATGCAATTGAAACCGATTTTTTGATATAAAACAGGTTTAAATTTTTAGACCGCGGGTTTTCTTTTATTTTTCCGATGTAAATCAAATCAACGCTTGAAATCAAAAACAAAAATAAAAAATCCATGTTGGCGGATTTTTTTTTTATTCAACATTGCTTGAAATAAAGCTGTGGTACTGAATCAATTAGCATGGAATTGCATCCAATTTGAGCAAAATTAAAAGTTTATTTTGTTTTACACTTATTAAACACGTAAAAACACCAAAATCGACAAAAACCAAAGAAAAATTGATTTTTGAACAAGGTTCACTTTTTCTGGATTTCCCCTTTTGACCGATTTCGGCGTTTGACAACCGGACCGCGACTTCTGCTCTTCGATTCTTATTAATTTGATATTTGCGGTTTGAATGAAGTACAAAAATCGAAAATTCACGTTGGCGGTTTTTCGCAATTCTAGTTTAAATATGTAATTTTACAAAGCCAGCGGCGAAATCCGTGCTCCGCTGCTAACGCGGGAAAGCAAAATTTTCAAAACGCTATTTCCTGAACTCCGATTACGACGTTTAAAAAGAATTATGGGATGATTTTACTCATTATTTGTGAATATTAGAACATAATTATTATGTTAAAACAAATAAATATCGCCATAACATCTTAAGGCGGAATATCACTCATTTGCCAACTTGGCGTGCCCGCTGTTTAACGCCAGGCGGAAAGCCTGCGGCAGACTGCGATCTGGCCCCGCCCCTCGAAAGTTTCAATTGAAAACGGCAGCCGCAAAAGCCGCACTAAAATTGTCATTTCTCCTTTCAAAGTTCAAAATTCAAAAAAAGTTTTGCTGCTACGACTTAGGACTACAACCGTGGCTGAAAATAATCTTGAAAGATCAATGGTAAAATTTCGGCTTGCGGTCCCTATGTACACGGCAGAGAAAGGCGAGAGAGCGTGGTGAAAAGGAAGACGCAGAATTGCGCGCTATTCAAACGATACTTTTGGCTAAACTTCAGGACCGCCTAATTTGGTTCATTTTGCTACAAAAAGATAACATGGGATACTTTTCTGAATTAGAAGAATGAGATTTGCGCATTTATCACAAGTCCAGAAAATATTTTTTACGCGTCATTCCCCTTTAACAATCAACTATATATAAACATTACAAAAATACCACCTTTAGCAATTCTTCGCCTGGCACAACGACGTTCACTGACTCATGAGGGTTTTCTAAAAGGCAAAAGACGGTTTGGACTATACTGAGATTCAAACCATAGCAGCTTCCAACTGGGTCAGCATCGATGTTCGGGTTGTAAATAAGCATGTATCCTTTGGGGCACGTTTCAGAAACAGCAGGTCCGATAGGGTCCATGTTCTAAATATGTAAAATCGAATTTTTATTTTGTTGGTGTCGCGAATTTTAAGGTTTTTTATATCTTCGAATTACAAAATTTGGCATTTTAAAACGCTTTTTTGAGAATTTCTTTTCGCTGGTCGGGTCGAAGTCTAAAGTTTTCACGTTGGAAGATGGCATTTGACCCCCACCTTATTCCTTCTTAGCCTTGTTCGTCTCTTCATCTTCCTTCTTCTGATCTTCAGGCTTCACAGTCGGAGGCAGAATGGCGGGAGAGCGGGGAGGCGACAAGGGCTCATCGGGCTGGGTGAGCATGGTGTAGACGAGGTAGATGGTCACTCCGGCCACGGCGTAGATGAAGAGTCTGGGAAAAGGGGGATAGAGAGAGAGAGAGAGAGAGAGAGAGAGAGAGAGAGAGAGGGAGAGGTAGAGAGGTAGAGATAGAGAAGGACATTGAAAGGAGTAGATTGAGAGCGAGACGGATAGACATGCAGAAAGAGAGACAGAGAGACAGAGAGACAGAGATTCAGAGAGACATAGGAAGTGTAATTTAAAAAGCCTGTATTTGCCGTTTTTTCCACCCACTTTCATGAATCTCCAATTTTTCGCTTTTTTCATCTTCTGCGGAGCTGTGCTTTCAAAGAAGTACGATTACGATGATTACTCGGATGTAAGTAAAAAGCCAAAAGAAAAGTGTAAAACCACTTTAGGAGGACGATTGGGACCCTAAAAAAGGTATCTGCCCCGATGGACGCCCTGGAGTCCCACCTGTCAAAACCCGATGCCCCAGAGGAACCACCTTTAAAAAGGGCATTTGCTGTAAAACTAGGGAGAAAAAAGAACTGACAGTGATTTATCAGAAAAAGTAGATATTTTTAATGATTTTTAGGGATATTGTGGCCCTAGCCCCCAGGAGATGAGCATTGGGGCTTGCAATGCAGTTGGAGCCTGCGGAGGGAGCCTAGGCTACGCTTGTAACGTAGAACTTCGAATGTGCTGTCCTGCTGTGGATGTTGAGGTGAGATGATGACAATTACGGGAAATTCGGACGGGCTTGAACCTTAAAGGGATCGTCAGAACCTTTTTAAACCTAAAGTTTTTTATTACCGCCCCGCGGTAATAAAAACTAACGTGCCACTCCGAGTACTTCTCGGTGATTTGTTAAAATGATTTGGCTGCGTGGCGCGAACCTCTCGCTGAGAGACGCAGACAACGAGAAACGCCGCTGAGAGCCTTTTTGCAGCAATCGGCTACCAGCTACAGATATATCCATGTTCATTCATTTTACGGCGGTTATTTAGCGTGAGATTATTTTTAATAGTGTAAAAAGTGAGAAACGATTAAAATACACTTTTTAAAGCTAGAATTAAACAAAGGTTTAAAAAACATCAAATAAAATTTTGGCAAAGTGCCATTTGATTGGCGCACACTTTTCTGTTAACACCGTGACATCGGCTCTGCGCATGGCCCGTTGGCTGAAAGCCGTTGGGACAAAATATTAAAAATACTTTTTCATCGGATACGTACGTAAAAAAATTGGTTATGGAAACTTGAAATAATAAAATATGAATTAGTAAGTAAAATCAACTTATCTGTGATTACGGATGAAATATAAGGAGATATAGCTGTCGCCAAACCGAAATCTTATGCTAATTGCGGAAACATGCAAAGCATGCTCTGTAGACAGTGATTACTACGAATTTTCCATTTCAACAGAGCATCACTTGAACATTCTAATCATATTGGCACGATTCCAATTTGGCGACAGCTATAGCGTTCGAAAAAAGGGTTCTTTGCTAAATAGTGCTAATAACTTCAAGAATCCCATTTATTACCGGAAAAAATTGGGGAGGGGCGCTAACAACAAATGACTGGCGTGCTCGAGGTCGCAATGCGCTTTTTTCGGCAAAACAAGAGCAGTGGGTAAACAGAAGATGTTGAGATTCTGTTTCCCCCAACTTGAAAATTAATAATAAAAAAAACTTGTAACATAATTTTAGCAGAAAGTCTACCCAATCGGACCCGCAGTAGCCGGAATGTGCCCAGGAGGCTATTTTTCCTTACCGTACCCCGATTCCATTGCATCCTGTTACGATTTAAATTCAGGTGTGTTTCTTCATTTTAAATAGATAAAACTAAACTATACATAGTATCATATATTTTTAGTCCCTGGAAGTTGCGGTAGAACATCGATTGGTCCTTGTGCGGAAGGAAAATGTTTTACTGATGGAGCCGTTTGCAACCTTGTAACAAACCAGTGCTGCCCAGCGAAACGTCGCCAATTACAGCAGGGATAAACCGAAGACTTATTCACTTCAATGAACGAATTTACTTCAGTCATGCTTAACGAACCCCAGAAATAGTTTTTGACTAATTATTCTAGGTAAATATGTTTTTAGTATTGCCGATAGAGACAAAATGTTCATCAACGGGAAATCGAACTTTGGTAACTTTCAATTATAAGTTTGATCTTGAAGCCACAAGGCAAAAACACAAAAATTTTATATAAGGTAGGTAAAAGCGTCACACAAAACTACGGTTTATAACAAAATAATTTCGAAAATTTATAATTTTTCTAAGCAGTTTCATTCGAAGAATAATTTTTTATACTCAGGTCGATTTACTTAAACTGACAATTCATTCCGAGACCAATTGAAAAAAACTGAATTGTTGAATTTTCGTTAATACTTATTTTGAATACAGAAAAAAAGCAGCAAGCGCGATTTGTGGTAAAAGAAATCTTTTGTGGTGCTATCTATTCAATAAATCAATATATTATTTCAAAATTCTAGATTTTAGAAGCAAAAGGTACTTTTTTGTAGAGTCTTCCCCAATTTTACTTCTTGGCCGATTCGCAAATGCAACCCTTACGCAGTATTGCGTACGTATTCTAAAACACAGGATTTTTGTACGCAAATTTGTGTCTGGTGTCATTTGCACAGAGCTAAGAGCAAAAATGTGCGAAATAGCATTGGCGGCGACTATATATACATCTACTACCCATACAACAATCGTCCCAATTTAGTAGGCTGAGATAACCTGAGACGGATTCGAGTGGGACCACAAGGCTTAGACTCTACACCATTAAGCCAATTGTCATAAAGGTCATCCAAAAACTTACGCAAACACAACATCATTCTTTTCTTATTTAACACGTTGATTGATCAAAAACGAACTTCACTTTTGTCCGGTGCTTTTGCTTTGGGGCAACGTGGTAGATGCGTTAGGACAGCATTGGTTTTTGGCCAAAAAGCGGGTGAATCCGGATCCTGGTTCACACTGGCCTTCGGGGCTGCAAGGACCAACGGAGGTTCCATCACAACCACCGGGGACTGAAAACTACTTTTTCTTACAGTTACTTTTAAAACAACAATCCAAAAACGCAAAACGTACTCAGTTGCAGATCATAGCATTTTCCAACAGGATCGGCATCCATGTTAGGATTATAAATAGGCAAGTATCCTCCAGGGCACATTTCAAAGATAGCGGGGCCAATGGGCACTACATTTGGATCCTGAAAAAAGCAAATTACAATGCCTGCTTTAGAAAAATGAAATGATAAAATTACCTCAAAGTTGATGGCAGGACAGCACTGTCGCAGTTCAACATTACAAGCGTGCCCGACTACTCCGCAAGAACCAGAAACATTGCAAGGTCCAGCTGATTGAAGTTCTGGTGTGGAGCCGCAGTATCCCTTAAAGGGGAAGGACCTCGTAAAATTGATTTTTCAAATTTTTGTTTGAAAAAAAAAACAACTTCATTGAATAGATATCGTTGCCACGATTCCGAAACATACCCCTTTATTTGTTTTGGAATGCAACCGGCGCAGGTGTACACGTAGGCGCCGCAAAGGTGGGGTCGGCGCGGGTAGCCCGAATCCATAAGAAATTTTGGTTTTTTAGGCGCGCACGCACAATTTTATGAAAACTGGATATGTAACTATTGACTATGGCGTAAAAACGTACGCGCAACACGCTGGTGCAAGTGGTTTTTGCGAATTTAAAGGTCTAACCTCTGAAAAATGCAATTGAAACCGATTTTTTGATATAAAACAGGTTTAAATTTTTAGACCGCGGGTTTTCTTTTATTTTTCCGATGTAAATCAAATCAACGCTTGAAATCAAAAACAAAAATAAAAAATCCATGTTGGCGGATTTTTTTTTTATTCAACATTGCTTGAAATAAAGCTGTGGTACTGAATCAATTAGCATGGAATTGCATCCAATTTGAGCAAAATTAAAAGTTTATTTTGTTTTACACTTATTAAACACGTAAAAACACCAAAATCGACAAAAACCAAAGAAAAATTGATTTTTGAACAAGGTTCACTTTTTCTGGATTTCCCCTTTTGACCGATTTCGGCGTTTGACAACCGGACCGCGACTTCTGCTCTTCGATTCTTATTAATTTGATATTTGCGGTTTGAATGAAGTACAAAAATCGAAAATTCACGTTGGCGGTTTTTCGCAATTCTAGTTTAAATATGTAATTTTACAAAGCCAGCGGCGAAATCCGTGCTCCGCTGCTAACGCGGGAAAGCAAAATTTTCAAAACGCTATTTCCTGAACTCCGATTACGACGTTTAAAAAGAATTATGGGATGATTTTACTCATTATTTGTGAATATTAGAACATAATTATTATGTTAAAACAAATAAATATCGCCATAACATCTTAAGGCGGAATATCACTCATTTGCCAACTTGGCGTGCCCGCTGTTTAACGCCAGGCGGAAAGCCTGCGGCAGACTGCGATCTGGCCCCGCCCCTCGAAAGTTTCAATTGAAAACGGCAGCCGCAAAAGCCGCACTAAAATTGTCATTTCTCCTTTCAAAGTTCAAAATTCAAAAAAAGTTTTGCTGCTACGACTTAGGACTACAACCGTGGCTGAAAATAATCTTGAAAGATCAATGGTAAAATTTCGGCTTGCGGTCCCTATGTACACGGCAGAGAAAGGCGAGAGAGCGTGGTGAAAAGGAAGACGCAGAATTGCGCGCTATTCAAACGATACTTTTGGCTAAACTTCAGGACCGCCTAATTTGGTTCATTTTGCTACAAAAAGATAACATGGGATACTTTTCTGAATTAGAAGAATGAGATTTGCGCATTTATCACAAGTCCAGAAAATATTTTTTACGCGTCATTCCCCTTTAACAATCAACTATATATAAACATTACAAAAATACCACCTTTAGCAATTCTTCGCCTGGCACAACGACGTTCACTGACTCATGAGGGTTTTCTAAAAGGCAAAAGACGGTTTGGACTATACTGAGATTCAAACCATAGCAGCTTCCAACTGGGTCAGCATCGATGTTCGGGTTGTAAATAAGCATGTATCCTTTGGGGCACGTTTCAGAAACAGCAGGTCCGATAGGGTCCATGTTCTAAATATGTAAAATCGAATTTTTATTTTGTTGGTGTCGCGAATTTTAAGGTTTTACTTTAATTCGACAGCTTAAACCGATTTGAAAAAATAATTATTGACTCACCACAAAATCAAAGGCAGGGCAACAAAGTCCGAGTTTGACGTCACAAGCGAATCCGGGCCCTCCGCATAATCCAGAAGCATTGCAAGGCCCAGTGGATTGCTGAACTGGAGTGGGGCCACAATAACCCTTAAAAAACTTACTGAACAAGAAAATATATTGTAAATACCCTCAGTGTTTCTTCTACTTGCTCAGTTTCATTTAAAGATTCGGCGTTTATCGCTGCTCCACAAAAAGCAACAAGCAAGATGAAACGCTTCGACATCTGAAAGCGAAAATTCAAAGAGGTTCAGGTCAGAAAAATAACAAACAAAAAATTGAATGCATTGTCAAGCCTGCAAAATGGCATATTAATACTTCGACCAATCTGAATCACTGCGTTTTATTTAGTCTACGTTTAACAAGAATTCAGCCCAAAATCATGAAAGACAAAACAAATTTGCAGACGTTTCGGCTGCAAAATGAATCATCAGCATTTATGTCTGTTAAGGCATGCAACAAATACGACGCTGATACACTTATAACTATTTTTTGGAGTGGCACATAATTAAAGTTTAGCAATAACAGAAATAAATACAATAGACACAACTTCAGGTAAAATTTTTATTTATCTATAAGCGTAAATGTGATAAGAGGTTAACAATATAATCATCAAGCATACAACATTCCTCGTTTTTTAACCAGATGCCGATGTTTGAAACCAATGTTGTTTTATCAGGTGAGTGAAAATCTCTGAAAAAAAAGTTGAAAAAATATCAAATGAAACCTACAGTGTTGGGCGACACATGTCCCGATGTTCTTCCCTCTTGAGTTAACGTTCAAATTTGGAATGTACACAATTTGGTATCCGACGGGGCATTGTCCAATGATTGTTGGGCCAAGGCGGTTTGCTGGGTCCTAAAAATAAACTCATTAGTTAACAGGGAAAAAAGAAAATAAAGTTTCAGCCAATTCTGGTTTTTTTTTAAATTTTGGGCACTGCGTACGTGTTTTTTGGCGGCACGGTATTTTTCTTTGTCACTGTGTTTTTTGGCCAACTGTACAATTTTTTTAGGTTCTTGGTTATTTTTAAAGACCTTTGTCAAATAATTTTTGGAAATTAAATTTCAATTAATATATAAATGTTTTTTTAAAGGGTATTGCCGCAGCAACAGAAAGCGAGCAAAAAGTTGCATTTTCTCAAAATCATACAGTAGGATTGTGTTTTTTTTCTAATAAGGAATCCCTGTTTTTTTTTCGAAGTTCAACATTGCGCGATCGGTGTCTCGTACAGTTAAAAAAAATCCTTTTTTGAACTTATTATACCTCCCAATCGACGGATGGACAGCAACATTTAACATCTGTGCTACAGTTGAATCCTTCTATTTCTCCTCCACAAACTCCAGTAGCATTACATCTCCCGATTGACACGTCTTTGAGATTGGGACCACAATAAGACGGCTTAATCGTTGTTAACCTTAATTTGTACTCTAGTCCACTTACATAGGGGTCCTCCAATACGCTTTTTGAAAAGACTGGTCCACAAAAAGCAAAAATGACAAAAAGTGTTAAAAACATTACGAAAGAAACGTTTACGAATAAACGCTTTTAAACTAAACATATGTGTATTTAAGGTTTTAGCAAATGTCCGACTATTTGTTTAGTGCAGGTGGTCAAACAAAAAAAAATTACGAACACAGAGTCCTGCGCAAATCGTAATAACTATAATTTTTTCTCGTTCACCTTTACCTTTCCCTAGGGCTGCAAATGTAGGGGGACAAGTATAAAAACTATTTTGACAAATAAAAACATAAATAAAGTAACAATGACACGGTTTAATTTTTGGAAGTTTTCTGTGAACCGTCAGAATTCTTGGATGTTATTGAAATCAATCTCACGGTTTTAAAATGGTTGATGCGATTCTCCGTTGATTTAAAACAATCTACTTCCTGACTATTTTCCAAGAATTGCTGAATTAGGATCGGGGGTACTAAAATGTTTTCTGTTTAAAAATCTTAAAAGTCATCTAAAACTCAATCAGAAGGTGATGCTTGTATCATTCTGTTAATGTTACGAAGGTGTATAGCACACATTTTTATTCTGCGTGCTGTCGATTAGCATTAAACAAAAAAAAAATTTGTATGCAAGGTAGTACAATGGAAGAGTCGGTTTAATGATGTGTTTATGGCAAAGAGAACGTTATGAGATAAACTCGTTCAAGGTTGTCAACGTGGCATTGAGCTGAAGAAAAACCGTCCAAACTTTGCGGAGTTTCTCCTTGAGAGTTTCTTTCACTGTTGTAGGAACAACAGGAACAGAAGGACAGCACTGATTTTTGGCAACGTAGCAGGTAGTCTCGGGTGCATCACATTGGCCAAAATCTTTGCAAGGACCAACGGAGGTAGCATCACAACCTCCAGGGACTAAAATTTGGATTTTAATTGTTATCATCAAAAACATTTATATTAGAATTTTAAACTAAACTTACTCAGGGCCAAATCATAGCAGCTTCCAATAGGATCGACATCGAGATTAGGGTTATAGATGATCATGAGGGTTTTTGGGCACATTCCAGCGACAGCGGGACCGATGGGCTTTACGTTCTACAATTGTTAGAGTTGAACTTTGTTTATGACTTTGCTTTTAACAAGCTATTTTTGGCGGCCGAAAATTACAGATCTGCTAACCTGAATTTTCGGCATGTGTGGTGTTGTGGTAACACGCTCTTGCCTTACGCACAAAAGCGAAACTGCACGTCCGCTTTACGGTGAATATTATTGTTTTTACAAGTTATATTTTTAAGCAACCTTGATGAATGTTTGCTTACAACAAAGTCGATGGCTGGGCAACAAAGTCCAAGTTCGACGTTACAGGCGTATCCGGCTACTCCGCAAGAACCGGCTGTAGTGCATGATCCGATAGATTGTTGATTGGGGGTGGGACCACAAAATGCCTGGAATTCTATTTATTGTCAACTTTAATATCTAAAGATTACCGTTAGAAGCGAATTGTTGTTACAACAAACTCCATTTTCGTAGGTTGTACCCCAATTACACATGTCGTAGACGGGAAAGGAGCCTAGGCTTCCGTCGGGGCAGATATTCCCTCGTGCACGCTGCTTCTCAGCAGGTGGTGGATTGGTCTCCTAATAAAAACAGCTGTGATCAGTCTTTATATAGCTGCCGCCAAACCGAAATCTTATGCTAATTGTGGAAACGTGCCAAGCATGCTCTGTCGACCATGGTTAGACTACGAATTTCCCATATCAACAGAGCATCACTTGAATATTCTAATTTTATTGGCTTGATTTCCATTTGGCGGCAGCTGTATTTGTTGGTGTCCCGTATTTCACCAATTTTAGCACTTACTTTGGTGTTTCGAGGAGGAATGGAAAAAACCCCACCAACTAGAAAAACGATGGCAAGAATAAAGTGCTGCATTTCCTGCCATCGGTGAGAAATGGAGTCTTTTATAGGGAAATTTTGTTTTACAGAGCTGATCAATGGTAAAAAAACATGGCATTGAAATCAGTTGGTCATTTGCTCATCGTCAGGTGATTAAACAGTGGTTGGAGGAAAAGGTGGTCAATGGTCAAAACAATAACATAGCTTTGTTTTGTAGCTGGAAAAATTTGATCTGTTCAGCGGTACAGTCATGGTGGTATTCTTTTGTTAAGATAGCGACAAAGCATATATTTTTTTCTATTCTTCTTGCCAACTGCTAGTTAAAAGCAGAGGCCCACGTAAATGAAGAGGGGGACCTGTTCATGTAATCCATAAAACTTTCTGCATTTCATAATTCAAAATGACACTCTCTCGCCCACGTTCGCTATTAACAGGTCCGTTTTCATTTTCCTGGACCTCTGCTTTTAAGTCAAAGGGTGGAACAACTTTTGCCGTACTTTATGATAAGCAAACTACAATTTTCCTTCACATTTTTTTTAAAGGTTTTTATATAATGGAAGTCCCGAGTGTTTTCTATTATTATTTTTAGTAGAATGAAAGTAGGGCGATTGGTGCGAGAAACTCTTGCGTTTGAAACAAACTCAAAAATAAGAGCCTGAATATTAAAAAAAAATCAAATTTGGTTGCCTGCGACATAGAAAGTTAGGAACTCTAAACAACAACTTTTTTCCGTTTTCATGTTTTAATGTAAATCATTTAAAAAAACAGAAAGTTGGCAATAACCAAAATATTGGCGTAGGATGGCTGGTTTAGAGACAAAGTGAATCACATTGGTCCAAATAGCAAAAAGGTTTTGGGAACACAGGTAGTTGAATTACCGGTTACTGTCCAATAATGCTTTCTCGATCACTTTTCAATAGAAATAGAAAGGGTTCGAAAGTAATCGCGTGTTGATGTTTGTTTTTTACCATCTTTTCGTTAAAGGCAGTGTGTCGCAAAAACCGTTGTGCTTAGTGTCCACACCATAGCACACTTATAATGTGTGAGAGATTGGACATTATCCTAAAAAAGTGAGGAGAGTCGCATGGTTATCACCATTTTGAAAAACTTTGAAGTGCCCTCCCGACTTCAAATTTAGATTTGAACCTCAACTTGCTATAGTTTTATCGATCAGCCTAGTTTCATGACGTCCTCTAATCAACAATATTCGCGTTATTCACATTGATGGACAGTCAATGTGAAATGCCATTCTTATTATATTTGTAAAGTTCTTTTGTTTTACACCGACATTTTATCTAACTTCCTTTTTGGTGAAATGAAACTGTTCGTCCAAGGCTTAAGAGTTGCAGTTTTACGCCAAAAGGACCGATTACCGATGCCTTCTCCATTGCTATTCGGTTTTGACCTTGGGCGCAGTTTGCTATAAAAGGCTGCCAATGGAAGCAGAGACAACAGCAAATGTTCGAGGAGAAGCTAATCGTGGGCGTGGCTTCGGCCTGCTCGACCCTGGCCATCGTTGCCTGCCTGGTCACCATCCCCCAGCTCTACAGCACCATCAATGAGATGCATGACGAGGTTGTTCTTTTTCCAATCGATAACTAATCGATATTCAGGTCCTGGACGGTGTTTCCGTGTTCCGTGTTGAGACCGACGCCGCCTGGACTGAGATGATGGACGTGCAGATCACTGTCAGCCCCCCGACGAAGCCCAAGCAGAACCCCTTCAACTCGATCTTCCGTCAGAAGCGTCAGGACTTCTCCGGACTCCCGGCCTACTGCCAGTGCACTCCTCCAGTCGCCAATTGCCCTCCTGGTCCCCCTGGACCTCCTGGAGATGCTGGAGCTCCTGGAACTCCCGGAAAGGACGGACCTCCCGGAGAGGACAATACCTCTACCTACGCTCCTCTCACTTGCCCTCCTGCCGACACCGAGTGCATCAAGTGCCCTGCTGGACCTCCCGGACCCGCTGGACCCGACGGACCTGCTGGACCTGCTGGACCCGATGGACAGCCCGGATCTGCTGGAAACCCGGGAACCGACGGAGCTCCTGGCCCTGCTGGACCTCCCGGAGACGCTGGAGCTCCTGGAACCCCTGGACCCGACGGAAACCCCGGAGCCCCCGGAAAGGACGGAACTCGCGGAAAGGGAACTCCTGGAGGTCCTGGACCTGCTGGACCTCCCGGACCTGCTGGTCCCGACGGAGGTGCTGGAAACCCCGGCACAGATGGTGCCCCCGGACCCGCTGGACCCCCTGGAGGACCTGGATCCGATGGAAAGCCTGGAGCCGACGGAAACCCTGGCAAGCCCGGAGCTCCTGGAGGGTACGTTTTAGTTGTGGGCATTATGAAAAGATATTTTCAGCCCTGGACCCGATGCGGCCTACTGCCCCTGCCCTCCTCGCTCTGCTGTCTTCATCAACCGTCACTAGATGGAGTCTTCTCCTACTTCCCCTCGTCGCCAGGGAGAAACTTAGAAAATAAAAGACTTTTGCACAAATTAAGCGTTGCTTTTGTCATAATCCTCCGGATGAATTTAGCGAGAAGCTATTTTTGGCATTTATGGAAGTTTTCAGCCCAACACATCTGGATGGTTCCCGGGACCTCCATATTAGGAAAGTCCAGCTTTTTCCCTATCCAAGTTCTTTTGTCCTGACTTGTAACTTTCATAAGTTGCTAACCTACAAGTTAAAACTTGAGACACAATGTAGGAGCCGACAAATGAGGCGGACTTGGGGAAAACAGATTTGGCTGAAACTGTGAAAGCTAGTTGATTAGGATCTAAAAAGTCGCAAAACACGCCTCTTTTCGAATGTACCTTGACGCCCTTAACGAAACGTTAAGATATCATTTTCATATCTCGCTTCAACTCAACTTTTTTGACTTTTTAAGAAAGCAATTGATAGACATCACATCACAAACTTTTGTATTTATTGCCAAAACGTTGACTTAACCCTCACCCCCAAAAAATTGAAAAAATTCTCGAAAAATTTAGGATTCTTGCTAGTTCCACTAATTTAGCATTCTTACTAGTTACGAAAAAGCCTCTACCGATCATCTGACGACATTATCATTTTTGTTTTGTTAAGAGTAATTTTATGTCAAAATATTTGCTACCAGCCAAATTTCCGTTCACAAAAGTTGTGCAAAAATGTTTTGTACATTGCAACATTGCGGATTGGGTTACCGACAAATGCCCGATACACAGTCAAAATCTGAAAATGGTCAAACACCTTTAACGCCATCAGAAAGAGCGATTACTTCACTTTTTTGAGGGTGAGCAGTTCTAGCCACCGTTTTGGCAATAATTATAAAAATTGTGTTGTAAAATAATCTATCAATTGCTTTTTTAAAAAGTCAAAAAAGTCGAGTTTGAAGCGAGATATGAAAAAACATCGTAACGTTTCGTTAATGACGTTAAGGTATCAAAAAAAACCTTGGCATTCAATGTGTATTTTCTCTCAGTTTACGGCTATAGTTTTGCAGTTCCCTACAAGACCAGTAATTTAAAAACACAATAAGGAAAAGCTGAAAAAAGGTTTCGGATTAAACGAAAAAGGTTTCACGTAACGAGTTCACGGCGTGTTTTAAAGTCCATGTTTGTGTTATTCAAACTGGAAAGCATTCTACAAATAGTAGGCCGTCACGAAAAGAGACTTTTTTTCAAAATGATAGATCACTTTCTCAAGCGACCTTCCACCGAAAAATATGTATAGCTCTCGCGGAACTTGAATCAAGCCAATTGGAAAGCTAATTTGTCAGCGATGAGCTGCTTATGGTTAAAAATATGCGATTAATAGAGGTTCTCTCTTGTTCTCTATATCTCTCACTGTCCTCTCTCTCTCTCTCTCTCTCTCTCTCTCTCTCTCTCTCTCTCTCTCTCCCTCTCTCTCTCCACCTCTCTCTGTTTTTGCTTAAACGATGCTCCTATTTTTGCTTTTCAAAGTCAGGGAAGTGAATTTTGGACCGCCTGATTTGATCATTACACAAGTAAACACGAAACCAGTCCATTACGACAATGGAAACGCTTCTGCTCACCCACCTGGCAACAACATTTCTGCTATTTCTTTATTTTCATTCTAATTAAGTCAGCATGATTTATGGCCAAACTGACTGTTTTTACAATCTTACGTTGGAAGAACGGATCGAAGTTTATAAAGTGAGTTTAAAATCTTTTTGATTTTTTGCACGATGGCGCAATGCTAAGTTTCGCGCGTCAAACTAACGACCAAGGTTCGATCCCGCCCGGTGTCACTTAATTCAAATTTTGTAAAACAGTGTTTAATTCTTTTAAAAATACATAAATACCAATAATTTCTTTTTGCAGGATCGCCAGCACAGCGAATCTGTTTTCTTCGTTTTTCGGTTCTTTTTCGGATGGATGCTGCTTCCACCCACCATAGCTGCTTCTTTTCTTACTCTACTTTTTCTATTTGTTGTATCAAAGGTAGTTTTAATTAAAATTTGATATACTTGAACATAAGAAACCCCCTCGTTAGTGAGTTATTCGGAAAAATGGTTTTTTTGCGCTCTTTTCGCCCTTCTTGGGCTAACAATTCCATCTTGCCGGCTGCCGCGCAGTGGTGTAGTGGTGCAGGGTTTGGTATCATAACCACGAAGTCGCTGGTTCGACTCTCCATACCCTCATTTCTTTTTTGCTTTACCTTTTAAACATTTTAAGGCTATCCGCCATCACCGAGTGTCGCGAAAAGTCTACATCTTGTTGGCAAACCGCTCCTTCAGCGATTTTCTATCAACTTTGGTTAGCTTGGCCTCTTGTCTCTATTTTCTACTTTCTGAAAACCCCGAGTGAGACCTTATTCATAAATTTACGTCCACTTCAGTCCAGAAAAATTACTAATCATAATATCTCTCTACTTTGGTTCATTTTGGTCAGCAATGGTCTCTTATGTTGGAATTTCGTTGATCAAACTTTTCGCCGTTTGGAGACCACTCCAGCATCGAAAATCGTTTACGATTGAGAAGTGTTTTTGGCTTATTGTATTTAGGTAAGTAGTTTTTTTTTGCATTTTTATTTATTTTGTTTAAATTTTTGTTTGTTTTTCCCTTGGCGAGGCAACTTCCATAGGAGCGAAGCGCCCACTAAACACCGGACAGATATGTAATTAAAATTGTTAATTCGGTAGTAATACGATTTGCCTTTATTGATTTACTGATTGATTTTTAAAATGTTATTGATTTTAAAACGGCTGCATTCATTCTATCTATGCGGGCTGGCCTTTGGCGGGCCCTTTGCCGCAGGGGCGAAACGCCCGCTAAACACCGGACAGATCAAACTACAAAACCTTGTTTTTATTTGACTGCAATGTAATTTTTTTTATTGATGGTCGATTTGGTTTTAAAGTGTCAGACATTATGGCGGGCTCCTGCCCGCTAAACACCGTGCAGAAACCGCTAAACACCGTACAGTGCCCGCTAAACAACGTGCAAAACTACTTTCAAACATAAAAAACCTTATATTTATTAATTTAGCTGGATAATATACGTCCTAATGGTACTTTCCGGACTACTTAGTACTGTTCTTGTGGAGAACCCATGGTTGGCTGAGGTCTCCGGTTGCCGAGCCGAGACTTGCCTCAGATTTTTCTTCAGGTAAGTGCAAAAAAGTTTTTAAAAGGTGTTTTTTTTATAAATAAAGGTGTAAATCTTGCCAATCCGAGTGCAAAAAGTGCTACTTGAAAATTTGCCGCTATGGTGTAGTGGCTAGAGCCGTCGCCTTTCGTCCAATAGGTCGCTGGTTCGATCCCCTGAGCAGCATTTTTTTGTTTTTGAAATGCAATACATTTCTAATGTAAAAAGAAATACATCCTTCTATTTTCAGATGTCGACACTATGTAACAGTTATTGTCTATTTTACAACATTAATTGTTTTTGGGATAATAGGCAAGTTTCATTGTAATTTTGAATTTAAATATTTCAGTACTAATTATCAGAAGTAATGTGAAGAATGATCTATATGTGCAAGGGGAGAGGAATAGATCGCTTAGTGATAGCAGTAATGCCTCCAGATCTTCTGGTTTGTTGAGGAGATTTCCTCTCTGGAAACTTGGGCTCAATATAGCGACTTTTGCTATTTTTCAAGGATTTTATGTTGGGTGGTGAGTTAGACAGAGAGAGAGAGAGAGAGAGAGAGAGAGAGAGAGAGATTAGCAGATGTCCTACCTTATAAAATTGCCCCCACACTATTGTTTAGCCCACATGGACAAAAGCTCGGCCTAAAGTTTATTCTAGATTTAGCATGTTAAACGCACCTCCACATTTATGTAATGAAGCCCCACCATTATAAACCCCCCCCCCCCTTCGGTAACTCGAGAAGGACTCCTTGGGGGCTGTTTTTACCACTGGGTGTACCATATTTATGATAAAAGTCAAACTTTTATGGGGGGCTCTATTGACATTGTCCAAAGTATGGGGCCTTCGTTTATTAATGTAACAAACCCCTCGCTATACAGATTTACTCAATCAAGCCCCTCAATTACAAAATTACCCATCCACAACTATACTGAGTACGAACCTCCATTTAATATAACCCTTACGAGGGAAGTGCACTAACTCGTCTTGATAAAGTCGAAATCTGTCGATTGGGCATTGTTGGGGACATCAATCAAGGGCTACCCAAATCTGTTTTCAAAAAGTGCCAACTCGGCTCCGTTTTCGAGAAATTGATTTGCATTCTAATTATCACCGAAAGCGGACAAAGAGGCAGCATCGGAAAGTTGGCCGAGTGGTCTAAGGCGCTAACCAGGCGCTAATAATTTTTTAGACATGATGCTGGTTCGATTCTTTTTTACGACAACCTTTTTGCTTTTTCTCTTTATTTTAAGCAACATTAATCTTAAACCAAAAAATATGACGCAAAATACAAATGTAAAAATAAAATTTCTCTCTCCGAAATAGAAAAGCTTGAAAATCTTTTTAAAAATTAACAGTTTTAGGCGAGTAATTCAAATTAAGAAAAGCAAAAAGGTTGTCGTTAAAAAGAATCGAACCAGCATCGTGTCTAAAAAAATTATCTGGTTAGGGCCTTAGACCACTCGGCCAACTTTCCGATGCTGCCTCTTTGTCCGCTTTCGGTGATAATTAGAATGCAAATCAATTTCTCGAAAACGGAGCCGAGTTGGCACTTTTTGAAAACAGATTTGGGTAGCCCTTGGGGTCCCTAACAATGCCCAATCGACAGATTTCGATTTTATCAAGACGAGTTGGTGCACTTCCCTTGTTAGTTGTTGGGGGGGCTTATTTACGATAGGTGGGCCTCGTTTTTGAAAACAAATATTTATCCAATTTAGGTGCATCTTCAACATAACAATCCGTGACCGCTGCTATATGGTGCGTAATTACTTCCGTATACAATTTTTCTTACCATTTGTTATGCTTTTTCTAACTCTTCGAATAGTTGTCGACCATCTGCTTCCTTTCATAACGGATAAACAGGTTGAGTTATCTGCTGATATCTGAAACTGGAGATATTTAGATGAGGAATTCGATTGTCAATGGTTATACCAGTGGGTCTTAAATATATTTTCATTTTTGGCAGGTAAGGGAGGAATAAGCATTTTTTGTAACCGGATAAGGTGTGACCAGGAGGTTTAGTAAGTTTTCAGCGGTTTTGTAACTTTGTTCAGACTCACAAAAGTAGCGGGTAAACTTTAGGTTTAAAGCCAATTGGTGAACCCTATTGGCACACGGACACTTGAAATGAATAGGTGAAAATTCTTGTTGCATTTTGCATTCCCAGTGACGGAAGCGCGGCAGTTTCCCGAATACTAGCGAATTTTATACGAAAATTGGCAGTTCAAGTCGTTTTGGACAGTTTTTCGTAATTCGGCGAATGAAAGTTCATTGAAAAATGATAATTTTCGGAAAAGGGATCAAACCGCGGAGTTCTGTCTGGTGCGCGCCGCTTTCCACTGCGCCACATAGTTAGGTAGCATGGTGCAGTGCAATGCGGCGCCCGCCGTGCAAAAGGTCAATGGTTCGATCCCTCACGCGCGTCAGCCTTTGCATTCAGTACAAAATCCTTAATTCTTTGAAGGGACTTAAAAAATTGCTCAATTCTACTAAGTTTGTGAAATTCACGTTTAAACTATGGTCATAAAGTGTCAATAGGGTTTTATAACGCGTTGACGACATTCATACCATGGTCACAGTACGTGAGAGTTGTAAACTATCCTGGTTACATCTTTTGAAAATTTACAACCTGTTGTGGTTACGGAAAGGTCCGGTTACCACTTCTCAGGTTGCAAAGGGGGCTGGGGGCTCAGCCAACGGATAAATTTAATGCATTGAATTTTCAGATTGCCCTTCGACTTAGTCATTCCGGGACACAACTGCTCGCAGTTTTCTCAACATCAGTTAAGTAGATCTCATATCGGAAATGAAATTTTGCAATCCCATTTTTCACAAATGTTACAACCCCTGACCTGGGACTACAAAGAGCGGCTGGCAGGAAAGGACGCGCCGGGCGTTCTTTATCCGCGTGCGTCGAGTGGACGGCTCTCGACAAGATCACTACAAGAGAGCACGTTTGGAATATGCAAATAAGCGGTGCTGGGAGGAAAATAGAACGAGCTTCCGCTGAACAGATTAGCCAGAGGAGGTATGAAGTGAGACGATGAAAGGCAGTTCGAATGAGCAATATTTCAAAATGTTATTCAAAAGTCAGTCATAATGCCCATTACAAACTAGAAAAACTGGTTTTTTTTTTGCGTCTTTTTTTGGCATATGTCGACGATCTCTCTCCCCCTCCCTCTCCTCTCTCTCTCTCTCTCTCTCTCTCTCTCTCTCTCTCTCACACTCTCTCTCTCTTTCTCATTCTCCCTCTCTCTCTCTCTCTCTCTCTCTCTCTCTCTCTCTTTGTTTCTCTGTATCTTTCTCGCTTTTGTCCTCCCTCTTCCTTTCTCTCACTCTCTCTTTCTCTCAGGCTATGTATTTCTGTGTCTTTATCTCTTTCTCTCTAACCCACTGATACTATATCCGGGTCTCGGTTTTTCTAACTCTCTTTCTCTTCCCGTACCTCTATCGCTTTCGTCCTCTCTCTCTCTCTCCCTCCCTCTCTCTCTCTCTCTCTCTCTCTCTCTCTCTCTCTCTCTAACTCTAACTCTAACCCTATCTCTATCTCACTCTCTCACTCCCTCATGAAATGCACACATCAACCGAGAGAAAGGGGGAGATATAGATAGATATAGAGAGAGTGGAGTTAAAGAACAAGAATTCATAGAGATAATTCATTCACATTCACAGTTTTCAGATGCATAGTGCATAGTGTGGCTTCGCGATATTGAAAGAACCAAGGTATCGATTAAATGCGGAATTTCATGAAGAATTTGAATTTTAAAAAATCTGCGCCTGATCGGATACCCCATTTTAATTCCATTTAAAAAACTGAGTATTTTGAAGGTTTTGCGCAAATAAAGTGAGTTTTGATTACTTTCCATCGGAGATAAAATATTGCCACAAAAACTAAGTTTTTAAAGATGACTTTTTCTACAGATTGCTTTTTTCGAATTGAAATAGCGTTATTTTGAAGTGAGTTATGAAATATCAGTGATAACAGACGAATAATGGCACGTAGATTCAATTTGGGCAAACTAAGCATATTTTTCGATCATTTAGGCCCAGAAAACCAAATTTTCTCATTTATAGCCGATTCGGACACAAAAACCAAATTCAGTGTCCTCCGAGTCATACAGATATGGGGGTCTTAACGCGAAAGAGAGAAATAACGAGAAAACAACAAAAAGAATGACAACAAACTGTAGTTTTTATTGGTTCAACATCCATTGCAACATATTTCTCCTGTTTCGATCACAAATGTCACAACCACGGCAGCGCAGGCGGATCGTCTGTGTGCGCACGCGTCGGTAACGGTGAATTCGATACTTGTACTTGAACCTCTTCCTTATGTGCAACTTCTTGTAATGATAAATCCACTTTCTAGAAAACTTGAAACGAGGCTTGGAAATCTACAAAAAAGGCGAATTTCTGTTAACCGTTTTGCGTACCAGGTCTTCCTGGCGACGGAAGCAAAGGTTGGCCAGCTTGCCAAACACGGAACAAATAAGCACGGAGGCGATGTACCACAAAACATGTTCGATAAAATGAGAGTTGTTCCTGAAAATATAATGAGAGAGTAAGAGAGGGAGAGAAAGAAAGAGAGTGAGACAGAGAGACAGAGAGACAGAGAGACAGAGAGACAGAGAGACAGAGAGACAGAGAGACAGAGAGACAGAGAGACAGAGAGACAGAGACAGCGAGAGATAGAGAGAGAGAAAGAGAGACAGATAGACAGAGAGACAGAGAGACAGAGAGACAGAGACAGCGAGAGATAGAGAGAGAGAGAGAGAGAAAGAGAGAGAGACAGAGATACAGAGAGACAGAGAGACAGAGAGACAGAAAGACAGAGAGACAGAGAGACAGAGAGACAGAGAGACAGAGAGACAGAGATACAGAGAGACAGAGAGACAGAGAGACAGAAAGACAGAGAGACAGAGAGACAGAGAGACAGAGAGACAGAGAGACAGAGAGACAGAGAGACAGATAGACAGAGAGACAGAGAGACAGAGAGACAGAGACAGCGAGAGATAGAGAGAGAGAAAGAGAGAGAGACAAAGAGACGGAGAGAGAAAAACTCACAGGAATATAGACGTTAGAAAGAACAGTTGTCTAACGACCGCGTATCTCAGGAGAGACATGGAAACTGACCATCAAAAATGCTTTCATCGACTTTCACTAATAGGCTAATTTTGCTATTCTTATTTTGATCAGAGGAGGTGAAAGTTGATGATATTCTAATTTTGAAAGTTGGCTAAATCTCACTGTCAGTCTGCTCTATGAATCTGTCTTTTTTTATCTTTCTATCTCTTTCTCTTTTTCGGTCTCTGTCTTCTCTTTTTTTATCTAACTTTTCACAGTTTTCTCTTTTTGTCTCTATATCTCTGTATTTCCCTCTCTCTGTGCTCTTTTGCGATCTTTCTAACACTCTCTCTCATCTCGACATCTTTCCCATACTCTCTCCATCTCTCACTGCTATCACTATCTCTGTCTCCCCCACTCTGTAACTCTCTCTCTCTCTCTCTCTCTCGCTCTCTAGGTTTCTGGGTGTTTCTCTGTTTCTCGGTATGACTCTCTCCTTCTCTCTTTCGATGGTGTTTATGAACTCTCACGATCGATAGTTACCACTCGTTATGACCTACATCTTACGTTGCGTGTTCCTTCGAGCAATCCTTCGAGCTTCCAAATGAAGTCAATGATGTAGGGCGATAAATTTTAGACTTAGCAAAAGCTTGCTTACTGTATTTTACGGCTTTCAAAACCCTAAGAAACGTATGCCCTTTGCTTAAGTCGTTCAGAAACCCCCGTGTCCGGTTCCCGGTTTCCTGCAACCGTCGGCCCACGTGCCCCTCTTTGTTCCGAAAGTGTCTCTCCGCTTCCCCCGAAATAGACGTCTTTAGCGGCGTGATGAGCACGGTGATAAGTCGAGCTGTCTGTCGGCGCGTGACTCGAATGTTTGTCCTCCGTCCGTCCCTCAGCGGAACGGCTAGCAGTGCAATACTCCTGCTGTTACCCGGTAACTTGCCGAGAACACACACAAGATGATCAGCTACAGAAGGCTTGAAGAGGGCTAGATACGGTCCTTAGGTCCCTAAGTCCTTAAGTACGTTAATTAGCCGAGTCGCGCAGCCGCGTCACAACCGAGTCGCGCAGCCGCGTTGCGTCAAAGTTTTCAGCTGAGTCACAGCCGAGTCACACATTCTACGGTCTTATCTAACTAATTGTACGTCGTTTAGCCAGTTGATTGCCGTGTATACACGTAGCAAATAAGATTCGCGCACAGATGACCCTCGGCGCTACCGTGTGACAACAAGGGCGGCGCCGCTTTGCTGGACAGACTGTTAACTTTGATTGTTTGGAAAAAGAGCAGAGATGGAATAGGAGATATGAGAGAGAGAGAGCGAGAGAGAGAGAGAGAGAGAGAGAGAGAGAGAGAGAGAGAAAGAAAGAAAGAGGAGAGAGAGATCGGAGCAAAGGAGTGTAAGTAGAGGAACAGGAAGAGAGAGAGAGAGAGAGAGAGAGAGAGAGAGAGAGAGATATTCAGAGAGATAGAGAAACAAGGAAAATCGAAAGATGGGAGCCAGAAAGTCGGAAATGCAAAGGCAGAGGTACAAATTGAGATTTAGAGGCAGGGAGACAGAGGCATACAACGAAGTGAGATATAGAGGTAGAGAGATGAAAACACAGAGATGAGACAGAGATTTTGAGACAGAGAGATACAATTAGTGAGATACAGGAAAAGAGGTAGAGGTTTCTAGACTTTGGAAATTGAATTCAAATGCAGAGGGGTGAGACAGGGGGAAAACAGAGAAAGAGGCGAAGAGGCACAGAGAGATAGAGGCCGAAATGGAGATAAACAAAAAATTCAGATGTGAAGAAGCAGAGTCAGATAAATAGGTAAAAAGTAGAGGCAAAGAGACTGAGCAATTGGAATAGAGGTAAAGAGACAAAGACATAAACATAGAGGCAGAGATGCAGAGGCAGAGGCAAAGAGATAAGGAGGCGAGGCTAAGTCGATGAGGTCGATGAGAGGAGACATGAAATAATTGAAGTAGAGAGGAAGAGAGAATCATGGGTGTAGAGATATGGAGACTGAGATATAGATGAGAGAAAAAGAGAGAACCCGGAAAAGAAGTAGACAGAGAGATTTGGTGATAGAGAAAGAGGGCTGGTGAAAGAGATCGAGAGACTGTCAGAAAATAAGACAGAGACAGAGGCCGAGTAAGATAGAGGGAGATAAAGAGATAGAGACAGTGAGAGGCAAATATACTTTCATTTTTACCGCAATTTTCCCTTTCTTTCTATCCTAGCCGCCGCTAAAACGCAACTCCGCTCGGCCCACAAATAGCCCCAGGCGCGATTCTCTTCCGCAGACCCATCCCTATTCCTGTCTGTTCGGAATTCGCCCCGCCCATTCCCATTTCTCGGTTCCAAGTGCGCTTAAAATATTTGATCTCGTGTGGTCCCAGCGCAAGCATGTTAACATCGAGTGCAGGCGTTCGTCCGTTTTTGCGGCGGCCTCTTATCAGTGGTCACGACGATTGCCGCAGGCACTACGGCTTCTAGAATGTGGCATCTGACGGTAAAGCGTTGTATTTTGGTTGGTCAGGCGTGTAAAACGCTTTGATGGAAAAGGGCAGGCTCAGGCCGCCTTCAGCGAATACCGGCCGGGAGCATTCCGCTTTGGAAGTTTCAAGGGGGTTATTGCGAGAAGGTCCGAGAAACGGGGCATTCAAAAGGCTTTTTCAGAACATTTCGAAGGAAAAGGGCAGCCTCAGGCCGCCTTTAGGGAATACCGACCGGTAGCATTCCATTTTGAAAGGAACCAGGGGTTATTGCGAGGTTACCGGAGTACTGGGGCTTTAAATAACACCTTTTCAGAACACTTTGTTGGAAAAGGGCAGTCTCAGGCCGCCTTTAACAAACACCGGCCGGGAGTTATCCGCTTTGGAAGATAGAGTGGGTTATTGCGAGGATGCCGTAATAACGGTGTGTGTACCAATGCTTCTTCAGAACAATTTGAAGGTTCGCGGCAACCTCAGGCCGCCTTTAAGGAAAAGTGAAGTCTCAGGGCGCCTTTAGCAGAGTTTTCAGTTTTGGAAGAAAGAGGGGGCTATTGTGGGGAGGCTGGAGTAACACGGCTTGTAATAATCTTTTTTCAGAACAGAACACACAGCGGTTATTCTTAAAATCAGGAAATTTCGATTTCTAACAAAAATTTCCGAAATTTGAATTTCTTTCTAATCGCACAGTGTGAAGTTGGGCACACCAAAAAACTGACCAAGGTTCGATCCCCGCTGAAGTCAATTTTTGCAAAAAGTTTGCGTATTCTATAATTTACTACGTAGTACCAAGAAATTTTTAAATTTCTGGGCAAAGTAGCGACAAACAAATTTTCAGGAGTTATAATGGTTACATTGTTTAAAGTGCTTCAAAAAGTTTTGCCACCATGGTAACGTGAACCGTGGCCACAGAGGAAACACCCAGGTTCAATCCCTTCTGCCTCTGATTATAAAATGCCAATATACAGAGAGAGAGAGAGAGAGAGAGAGAGAGAGAGAGAGCGAGGCAGAGACGCAAAGAGAGATACAGAGAGAAAGGGAATAAGAGAGAGAGAGAGGGGGAGGGAAATATAGTAGGGAGGGACAAATAACACGAATCACCGAGAGAGGCACAAAGAGAGAAAGGAAAGAGAGGGAAAATCAGGAAACTATAGAGAAGAAGAAGAGAGAGAGAGAGAGAGAGAGAGAGAGAGAGAGAGAGGGGGAGGGAAAGAGGGAGAGAGAGAGAGAGAGAGAGAAGGGAGGGAAAGAGGGAGAGAGAGAGAGAGAGAGAGAGAGTTTATTAGTTGAGTTAGAATCGCGTCAGAAGAGATCCCTCTCTTCCCCATCTCACACTTCTTCGATAAGATCTCTCACGACTCAATCCCCCGCAATTGGCTTTTCTTTGTTTCTGCGTAGACCAAACAAAGCATATCCCAACTGACAGTTGCGGATCTTTTTAAACCATGCGACCAAAGATTAAGGTGCGGTAACCCCCGGCCGCTGTGGTCAGTTCCCGGTTTCTTCCGCGTTGCTGCTGCGCTCAGTACCCGCTCGTGTCTATGTAAACTGTTCCTCTGGGATGACCTAAGACGCAATTTACACTCAAGCAGCAAACGGAGGACGAATGTCCACAAATTTGAGGAAAAGGGAAGGAAATTGAGGAAAAAAGAAGGAATTTGAAGGAAAGGAGAGAGAAATTGAGGAAAGGAGGGAAAATCATGTGGTGGAAATGAGGAAAACTTTATCTGCCTCTCCGTACGTGTCTCTTCTACCTCTGTCTCTCTCAGTCTCTTTCTCTCTCTATGTCTCTCTGTCTCTCCTGCTTATGTCTCTTTTCCACCTCCATCTCTTTTTCGCCTCTGTCTCTTTTCCACATTCAAATCTCTTTCGCCTATGTCTCTTTTTGCCTCTGTCCCACTTATGCTTCGGTATCTTGCCAATGCCTATGTCTCTTACACCTGTCTCTCTTGTGCCTCTGTCTCTTTTTCGCTCCTCTGTCTCTATTCTCTCCGTCTCTCTTTTGCTTCTGCCTCATCTATGCCTCTGTTTCGTGCCTTTGTCTCTCTCTGTGTTGTCCATGCCTCTTTCTGCTGTTTCTCTTCTGCCACCATCTCTCTTCGATTTCGCTTCTCTCTCTCTTTCTCTCTCTTTCTCTTTCTCTCTCTCTCTCTCCAAGCTCTCTCGACCACCCAACAGCAAGAGCGCCTCCGTCTCCACTTCCAGGCCTCCTCTCAGCCCTGAAATAGTGCTGAAATGTTTCGTAAGCTCATATTTGAGTAGTTGTTTTTGCGCGTGGCTCGGCGGACTTAGAGGGAGGGTCACTAGAAAAGGGGCGGCGCCCAGCCCTCAAGTGCTCAGTCCTCCGACCGCCGCGAACAGTCGAGCGCAAACCGCAACATGACGCGCCCTATGGCTCTTGTCGCCCTACTCGCTACCGTAATCGGTTCGTCCTACTTATCCTTCCCTTAAGTCCCTTAAGTACCTTAATGAGGCAGACTCTTTGAGTATCCCTCTCTGGTACAACCTAATGCCTCATTTGTGCTTCTGTCATGAGGCCTAAGCCTCTCAAGGATGCCTAATTCCTCAGGGAGGCCTAAGCCCCTTAAGGGTTACAAAATCCCCCTTAAACCATGATTTTCTTGTTTAACCTTAACTTTAAGGTGTTTATTCTCAATCCACGCCAGTCATCGGCGGAGGATGTAAAATCGGAATGGCCGATGTGCAAATCGGCGGAAAACAGACCCAATTCTTCCTTAAATGCGAAGCTGCCTCAGAGTGAGTTTTACATTCTCTAACTAGCTCTTAATTGCCTTAATTGCCAGTTAATTGATAATTACAGTAGTCCCGAAGGTGATGGAGTGTGGGTGGTAAAGTCCCGTGCCGCCAGTCCCCCAGCTGCTGAGAATGTGCAGCACAGACCGGCAAAGAAGCCGGCTAACCCGAACATCTGTGGTAAGTATTTCAAAAAAAAATCTTTGTTAATAGACCTTTAAACCAATCGATTTGTCTGATTTTACCCAGATTTTGAATTTATTCCTGGCGCTGCCGCACATAAGGTGCGCTTGCCACCACGACACCAAGTGACACAGTGGCGCCGGTAGTAGCACTTTTGTCTCCCACCCGCACAACGAGGGTTCGATCCCCGCTGTGAACAACTGTTTTGCTTTTTATCTCAATATTTAGAATTTCACTACGATTTCAATGGCTTGATTCGTTTTAAGTTTCTGAACCGCTTTAATCTACTTTTAAATACAATTTTAAGCCAATTTCACTGATTCGTGGCCTAACCCAAAGCATTCTTGAAAGTACAGGCGGATTATTTTGAGATTCGAACGCGCTGGTCACTCCGAAGGAACGTTTGTTTGCATTTCTCATTGCGGCCGGACCTCTCAACGAAGGATTCCGCGGGTTCACGGCTTAGGAACGCAGCCCGTGCGCAGAGAACAACAGCTGAGAGGGCAAACTTTGAGAGCTTTGGGGTTTTCGCAACATTTTCAATTTTTTTGCACGTTAATTACAGTAATGCGGGTTACTGTACCTTCTGGGTGGTCAAATTGCTCAATTTGGGTGGTCGACACTGGCGAGGATCGAACCTGGGTCGTTGGTTTAATACAAACATTACTGCACTGAACCATTCGGCATATTAAAAAAAATTACAATTCGAAATCGGCTTTCTGTATCTTTTCGCTTTATGTGTGGTCTCGAATACTTTTGATAGCTGTGGGTGGTCCAGAGCAGGATAAACCACGTGCAGTGCTACAAGTTTGCAACTTCGGCTCCTATATCTTTTTCCTACATTGGGTGGTCCAGCTCCCATACCATTTAGACATCTCTGTGCGTGGTCCTTAATTTTATTCTTGGGTGGTCCCGATGCCAGCTCGTGAACAAAATTTGAAATGCGTTTGGACCTCCCATATAGATCAAATTACCTTATGGGTGGTCAAAAAGAGCTAAGATGTCACCCGGCTAGACCTGTATGGGTGGTCTCAATTATGGCCTATATGGGTGGTCTCGCCTTGTCCTCGTGGGTGGTCCATTATGGGTGGTCTTCATGTATGCGTAGTTTGAGCCGCCTGTCCCTAAGACCTCACACATCGTTTCAATTTCCCTCTGGGTGGTCCTGCTGCCAAAGTGGGCCGGTCGTCGCGAGAGATGGACGACAGGCGCCGCGGCGGTTTCAAAGGAGCGCTGCGTGACCACCGGCGAAGCAAGCAAATAAGGCGCGCGCCTGGTCCAACTGTCAGAGGGGACGCGATAGATCAATTAAAGCAATTAAATCAATTAAACATTAGAAATTTTCAGAACAAGATAACGGAGCCCGCGAGTCCGACTCTTGTGCCGTTTCGGCCATGTGTCTCCAGGCTGACCAGGACAACCGTGTCAACTACCTCCAGTGCGATCAGACGTAACTTTGACATGTTGACTTTCCATCAATCGATATTCAGAAGCATGCGCTGGGTGAAGAAGTCGTGCCAGGACACTTTCGTCTTCAACTTCGAGCAACAGACCTGCATCATCCCCAGGAAATTGAACAACCAGCCTTCACGTGGGTGGTTTTGAATTTCCCGCTTCTACGCATGTTTCTCCCCCTTCTTTCAGAAACTAACACCTCTTTCGATTGCTCCCAATGCCCTCTGGGCACCGTCTGCGAGCGGGGAGAATGTACCCCCGCCCATGGCAGCAGTAAGCGCGCCCCAATGCTAACCACTAACCCTTCCTAGCCCTTTGCGCCGATGGATCAGCTCCTTTGGGAGCGTGCCCATGCGCAGCTTCTGCTCAATGCACGGCGAAAGGAGTTTGTTGCCCAAAAAACCGCCCCTGTCTCCATTGCTCGAATGCTAAACCCTGTCCCCAACCGCTAACTTGCAATGGGAACGGGTGCTGTGAACCGAGGAAACATCGCCATCCTTCGAATCTGCTCCCGTTTGAATCTACCCCCAACCTCTTCGATGTGCCAATCGTGCAAGGACCCTCTCCCGGCTTTCGGGTCATGACAGTAGGCCCCCCGGCGCCCCAAATGGTGCTCAAAGTGGAAGAAGCCCGGTTGTATAGCCCGAACCACAGTGGGGCACCGAGTGAGGAGACCACAACCCAAGGTAAAACTGCTTTTTTCAAGTTAACCCTATCAAGTGGCTTCAGAAGCAGCTACTACTCAGCTTCTGGCTCGATCTACTGCAGCCAAATACGAGGAACCCGGCGGCGCGTCGTCATTAGCCGGTGAGTGCTGTTTATTTGTGAGCTGAGCTAAAGGAAGTTTGCGTATCGCCGTGCGCTGCGCACTTTCGGGCTAATGAGTGTTTGACCAACACGAGAGAGAAGAGGACGGCCAAAAATGACAGCCGACTGCCTCCACAGTAGCAATTGGGGAAGCTAATAGGGGGATGGGGGTTATTGCGAGAGGGCCGGGTGAACAGTAATCGATATTTCTCTACTTAAAGGATTTTACAAAGCAATAACACTGTAACACAAATAGCTGCATAAGAATTCGAATCAATTGCTACAACAGCTAATCCTAGGCACCGACGGGGATCGAACCAGGGTTGTTTTTCTGGCGCGCGCCATTTTGCACTGCGTCATTTTAACATTTTTCTTAAAAGCGCTTCTCTAGCTCAGAAAACGAAAACACACTATATTATCATACATAGATACCCAAATTATGTTATTCTGAGCTGGTGGCACCGACGGGAATCGAAACAGGGCAGTTTTTCTGGAGTGAGCTCCATCAAACTGCGCTTAGGGTCACTTTTTTTTTTATTAAACTTGCTTAAAAACACAGCCGAAATCATCTGAAGAAAGTTAAACTTTTTGAAACAAGATTTTGAAAGCCGCTGGGGGCCGAACGTGGCCAGATTTGCATAAAAACACTATAACTCTGGAGGAAAAACCTAAACGCCTTCAAAATTGTGAAGTATGCTTTAATATTACATTTTCCGTATCATAGCAAATTACAATAACAAAAAAGCTTGGCCGGGGATCGAACCCTCGATCAATTTCTCACGATCTGTCGCACTATCCACTACACTATGAGTGAAAATTCCGAAAACTTATCAAAAACTCAATTTCAAAGTTTAAATCTCTTTTTCAGTATGTATGGGTCAGGGAGACTGCCTCTCGTCTACCGACTGTCCCTCTTCCTTCCTCTGCGAGGCCAACTGTTGCCGTCTATCCGTGTGTCCAGGCGACCTCCCTGTAAAATTCGCCTGTTCATCGAACTACCAATGCGGTTCTGGAGAAAAATGCCTCTTTGGAGGCTGCTGCGCCCTGAGGAAGGATGAAGCGGTCGAGGAAAACCCCTACGAAGGGGGAGGAAGTGTGCCGAAAGAGGAAGAAACTCCAAAAACCACCCCTCGCCCTCCCAGACCCACATCAATGATGCCTTCATTCGGTCCGAGTGATGTATGCGAAGTGGATGGAAGGGTTTCCAACTGCTCGCTGGCTTTTCCCTGCCCGGAGACATCAGAATGCATGTTCGGAGTTTGCTGTAGAAGTGCTATGGCCCGTTGCTCCAGTGGTCTTCTAGCCCTGTCACTACCTGAAACCTGCCGAGCCGATATCGACTGCCCCATAGCCAGTCGATGTGAGTATGGGAGATGCTGTCCATCGGAGAATGCCGAAATAACTAGGAACGACGAATTGGTGCCTTTCATACTGAAAACGACCACGGAGGCTCCAGTTGTAGCAAAGGTAAGAGCTTTTCAAGCCAGTTTTGCAGAAAACACTCAAAAACTTGATAAAAATTGATGTAAAGTGGAGCGATAGATTAAATTAACTATGCAAAAGAAAGTTGTGATAACTAGGAATCGAACCAGCAAGTGTTTTCGTCTTAGCTAGTGCCTTAGCCACTTGGCCATTGCGGCAGAGCGGGCTCAACGCGGGCGCGGGACCCATTACGCGCGCATTTTTCAATTACCCATATCTCGACCCAATATTGTAATTTTCCAATTGTGAAAACAGCTTTCGAAAGCTTTTGATTTCGGCCATATAGTCAACTTAAAAGACACATATCTCAGCCCAAAATGGGTATTTTCAGCTTGTAAAACCAGTTTTCGAAAGCTCTTTAAACGGACTATCAGACAAACATACTAAACTTTGTGGAATATCAATTTTTCAGCCTCGCTGCCTCCAATCTCCTCGTTGCTCCTCCATGTCTCTGTGCCCTCCTCGCTTCACATGCTCTCTCGATGGACGGTGCTGTCGTCTAGATGTGCTTTGCCCAGACGGAACTGTGCCGGAAGACTCCTGCGATGAAGCCCATCTTTGCCCAAGTTCCGCCCAAACTTGTGTAAAAGCCGGGGATCAACAAGTTTGCTGTGCCACAGGTAATTTGACCCAACAATTAAAGGTCTACCTGATATATTTCAGTAGAAGACCAGCTTGTCAAAGTAAAAAGAGAGGATTCCGCCTGCCCTGTTGGCTCGGAAGAGGTCCCACCGCGATTTGGGGCATCTTGCCGGTACAGTCTACAGTGCCCCAGGCCTTACTTCTGCAACAGTCGGGGGAAGTGCTGTAAACCAATGGAATAGGTACGGTAGTCCTCCCAGTCCTTTAAAAATGTACTATTTTTCAGATATGCTTGCCTTCACAACCTCACGGGATCTTTCGTCTTGCCTTGCATGCTAGAATAAATTTAACTATACCTATCTACTAACTTTGATTCAATTTAAGCCCCGCCCCTTTTAAGGCCCCAAAATTTAGGTCAGCAGCCGATGTCTGGTCTCACCTGCACCTTCAGCTCCTGCTCCAACTCTAACCCTTGCAACCAAGGAACTTGCAACAACGGATACTGCTGTACCTCTGGAGGCCAGCAACAGGCTCCCGCCATCATCGGTAGGTCACGGGTTATGGTAGCGTAGCCTAACCTTAACGTATTTAGCTAATAGCACTACTAACTCAAGCACTAGCACAGCTTCATCGAGCACTATAACTAGCATGCAGGAGGATTGGCCTATCGGGCCGCCGGGCTACGGCTTCCCTGAAGCGCTAGCAGATCTGGACTCGGTTCTGGTTCCCGCGACTGGAGACGGAAGTCGGTACTAACCAAGCACGCGGATTTGAGATTCACATATAGGCACCTGTGCTGGAGGATTCGAGAGTCCGCTGAGGTGCACGGTGGGCGACGAGTGCCCGCCCGGGCTGGCCTGCGACCGCCTTCTCAACCTATGCTGTCCTCTGCTTCTCCCACTCACCGATGCTAACAATCCCACTAAGCCTAAATCCAGAAGACCCATCAGAGCAGATCTAGGCAATGGGGCCCTACCCAATACCCAACATATTGGAAATGGGGCCCTGCCCGGTGGTGGCGCCCAAATCGGTGACGGCGCCCTTCCCGTAGGAGGCGGCGCCCACATTGGTGGCGGCGCCCTTCCCATCGCAAGGGGCAGGCCCTGTTGCAACTGTGAGCACCTAACACCTAACTTTAACCGATCATGAGAGTACTGTAGTTCATCGATTTTATTTTAGTCGCCCCTGGCAATGGAGGAGGATGCAACGGATGTAACAACCAGCAACCCCAGCCCATCATCCTCCAATCTTGCCCCAGTGGAGGCTACCCCGTTGGTCAGTGCTACTCCGGTGCCTGCTCCCAAGGCTACCAGTGCGTCTCCGGCAGCTGCTGTCCTTCCTACTCCGCCCCTGCTCCTCAAGTTCAGATCTGTGAGTTTTGGGGGTGATATGGCGCTCGGGTCGTGCTGGCGGGGCTGCACCCGTATCAATTTTGTAGCAAGTCATGTTAAAAATCTACTAAGGCTCAGTGACAGATCAACTTTGGGATACAATACTTTTTTGAAACCATAATCGAAGTTTTGTGAAGCTAGATCACCGAAGGGGATCGAACCCTGGTCATTTGCGCGGAGCAGGCCCTTTCACGCCTGCGCCATTTGAAAAAAACGCCCAATTTTGATCTTCGCAACACTTAAGTACGCTGTATAGCTTCAGATACAGTATGTAGCCACCAAATTTCAAAAAGTAAAAATTGTGGCTCCGGGCGGGATCGAACCTGGGTTGTTTGTCCCATACGTGGAACTTTCCGACTGCGCCATTAGGCAAAACGCCGCAATTTTGACAGTTTCAAAGTAAAAGTACGGTATATAGCTTAAGATACAGTAATTACCAACCAAATTACAAAATTTTAAATTTTTGTTCCCGGGCGGGATCGAACCTAGGTAGATTGCCCCATGCCAGGATTTTTCCGACTGCGCCATTTAGCGAAACATAATTTGCTATAGGGAAAGTTGAACTTAAAGCTAAGAGTGCGTTTCAAATTGCAAAAAAAGTTTGCACCGAGAGGGGTCGACCCATGATGTTCTGTTCTACAGGCGCGCCCTTCCCAACTGCGCCATTAAGTTTGAAAATTTGGCAAACGATTTTAAGCGCTTGAACTAAGTATAACTCGATTTGAAGCATTGATTCTTGAAATGCAAAATAGAGAGCACCGAGAGGGATCGAACCCTGGTCGGTAGTTCCAGAGCCCTGCTTTTATCACTGCGCCATTGGGCCAAAACCTATATCAGCCAAAAAATGAAAAATTTTGCTTTTAAAATCTCGTTTTTTTCAGTCACCTGCCCCTCTGGAGGATCCCCCGTCGGAGCCTGCATCAGCGGAGCTTGCGCCACCGGCTACACCTGCCAATCGGGAGGCTGCTGTCCCCAGACCACCACCAAGAACCCCTTCAGTACGCAATCCCCCCTACAGTATCTTAAAATTACGATTTCAGTGTGCCAGGATGGAACCCAAGCCGTCGGAGGTTGCGTCAACGGAAAGTGCGGAGCCGGCTACACCTGTCAGAACGGACTCTGCTGCGCCGGAACTTCCACCAGCGTGCGTTGCTTGGATGGGTCTGAAGCCGTCGGTGCCTGCATCCCGTCTTGCCAAGGAAACGCTTGCGGAGGAAGCCAGCTGACCTACTTCTGCGGAAACGGATACACCTGCACCACTGGAAACATCTGTTGCCCGGTTCAGTCGTGCCCTGAGGGAGGCAGTGCCATCGGACCCACTGTGAACGGCCTCTGCCCTACCGGATACAACGCCCAGAACGGAATCTGCTGCTCTAACATGTGCGCCGACGGAACTGCCGGACAACTTCCCGTTAACAATATCTGCCCACCTGGACTTGCCTTGGTCAATGGAGTCTGCTGTTCCGGAGCTGCCACTCTCACCGTTGGTTTTCGAAACAAGAGAAAGCTAATTGAGTTTTAGGGATATTGTGGTCCTACCCCTGACCTACAGTCAGCCGGACCCTGTAACGTCGCTGGTTCTTGCGGAGTGGTCGGATACGCTTGTAACGTCGAACTAGGACGCTGCTGCCCCGCCATCGACTTCGAGGTAAGCAAAAAATCATTACAATTGCTTAAAACGGTTAAATTCAAAAAGCAAAACTTTTGGTAAAAGGAGGAATTGAACCCATGACCTTCCGTGTATGGAGCGAGCACGTTGCCACTGAACTACAGGTGGCACCGAGCTTTGCAGGGCGTCGTCGCTAAATGCCAGGAGGATGCGCTTGCCACGGTGCACATAAAATAACGTTGTAAACACTTGCTTAACCTATTTTTGTAGAAAGAAGTTCCCATCGGCCCTGCTGTCGCTGGAATGTGCCCTGGAGGCTACGTTATGATCAACAACCCCAACATCGATGCCGACCCGATTGGAAGCTGCTATGACTTGGCTCTGAGTAAGTAAACAAACTCTAATTAATCTTATTATGTTTATATAGCATTTTAAATGGCTTTTTAAAAATTTATAATTAAAATATGGTTTTCAGTCCCCGGTGGTTGCGATGGTACCTCCGTTGGACCTTGCCCGGACGGTCAGTGTGAACCAGGATCCGGAGCCACTTGCTACTTGGCCAAAAACCAGTGCTGTCCTCCCACTGCTTTCCGTAGAATCAAGCCCGGACAGAAGAAACAGTCCGCCTTTGGACGATCGCTCGCCAGCTACATGCCTCGTGAGTTCACTCTTTAGTTCGCTTGGATACGTTATCAGAATGAGTTTACTGAGAAAATACAATTTGACCTGGTTTCAAAGACTATCCCTTTTGAAACAAAGATTTTCACCGATTTTGAGCCGAGTGCACCGGCGGGGATCGAACCCAGGTCGTTTGGCTGGCGCGCGCGCCCAATCGCACTGCGCCATTTGTCACCAAATCAAATTTGTTAAAATTTGCTTTTTTTGTCATTAAATCGCTTTATTACCTCAGTTTAACCTTAGTTTCGCTGTATTTTCACAAGAAATACAGTTTTTCACTTCAATACCCGCGTTGCGCCTTTCAGATCTGCTCAAAATGTGAAATTCTGAACTTTAAGCGGCACTTTCCGTAAATATATCAATTTCAATTCAAAAATCGCCACAAAAATATAATTGCACCTCAGGGGAGTCGAACCCGGGACCTTTTTCTCGCAATTCTGCCGCATTGCACTGCGCCATGACTACGAAAACACCAGTTCAAGCTAATTTTGCGGCAAAAACTGAGAAAACTTTAATGTTTTTGTGTTTCTCGAACATTCAGATGTTATAAAACGGTCTGTTTTCTGTTTTCTGGTGGTTTACTGCAAAAGCCATGTTCAAACTTCAATTCGCTACAACTTTTGGATTTTCGCTAAAAGTTCGATGCCGGGATCGAACCCTGGTCGTTTTTCCGGCGCGCGCGGCTAAGCACTGCGCCATTAGAATGCCCTTTGGTAGCGTGGTGCAGTGCGAAGTAGCTCGCTCTGAGCAAAGGGTTGTTGGGTCGACTCCCCTCGATGGCAATTGAAACCAAGTCATAGTAGAAAGTCTAGTTAACCTAACCAAAGTTGTAATTAGGATAATTAGCCGAGATAATTACCAATTAGTCCAATTTTCTTAGCTGATTCGAGTGTCTAGGGTCGTTTCTCGTGTGAAAACCCCGCATGTTTTGCATGTTTTAGCTCGCGACATGTCGTGTCCGGACGGCTCGTCGGCGAGCGGTGGCTGCATGAACGGTCTGTGCGGTCTGGGCATGGAGTGCGTCAACGGCCTTTGCTGCCCGCCTCAGCAGAAGCAGAACTCCCTCAGCAGTGGGTCTCCCTCCCCCGACCCCGCACGCCCCGCCCCCTTTTAGGCCGCTGTCCCAATGGTGAATCCGCCGTGTCCGGCTGCTTCGGCGACGGTAGCTGCGGTACCGGCTTTGAATGCGTCACCCGAGTGAATCTATGCTGTCCCCCCGGAGGCAACGAACCCGTGGCTCCTATTGTCCCCCAAAAGTCAAGTAGGTGTGGCCAGAAGCCACCATGACCCCCTGCTCCAGCTATTCGCCCAATTGGAGGACGCTGTTTCATGGATGAGGAGTGCGTCGGCGCGGGAGAAGGCCTCTCCCTCTGCCATGCCGGAGTCTGTCAATGTTCTCCAATCGCCTACTCACAAGGAATTGCATGCATTCGCAGAAGGGCGATGGGTAAGGATTATAAATGGCTAGGAATACTAACCTTCACTACCGTAGACACTCGAACAGCTAGGCTTACATACTAAAAATCACAAAAATAGCTTAAAATTGCATAGCAAAAGTCTATTCCAGTTGAGAGACATCAAAACACCCAGAAATTGAGAAAAGTTCCAGGGTGGATTCGAACCAACGACCGTTTGATTCGCACGCGCCACAGTGCACTGCGCCATTATCACCAACCCAGCGCTAATGGTGCAGTGCGATGCGGCGCGCGCAACAAAATCGGTCTATGGTTCGATCCCCACTGCTTCGGAAAGCTGATTCTGGAGAATTTCGGCTATTTTGATTCAAACTTGAAAAAACTCAAGTAATGTTGATATTTTGAAGCGAGAAGACACGATTTCCCCCACAAAAGGGAAGAAATCAGTGGATGGGACCGAACCATTGAGCTATTGCCCAGCGCGCACCGCTTTCCACTGCGCCATTAGGCCTGGAGGAATGCATGGCGCAGTGCGATGCGGCGCACGCCACCCAGAAGGTCCCTGGTTCGATCCCACCCGCGGCTTTTCTTTTGCTTTTAGGGTAAAATCACTAAATCTCTCATCTGGAACTGATTTAAGCTGTCTGAAAATAGCTTGAACCCCCAAAATGACACTTCGAGTCTTAAAATTCCCCATTTTCAGTTATGAACGACGAACCCTTGGAGGCCGCCGTCGAGACTAACGAAGTTACGAAGACCGCCTAAACCAAAGCTCAAGAACTTGTTCGCCCGGCCACGGTTGGCCACGCAAAACGCAGTGCGCCGATCTCCTTAGTTACAAACTTCTATTGTGATTTGCGAGTAGCGTATATTACGTCTCCTGTGTCTTTCGCAAATTTCCGCCCTTCTCCCGTCGTAAAATTGTTTTTCCAACAATAAATCTTGTTTCCCTTGGTGAGCTGGCCGCATAGTCTACGAGAGTAGACGGATCCTCCCCAATTGTCCCAATTTCCGTTGAATGATAAATCGTGTTCCCTAACGTTTTCACTAACATTTCAAAAGAAATCACCGAAAATGAGGGTCTCTCTGTCTCTGTCTCTGTCTCTGTTTCTGTTTCTGTTTCTGTTTCTGTTTCTGTTTCTGTCTCTGTCTCTCTCTCTGTCTCTGTGTGTGTGGTAGTTATTACAAAAATCCAAGTTCCCACCTCTGTGTATTCTCCACGCAGGGGGTATATGCAGCATCTTTGTATGTCGAGAGCTTTCGCAGCTTCAAAGACCAAATTTCAAAATTTTCTGAAAGACATGACAAGGTTCAGTATTAGAAAGAGCCTACAATGTTCATTAAGTGTGGAGGTTGCATTAGAAACGTAGAGAGCCATGGGGTTAACCGCCTGAGGAGGGTGAGCATGGAGAAATGACTGAAGGGGGCTTTTGGAAATGCGTGGCGGAAATTTACGTAAATTGGGTGGTAATTAGCAGGCTAACGTGACCTTCATTGTGTAACTGCTTTTACTTGTGTGACCCATGCAGATGGGCATTAGCCGAGTCGCTTTTAATGTGATAACGACGTAATTAATGCGCGACTTTGCTCTAATGCCATTTCTAAGCTCTTTCCACTGACGCTGTTTAGGATTAAGTGCTTAAGGGCATCGCCCTAAGATCTGTTCTACCTTTTAATCTTCATTGAACTAAGGGTCCTAGGTTGTAAACTACGCCGTTTAGAAGTTAGCAAAATCAGTTGTACAATCTCTCGTACAAATAACCTGTACAGTGACCCATACAGTCATTTGCAACGGGAACAACAGTTGCTTATCAGTCTCAGTAAATATTCACTTCTTATAAAAGGTTCCCAACACTGACAATGTCACCATCGCAATGAATTTCAAGCTTCTCTTCGTCCTTCTCGTTCTTTGTGGAACAGCCCTGTCCTGGAGGATCTTTGGAGATTCTTCGGTAAGACACACTCACACACTCACACACTCACACACTCACACACTCACACACTCACACACTCACACACTCACACACACCTCATCTTTTAGGAGGAAGAGAGGCGAATCGAGTACGCCTGCTCAAAGGACTGTCCCAATGACGATGCAGTGAGGCAGTGTTGCATCCAAAGCGGCTACTCCACCGGGTACTGCAAAGGGTATGGAAGAGCCGACTGCTCCGGAAGGAAAGGTTTCTTCGGAAAGAGACACGCCGTGCAGAGGGAGGACTTCGTCTAACTGTGATTTTCTGTGAATTATTGGGTTTTTGTGTTCATTTTTCCGAATTTTCAATAAAAAAGTGTTCAACTCGTGCTACTCTTGAAGCAAATGGTTAATTAGCAAAAGAAAAGTCCCCGGCAGGAATCGAACCAAAGACCTTCACAACTGCAGTCCGCCGCTTGCACCACTAGACTATAGGGGCGATCCGGTGGGGCCCTAGGAACCGTATATCTTCACGCAGTCTTCACCTTTATTGGTCATTCACGCAATAGTTTTCAAAGTTGGGCTTCTATGAGGAGGAGAAAAGCGAAATTTGACAGAAGTAGTTCTCAGAGGAATGCATGATGAGGCAGGTTCAACTGGGGGTGGAGAAGAGGTAGTAACGATGGAAGAGTCGAAATTATCGCAGCTAAACACACTAGAAAATGATCTTCTTATCTGAAAATTTGAAAATTTACTTGTTAAAGTGTGAAGTTCACTTGTTTGTCTGTCATAAATGGAACGAGATGATCCACCACAATTCTGATAGTTAGGGAGAGCATAACCAAAGAGATAAAGATCTGAGTACGGTAGGAATTGCGGAGCATGTAGCAACGGTCGTTTAGGGCGATGTTGAAGATGGACCTAAGGTAAAATAAGGTAAGGGTTTGGTTAAAGTTAAGGTTAAGGATGAGGTTAAAGTTAAAGTTAAGGTTAAGGTTAGGTTTAAGGCTAAGGTTAAGGTTAAGGTTAAGGCTAAGGTTAAGGTTAAGGTTAAGGTTAAGGTTAAGGTTAAGGTTAAGGTTAAGGTTAAGGTTAAGGTTAAGGTTAAGGTTAAGGTTAAGGTTAAGGTTAAGGTTAAGGGTAAGGGTAAGGTTAAGGTTAAGGTTAAGGTTAAGGTTAAGGTTAAGGTTAAGGTTAAGGTTAAGGTTAAGGTTAAGGTTAAGGTTAAGGTTAAGATCTTTTAGGTTAACTTACCACACAACATAAAATCCTTGAAAAATCGCAAAAGATCCAATGTTTACTCCTAGTTTCCACAGTGCGAACTTCCTTCTTAATGAGGAACGTGAAGACACACTCCCTCTTTGAAGATGGATCTCATTTTTAGCACTACTTCGAATAAGTATTACTGTAACTAAATCAGATTACCGAAACCCGCAAACAAACCTATAATTATAAACAAAATTAAAGTTGTAAAGTACACAATTACTGTAATAAAGTGCCGTATTCTATAGAAAAATTGTTTTTTCTTCAGATTCTAACTAACCTGAAAACCAGACGAAGGCAGGTTTCAGCTCGGCAACCGGAGATTTCAGCCAAATATGGCACTTCAACAAGGAGGCTGCTAATTAATCCAGAAAGTACCATAATTGCATAGATTAACCAACTGAATCATGCAAATTACGGCGGCATGCCCTGTGTTTAGCCGCCAGCGCGCGGCGGCAAAGCTCCGTCCACCCGAGCGAAGTCGTTTAAGCACATATCTCGCTTCAAAGTAAACGAAGTTTTAAAATTGAAACAGCGTTTTAAAGCAAATTTCAAGCTTTAATAAATTAAATTATACAATTTTCGTTGGCATGTCCGCTGTTTAGCGGCAGGCGCGTGCCCGAGGTGTTCCGCCCACCCTAGCGATATCATTTTAAGCGCGTATCTTGCTTCCAAGTAAACGAAATTTTAAAACTCAAAAAGTGATTTATAGCAAATTTCATGCTTTTTCAATCACTTACCTGAATGACATCAGCCAAAAACACTTTTCCATAGTGAATGACTTCTTATGTTCCAGGGGTCTCCAAACAGCGAATAGTTTTATCAATGATATTCCGACGTAGCAAGTCATTGCTGACCAAAAAGAACCAACGTATAGGGAAATTATGATAAGCAGCTTTTCACCACTGAAAACATTGAAAAGTTATAAATTTGAACTTACTCAGGGTTGGGGGAGAGAAGGAAATAAAGGCTAGAGATTAAACTGACAAGGCTGGCTAAGAAGTCGCTTAAAGAGCGATTAGCCAACAGTAGGTAGACTTTTCTGGAGACACGGTGGTGGCGAATAGCCTGAAAGGTGGTAAAAAGTTAGGCAAAAATGAATTGCACTGGTGGGGAATCGAACCAAAAACCTTGTTTGCGAGAGGCAGTCGCGCTAACCGCTACACCACGAAAGCGTTTAGTCCAGGCATGAGCAGCACGCTTACTAACCCGCGATTCTCAAATTAAAAGGCAAGAAAGGTAAATTTCTACTCAAAATTGCCTGTTTTTCCAAAAAAAAATTAACCAATTTTTCAATAATAAATTAACATAGTACCCTTGTAACAACTATGAGGAACAGAAGGGTGAGAAATGAGGCAGCCACGGCGGGAAAAATGATCATCCAACCGAAGAACACACGGTAAACGACCAATAATGCCTCTTCATGTTGATTCTAAAATGTATTTCAATTAGAAACGATGTTTTGTATTACAACAGCGTAACTTTGGCACGCACATGGTAATGGCGCGCGGCACGGCTGCGATGCGGCTGCGACGCGGCTGACAAAAGTAAAAATTCAACTCACTTTATGAATTTCGACCCTTTCTTCTATAGAAAGATTGTAAAAACAGTCCGTGTAGCCATAAATCATAGTTATTCAGCTTGAAAAGGTGTGAAATAGCAACATTTATGTGGGCAGACGAGCGCCGGCCAGCGATGTCATCGTCGTAATGAACAGGTTCTGTGTTTACGCGTGTAAAGATCAACTAAAGTTGACCGAAATCTACTTCCTCGCCTTTGAAAGAAGGAGTGTACTTTCTCGCATACGCGTGGAAAATAGGATTATGAAAAGGAGGCACAAAGGGGCTTTGAAACTGGAGGACAAAGAGACATTGACAAGGCGTGGGACACTGGAAAGAGGAGATCTGGAGCAGAGATGAAAAGCAGAAAGAGAGCGATTGTGAGTGAGTGAGTGAGTGAGTGAGTGAGTGAGTGAGTGAGTGAGTGAGTGAGTGAGTGAGTGAGTGAGTGAGTGAGTGAGTGAGTGAGTGAGTGAGTGAGTGAGTGAGTGAGTGAGTGAGTGAGTGAGTGAGTGAGTGAGTGAGTGAGTGAGTGAGTGAGTGAGTGAGTGAGTGAGTGAGTGAGTGAGTGAGTGAGTGAGTGAGTGAGTGAGTGAGTGAGTGAGTGAGTGAGTGAGTGAGTGAGTGAGTGAGTGAGTGAGTGAGTGAGTGAGTGAGTGAGTGAGTGAGTGAGTGAGTGAGTGAGTGAGTGAGTGAGTGAGTGAGTGAGTGAGTGAGTGAGTGAGTGAGTGAGTGAGTGAGTGAGTGAGTGAGTGAGTGAGTGAGTGAGTGAGTGAGTGAGTGAGTGAGTGAGTGAGTGAGTGAGTGAGTGAGTGAGTGAGTGAGTGAGTGAGTGAGTGAGTGAGTGAGTGAGTGAGTGAGTGAGTGAGTGAGTGAGTGAGTGAGTGAGTGAGTGAGTGAGTGAGTGAGTGAGTGAGTGAGTGAGTGAGTGAGTGAGTGAGTGAGTGAGTGAGTGAGTGAGTGAGTGAGTGAGTGAGTGAGTGAGTGAGTGAGTGAGTGAGTGAGTGAGTGAGTGAGTGAGTGAGTGAGTGAGTGAGTGAGTGAGTGAGTGAGTGAGTGAGTGAGTGAGTGAGTGAGTGAGTGAGTGAGTGAGTGAGTGAGTGAGTGAGTGAGTGAGTGAGTGAGTGAGTGAGTGAGTGAGTGAGTGAGTGAGTGAGTGAGTGAGTGAGTGAGTGAGTGAGTGAGTGAGTGAGTGAGTGAGTGAGTGAGTGAGTGAGTGAGTGAGTGAGTGAGTGAGTGAGTGAGTGAGTGAGTGAGTGAGTGAGTGAGTGAGTGAGTGAGTGAGTGAGTGAGTGAGTGAGTGAGTGAGTGAGTGAGTGAGTGAGTGAGTGAGTGAGTGAGTGAGTGAGTGAGTGAGTGAGTGAGTGAGTGAGTGAGTGAGTGAGTGAGTGAGTGAGTGAGTGAGTGAGTGAGTGAGTGAGTGAGTGAGTGAGTGAGTGAGTGAGTGAGTGAGTGAGTGAGTGAGTGAGTGAGTGAGTGAGTGAGTGAGTGAGTGAGTGAGTGAGTGAGTGAGTGAGTGAGTGAGTGAGTGAGTGAGTGAGTGAGTGAGTGAGTGAGTGAGTGAGTGAGTGAGTGAGTGAGTGAGTGAGTGAGTGAGTGAGTGAGTGAGTGAGTGAGTGAGAGAGTGGTTTGAATCGCTCTCGAGCGTATTTTTTTTATTTTCCTAAACAGTGAATCCGACTTAAAAGAACAAGAGGAAGCCGATGGAATTATTTTCAAACCGATACCTCTTTGTCTTCTGCGCCAAAAACCATGATTTTTCGCCAATTTTGGCCAATAAAAACAGGTTGGGCACGGAGCGCGTCCGATTTCAAATTAAAATGATTACCCAACTTATTTTACATATACTTGCCTAAAAACTCAAAAATCCGTTCGTGCAGAAAAAAGTTACGCCGAATTTTAACATTCGCGGCGCTCCCACTCGTCGCAGAATCACGTTTGGTAGCATTATTTGTGCGCACTGAACGTGTTTTTGTTGTTTTAAGATAGTAAAACTTGAGAAAACCACTTTTGTTTTGCAGCGAAACAATTTTAAAAGAAGTCAACTTTCAAGCGTTCTTTGGATTTCCCTTATGTTTGCGCAATACAGGGCCGGAGCGCTCAAGGTGTATTAAATTTATGAATTTATTGTTAATTTTCTTTCGTTTAATGTATAATTGAGCCAATTTCAACCGCGCAAACATATAAAAATATAATTTAAAAGTGTACTTTTTTATGAATTTCAACCGGTTTTCGCGCTCCAATACCAATTCGGATTTGCATTTAGGAAATTTGTATTAATTTTTTAAAGTGAATTATTATATTTGTAGCATCATTGAAGTTAACAAAGAAAAGAATTTAAATTTAGTTTGATTTCAACAATATCAAGGGAAACCCGTTTCTGTCTACAGGCGCAGCTATTTGTGGCTTGCGCGCAGCAGCTACTAAACATCGGGCATGCGAGTTTTTTTATTCAAACTGTATTTATCACACTTTTTCAATGAAGTTTTTTTATAATAAGATTTTTCCAATTAATTTTATACAACGTGACGTCAAACACCACTTTTTATCGTGAAAACAAGGAAACAAATCGATTTTATTGATTTTTCATGTCAAAACTGAGCCGTAAATAATTATTCAAACATAAATAGTTTTCGATTTCACAGCGAAGAAAGCCGTGATAAAGTACTTTTTCTTCTTCCTCCCCATTTCTACTTGAATTTTCATTTCTTGAATTCCTTCTGTACTGCTCGTTAAAATTCCCTCCTTATCGCTAGAAAACAGAGCAACAAGCCCAATTTCTTCAGGATTTTCCAAAAATCGAACCAAACATTGGACCATCGAATCGGAGCATCTGTCGTATTTCTGAAGCTCTCTGAAAACTATTTTTATTACAATTTATACAAAAAATTACCTTGTAGCTTGCATTAGTGGCGCATAAATCACATCGAAAGATCCTATTGACACAACCTCCCCTAAGGGGCTCCTGTGCGTAAACACAGTGCAGTGTGAGTTATTGAAAACCACAACATTGTGAGTTATGAAAAGAAGATTTCGAATTGTAGATCCGCAGAGACGTATTGTAAGGAAGTTGTACCTTAACTAAGGCCTTAAGGCATTTAAGGGAGGGTTCCCGACTTTGGAGACAGTTTTTCATTTTCATCTATGAAAAATAGGTTGTGTTGGGTTGGAATTAGGGCAACGGTTTCCGAAAGCATAAGATTTCTGTCTTCTTCCTGAAAAAGATTAAGTTTAAGGTTAAGGTTAAGGTTAAGGTTAAGGTTAAAGTTAAGGTTAAGGTTAAAGTTAAGGTTAAGAAAGGTTAAGGTTACGTTTAAATTTAAGATTAAGGTTTGATTTAAGGTGACTCACCTTAAAAACCACGTCGCTTTGAAAACTTTCAATCTCTCTCCATTTATTTGTCCGTTTCAAACAATTCAAAACACCTTTATACCGTTCACTAACGATATTTTCAATGTAATAGTCCAAAATTTCATCATCATCGAAAACTGAGGGAGTTTTGTTCAACACATCAAGAGTGGAATAAAACGTCTGAATAAACTTTTTTTTTCAAATTTAAAACTTTATAAAACCTGAATAATTGCATTTGTCCGGAAAACCTTGAAAATTGAACTAAATGCCAAATCAGTGAACTTTTGTGCCTTCAAAATTGCCTTGACTGTAGCGTTTTCTCCTTTGCAAAGTGCCTAAAATGAAAATTTATTATTTTAAATCTTTTTTTTTCAATATGAATGTGGAATTAAACTTTAAATTTAAAATTGATATTAAAAAACAAAGCGAAACTCTCTTTTTCCTACAGGGCCTCGGGCGCAGCTGTCTGCAGCGTGCGCTCAGCAGCGCACGCGCAGCAGCTGCTAAACATCGGACATGCAAATTTTTCGCATCTAAACGGTATTTTATCACATTTTTACCATTAAACTTTTCATTTTTAGTCATAAATTTACACTTTCATGCTGTGTTTTTCATTTTTCAAATGAATTTATAAATTTTGATGCCGAAAAATGCCTTTTATAGGGAAAAGCTAGTGAGAAAATTGTTTTTATTGCTTTTTTTCGGGTGCAAGTTTCCCTTTTCAAGTTTATTTTTAGTTTAGCTTTGTAAATTAAGGCCTTAACCTACCAACCTTAAGATTTACCCTTAAATCCACACTTTTCCGCCTCATTACTTCCGGAATCGTCCAATTTGACCCATTTCTCAGGTTCGTAGCCACTTTTTCGAACATTTGGCTAATTTCCTGGTAATTCTAAAGCTAAAAATGTAATTCATTTAGTAAAAAATGGTTACAAAATCAATAATCAATTGATTTTCCAGTAATTTCAGTTGAATTATCGCCTCCTCGCTCATTTCGGCCAGAAATGAACTCATCATCGCCGCCGCCGAATCCACCAAACTGGCGTCATAGTTATTCAAATCACTTCTGGCGGGCTCATTTGAATACTAAACATCAATTAATTTAATTAAAAGTTAATTATTTAATTACCTTAAAAATAGTCTCCTGGATTCGGGTAAAATTCTCAATATTTTTGTGAAATGGGCCACGGAGAATGGTTCGGATCTGTTTTCCCATCAAAACTGAGTATTTATTTTTGTATTAAATGGAAAAAGTTAATTTAAACCTAGCGGATTTGCATTTTCCTTATGTGAAGTTGAAATTGAAATTAAAAGCAGGAAGTATAGTGTACGGCACATGGCGGAAATGGAATGATAATGGGAGGTACACAAACAGTCACAGGGCAAAACTGAGTGGGTTGGGAAAGGAAATTAAGGTACGATAAGGTACATTAAGATAAGGTGTAAGTTAAGGTAAGTTGAATGTAAAAGTTAGTTGGTAACTGTCATGTAAAGCTAAGGTATTTTAAGGTTAGGTAAAGCTAGACATCACAACGATTTTTTCAGTGTGATTATTTTAGCATGAATAAATAACCAGTCGATTGCGCAGATTCTAACGAAGAAATCGTTTTTTGAAAAACGAAATTTGGTTGAGTTTTAATTGAGTAATTCAAGTTTGAATAGCGCACCCCGTGGCGGCATATCCTGGCCTGCAGATGGGAGGCCACGCCCACTTTTGTCGACTGTCGCGAGCAGCCGCCGCTGCATTTTCGGTCGTTATCGCCTCGTTTATACAGAAATGGGAGTAAAATTGCAAGGACTCAGTTAAAACAGAAAAATGTCAACAATTTGACAACTATGAATGCGAAAATAGGAAGTAAATGCTATTTTTGGAGCTCTCACCCCGACGATGTTATTTCGCATGTTTACAGTTTTCACCTGCCAACAAACGGAATCCCTCTTTTCTTTCATATTCAGTTTGTCAAACTTTAAAAAGTCCGCATTTACTCATTTGGCAGCGGTAGGCCAAGGATTTGCCTGCCTTCGCCGAAATGTGGCGCCGAAATGTGGGCGGTAAAGTATTGGTAAGGTAATTGGAAAGTAGGTTAAGGTAAAGTAGAGTAGGATATGGTAGGGTTGAATTGTGCTAGATAAGGTTAGGTGAGTTGAGGTAAGGTACGGTAAAATAATGGAAGGAAAATATATTTGACATTGTCAGTTAAGGGAAAAAACAGATAAGGTAATGTTAGGGTAAGATAGGTTAAAACAAGGAAAGACAATTTAGGGTAAGGTAGGGTTGCCTTGCGTGACCTAAGATAACCTAAGGTAAGATTCATATAATGTCTCGGAACTAGTGAAGGTAAATTAGGTTAGGTTTACTTACAAGGGTAGTCGTTGGGGTCACGGTGGCCAAATCTAACGACACCCACGTTTTTGGGTAGCCTATTACTTGCTTATTAAAGGATGAAAGTCAGTTTTTGCTGAACGGTCTCCATATCCGAGAAAATCGCATTTGAAATTGGAGGGATTCACGCTCTGTGCGGCGCCGGGCGTACAAAAGGCCGCCGCCGCTGCCTACTTTCAGTGGTTCGGTGGTCGATTGGCGAACGGGTCGGACTGCCACGCTGGAGGTAGCTGGATCGAATCCCGGTATGCTCTATTTTCTTTTGCTTGTTTATTTACACTTGTCTCGGAATGTTTCGCAAGTTTTTCAAAAAAAAAAAAAAAAAAAAATTTTTTTTTTTTGAAAATTGTCTCCTGGCTAATTGAGTGACAACACGCGGCGAAGTGTGTGGAGCGCGTGAAAGTATCTCGTCGTGATATTTGGAAATACTTTTTGACTTTTTAAGAATTTTCGTAACACGAAGTCTTGTCGCTCAATTAGCCAGAAGACAATTTTCTATTTTTTTTTCTTTCTGAAAAACTTGCGAAACATTCCGAAACAAGTGTAAATAAACATGCAAAAGAAAATAGAGCATACCGGGATTCGATCTAGCTACCTCCAGTGTGGCAGTCCGACCCCTTCGCCACTCGGCCACCGAACCACTGTAATTGGGAAGCGGCGGCGGCCTTTTGTACGCCCGGCGCCCCACAGAGCGCGAATCCCTCAAATTTCAAATGCGATTTTCTGGGATATGGAGACCGTTCAGCAAAAACTGACTTTCATCAATTAATAAGCAAGTAATAGGCTACCCAAAAATGTGGGTGTCGTTCGATTTGGCCACCGTGACCCCAACGACTACCCTTGTTAGGGTACGCAACGTGCAGATGAAGGTATAGTAAGTAGTTAGATAGAGTTGAGTTTAGGTAGAGTCGGGTTTGCTAAGGTAAAGTTAGATAAGGAAAGATAAGTAAGTTCAGATTTAGGTAAGTTAAGGTAGGTTCGGTCGTGATAAGGTAAAGTAGGGTAAGAAAAACTAAAGATGAGACAAGGCAAGAGTAGGGAACGGTTTAGGTAATGTATGGTAAGGAAAGGTATGGTAGCATAAAGTAAGGTAGGAAAAGGTTAGGTAAGGTAAAATTAGGGTAAGGTAGAGTATAGTAAGGTTGTATAATTTAGGGTTTGGTAAGGTAAGGTAAAAGTCCTATTAAGGCAATCTAAGGAAAGCACAGGAATGGGGTCAACAGCAGGTCGCGAGACAGTGCGCCTAATTTGGAGGGCGCAGAAAACACCGAAAGCGAATTCTGAAGTCCTTGTGTTGAAATTCAAAAAGTGGGGTTAGGGCCTTAAACAACTCAATAAAGGGAAATAATATTTGGGGTATAAATTTGTGCGCTCAGGACATTTCGGCTTTATATATAGGGACCGCAGAGCATAAATTATATTTGGGAATTTCGACTTTTTATGTAAATATTCAAACAGATGATACTCCAACTTAAACTTTTCTTTTTTACACTGTGAAATTTCATCCACAACAAAACGAGATATTCCATTTTGAATGCCTCTATTTCAATCCCGTTTTTCAACTACCGCCGTGGTTGGGCGGGGTCTTTCTCGGCCGAGTGCACAGGCGCCGCTAAACACCGGGCAGAAACTTGGTTAAATGCAAAATCCCTCAAATTGAAGAAAATGAAAGGATTTTGGTATTGTAATGAGTAACCGTATTTTTCTACGATTTATGGCACCAAAATGAACCCCAGAGTAATTGAAATACACGTTTAATTAACTGTTTTCAAAATTCCTCCGAGAAAGGGATTTGGCATTGGAGCGCGAAAACCGGTTGAAATTCATAAAAAGTTCACTTTTAAATTATATTTTTATAAATCTGCACGAATGAAATTGACTCAATTATACATTAAACAAAAGATAATCAATAGTAAATTCATAAATTTAAAACACCTTGAGCGCTCCGGGCCTGAATTTCGCACACATAAGGGAAATCCCAAGAACGCCTGAAAGTTGACTTCTTTTAAAATTGTTTCGCTGCAAAACAAAAGTGGTTTTCTCAAGTTTTACAATCTTAAAATAACAAAAACACTTAAATAAGTACAGTGCGCACTAATAATGCTACCAAACGTGATTCTGCGATGAATGGGAGCACCGCAAATATTAAAATTCGGCGTAACTTTTTTCTGCACGAACGGATTTTTGAGTTTTTTGGGCAAGTATATGCAAAATAAGTTGAATAATCATTTTAATTCAAAATCGGTCGCGCTCCTTGCATAACCTGTTTTTATTGCCAAAAAAAACCGAAAAATCTTGGTTTTTGGCCCACAAGACAAAGAGGGTATGGGTTTAAAAATAATTTCATCGGATTCCTCGTGTTCATTTACGTCGGATTCATTGTTTATAAAAACAAAATAAAAAATGATACGCGCGAGAGCGATTGAAACCATATTCTCTCAACATTTCGGGCTGCACTGCTGTGCGCACCTCTGCGGTCCCTATTTATATATTCGAAATTGTTATAAAGCCGAAATGTCCTTAGCGCACAAATTTATACCACATATTATTTCCCATTATTGAGTTGTTGAAGGCACTAACCCCACTTTTTGAATTTCAACACTAGGCCCATTGTCCCACCGACTTCAGAATTGTATTTTCCTTCTGTAATTGTTCAAATAGATTCTTTTAGTCAAAGTTAGCACTCATTTGTTTTGGACACACTGTTATCTCATCGATTTGAGGTTTGTTTTCAAAACAAGTGTTACTTCACGCCAGTTTGAAATGTATGCGGTGGAAAATCTATTTTTGAACCCCTCTAAAAATAGTCTACAGCCCTGTTTTGTTTACCCACATCAAAGAAAACGTGACCCGTGATATTAAGATTATGAAAAACCACGTGCCTGTTTTGCTCGCCGCTCTTTTCTGCTTCAGCAGCCAGCGGTCACTTCACAGCAGTAGCAGTGAGGAGACGCAGTTCACTTCGAGTTTTTTAGTTGGTAAGGGTTTGAGAGAGAGAGAGAGACAGAGAGATAGACAGAGACAGAGACAGAGACAGAGACAGAGACAGAGACAGAGACTGAGACTGAGACTGAGACTGAGACAGAGACTGAGACTGAGACTGAGACTGAGACTGAGACTGAGACTGAGACTGAGACTGAGACTGAGACTGAGACAGAGACTGAGACTGAGACAGAGACAGAGACAGAGACTGAGACTGAGACTGAGACTGAGACTGAGACTGAGACTGAGACTGAGACTGAGACAGTGACTGAGACTGAGACAGAGACAGAGACAGAGACTGAGACTGAGACTGAGACTGAGACTGAGACTGAGACAGAGAGACAGAGAGACAGAGAGACAGAGAGACAAAGAGACAGAGAGACAGAGACAGATATAGAGACAGAGACAGATATAGAGGCAGAGGCAGAGACAGAGACAGAGACAGAGACAGAGACAGAGACAGAGACAGAGACTGAGACTGAGACTGAGACTGAGACTGAGACTGAGACTGAGACAGAGACAGAGCGATAACGAGATTTTCCAGTTTCCCGTCGTCTTTCAAACTCCACCAAGAAAATTTCTCCCCTTCCTAGACATTTTCGGGTATCACATGAAATTTTTGATCATAAAAGTGAATTTTAGGTCGTAAATTACCTGAAGGAAAGGATTTCTCTCGTTTGTTCCCATGCAGATGCCGCTTTAGTTAGCGAGGAAATCAATATGGGAAAGGAGTTTGACTTTCAATTTGGTAAAGTCTGCTTTTAACAGAATTTTTGTGAAAAGTTCAATTTCAGTTCCCACTCCCTCGCTGAAGATTCGGTGTTCGGTTAGCCCCTCTTTTACAGATGGAAGAGTTACATTTACGGCTCATGTTGGGTTTGAAAAGGTGAGCAAGAATTAGAGAGAAGGGAGAGAGAGAGATAGAGATAGAGAGAGAGCCCTACTGAGACAGAGACGGTCATCTCATAAACTTTGTCAAATTTCTCTGGCTCTCATAGCGTTGTGCACACTCTCACCGTCTGCTTGTCTGCGCTCTCTAAGTTTCTTCCATTTTCTCACCGTCTGCTTGTCTGCTCCCTCCAAACTTTATCCATTCTCTCACTGTCTGCTCATCTGCGCCCTCCGCTCTTTTGCCCTATTTTCTATTGTCGGAACCTCTTCATTTCACGCACTCTTTCGTTCTCTGCTCGTCTGCACTCTCTACGAAGTGTTCACGGTTTTTGGTAATGTCTCCGCCCTCCTGATTTTGCATACTTTCTCATTGCATGTTTGTCTGCACACTCATCATAAACATGCTCTCTTGTCATGTCTAAATCCCTCGTCAAAACTGTTGGCTGCGTATGTTGCCTGAGTATCAAATGCCAAAAAGAGAGCTTCACAAAACTCTAACTGCAACACGAATCATTGGCACGAAAATTTACCTATGCGGCCAACCTGGGTTTAGCTACGATTTGGCTACTTTTCCTAGTTTTTATCGTTGAGTAATCTGCGTATCTCGTGTTGTACCACTCTTTTTCTCTTTTCACACTCTGACTTCTCTGCACTCTCTCGACGAGACACCTGGGCGCCGTACCCGCCATGCCGCCTCCACCCCGCAACTCATCGTTAGTAACTGTTGCGCTGACTTTAACAGGCTGTAACTCGGCTTTTTCAAAACATAAATTTAGGGAACTTTGTAAACAGGTCAATAATAACAAACACTATCACATATACAAAGTAGCAACAAGAAACACTTTCAAAAAGGAACAATAAAACCACAAAACAATGTAAAGTACAGTAGAATACGCGATTTATTTTTATTGTTTAGGTAAAGTAATCTCCGTTAATCGGCCAGTAGTACTGAGACCTCCACCAGAAGCGCGTCCTCGACTTGCCCCGAGGGTCTCCATCGACCATGAGTCGGTAGAAGCCTTGCGAAGGCATGTACTGTGCCGGATCCACCAAAGAGCAGTCGTTTTCCACGTCGACTATGGTGTACTCGTGTGCAACTGCTTTCGCGTCATTGTAGTTATCGAACGGCATGAATCCTTGGATCTTGAGCGATTTGTAGTGAATGGCGCCCTCCTGAAACAATGAATGCATTTCGCGTGGAGATAGGCTGCCGCGAGCATGTGAGTTGCGCGTACCCATGGCGCAGGTGGTTAGACGCTGGTCTCTTACGCACGAGGTGGTTGGTTCAACCCCTCCCATGTGCAAAACTTTTTTGCTCACCTTGTAACGGTCTGCCGTTCCTGGTCCGTCGATGATCGGCTTGTACTCAAGGTACTGGTCGTACTGGTAGTTGACTTCATTGTCTCCCAAAGTTCCAGTTGCACGGGTCGTGGCCACAAAGAACTCGAAGCCGAGGTTGCCCTCCTTGTGCAGCTGCTCCAGGATTGGGTACGTCTTGGCTTCAGCACGGAATCGCTCATCGTAGTGATCCGTTTTAATTATGAACGAATTGCACTTTCCACAGCTCCATTTCGTGTCTTCCTCGATTGACATCGAGTAACGTCCCATAGCCCAGGTGATTCTTCCTTCGATTTTCGCCGGTGTCGTCGACGTGTTGGTGTAGAACAGAGCCAGTCGCTCCAGATTCAATTTGTTATTCGGGTGGTATTCGGGGCTGTCCTTGGCATTATCGGGACAATAGGTTGTCCCGAAGAAGAAGTACATCTCGTCGACATTGTATTCTTTGCCTCCCTCTTTTGCCGTTCGACCAGGGAGCTTCTTGAACCTCGGCGCGACGAAGGCATCCACACTGAGGGTGGAGAGGACCAGCAGGACGACGACCAGAAGAGCGGGTGGAGAGAAGTAGGAGCGCAGACCGGGGAGCATCGCAACGAATGAGGAAATGAGGGAGAGAGAGCCTTTTATAGGGGAGACTTCACGTACATTGGCGCCCATTGACGATTACGCACGTACGGTGGCGGAGACTGACGGTTACGCACTTCTCAACGCTCTGCTTTCTGTGTATAGTCTCTCGCCGCATCGTCGCCTGGTCTCTATCTTGTCTCTCGTCGTCTAAACTTCTGATACCTCTTACTAGGGAATGCTACCAACCGGCCCCCAGCAGATCAAGATGAGCTCTATACCGTTTGAAAGAGAATTGAATTCTGAGTCGGGTAGTGAAGTTCAATTTTGCTAAACGGTTTTGGTTTTTGAGTATCGATCAATTTTCGCGGCGCCCGGCCCGCGCTGCTGCCAAGCGCTGTCTCAAAAGCCGCGCCGCGCCCACGAAAATCGATCGAAACACAAAAACCAAAGCCGTTTAGCAAACTTGAACTTTACTCGGCTCAGAATTTAATTCTCTTTCATACGGTATAAAGCTCATCTCGACCTGCTGGGGGCCGGTTGGGAGCATTCCCTAGTTACGTAGACATACTCTCCAGCCCTGCCTGAGTACTCCATACGTCTCATTGTCTCTCGTTGTCTAATCGTCTGACGCCTCTCTCTTAGATACACTCTCTAGACAATGCTTAGGCAATCTTTAGGCTTTTTCTCGCCGTCCACTCTTTTTAAGTGTCTCACCTCAAGCTAGGGACCGCAAACCGAAACTTAACCATTGCAATTTCAAGATTATTTTTAGCCACGGTTGTAGTCCTAAGTCGTAGCAGCAAAACTTTTTTTTGAATTTTGAAATTTCGTTAACTTTGAAATGAGAAATGTCAATTTTAATGCGGCTTTTGCGGCCGCCGTTTTCAATTGAATCTTTCGAGGGGCGGGGCGAGATCAACGTCTGCTGCAGGCTTTCCGCCTGGCGTTAAACAGCGGGCACTCCAAGTCGGCAAATGAGCGATATTCCGCGGTAAGATGTTATGGCGATATTTATGTTGTTTAAAATTATAAATATACTCTATTATACATCTTCAATGCGTAAAATCATCCAATAATTGTTTTAACACGTCGTAATCGTAGTTGGTGAAATAGCGTTTTGAAAATTTTGCTTTCCCGCGTTAGCAGCGGAGCACGGATTTCGCCGCTGGCTTTGGAAAATTACATATTTAAACTAGAATTGCGAAAAACCGCCAACGTGAATTTTCGATTTCTTCACTTCATTCAAACCGCAAATATCAAATTAATAAGGATCGAAAAGCAGAAGTCGCGGTCCGGGTGTATAAACGCCGACATCGGCCAAAAGGGGGAAATCCAGAAAAAGTGAACCTTGTTCAAAAATCAATTTTTCTTTGGTTTTTGTCGATTTTGGTGTTTTTACGTGTTTAATAAGTGTAAAACAAAATAAACTTTTAATTTTGCTCAAATTGGATGCAATTCCATGCTAATTGATTCAGTACCACAGCTTTATTTCAAGCAATGTTGAATATATAAAATTGCGTTTTTCAGAGGTTAGACCTTTAAATTCGCAAAAACCACTTGCACCAGCGTGTTGCGCGTACGTTTTTACGCCATAGTCAATAGTTACTTATCCAGTTTTCATAAAATTGTGCGTGCGCGCCAAAAAAAACCAAAATTTCTTGTGGATTCGGGCTACCCACGCCGACCCCACCTTTGCGGCGCCTACCTCAAGCCAATCTCTGACCAGATCAAATCTCTAGTCACTGTCTGCGCCATTTTTGCTTGCGTTTGCTTTCACTGTCTGTTCGTATGATGCCTCTCAAGTATACGCCCTCTCTATCCACTGCCTAGACTCTCCATACGTTGCAGTGTTTCTCGTTGTCTAATTGTCTGCCGCCTCTCACGCAGACAAATTCTCTAGCCGCTGCCTATGCGCTCCATACGTTGCACTGTACCTCGTCGTCTAATGTCGTAATGCATCTTACGTTCAATTAATCTATAGTCTAGCCCCTATCTAGACTCTCCTAACTGCGTATGGTCTCTTTTCGCCCAATTGTATAATGCCTCTTACGTTGACACACTCTCTAGTCCCTCTCTGATGTTCCTAAGTAAGCACAATCTCTCATTATTTGAAACTACCTGCACTCTCTTCGGGTATGATTGTGTCTAGCCGTCTAATTGACTGATTCTTCTCACGTAAACACTCACTTGACACTGTCCATTCTCACTTTGCACCGTCAGTCTCACTTTCTCACTTTGTCGCCGTCAGCTATTCTAGACTCTCTCATATAAACATACTCAGTCAGCACCACCTCAACTCTCATCATGCAGAAAAGTCTCTTTTTGCGGCGTATCTGCTTTCTTTGCACATTCTCTGAGAGTCAACTTCGGTTACAGTCTGTGCTCTTTATGTGTATTGATTTCTCTCACAGTTTGCTAGTCTAATGCCTCTACACGCTCGCCACTTCCTCCACACAACTCCCTAGGACCATATGTTGACTCATCAAACTCTATTCACTTTCTATGCTCTGATTATATCATTTATATGTTTATTAGGCAAAGCTAACCCAGGGACACTCTTTATTTACACGGAGAGAAAGAAAGAAGAATGAGAGAAAGTGAGAGAGATGGCAGCATAACTTTCCCATTCCAGAGCTCTTCCCACGCCTTGTACAAAGACGGTGTGTACTCCTGTGATTACGAAGGCCAAGGCTGCAGTAAAGTGTTTGCCTGGTAGTGTGTACACTTTTCAAATCTTGCAATGAAGAGTTGAAAAACTTGTTATTGTTATGCCTGACATGTGCGTTGACTCTACGTAGACACTCATATCTTTTGCCATAAATACTCTTCGTAAGACTAGCAAATTGCCAATTTTCAGACAATGAAAGTTGCCCTTGTTCTTTTTCTCCTGGTCGCCTTCTTTATCACCGTGGAAGGGAGATATCACGACTACCGTCGAGACAGCAGTGGAAGCAGTGAGGAAAAAGGTGCGTTTGTGAGTGAGTGAATGAGTGAGTGAGTGAGTGAGTCAGTCAGTCAGTCAGTCAGTCAGTCAGTCAGTCAGTCAGTGAGTGAGTGAGTCAGTCAGTCAGTCAGTCAGTCAGTCAGTCAGTCAGTCAGTCAGTCAGTCAGTCAGTGAGTAAGAAATCCTCTCTTTAGACAGAAGCTTCGACAGTTTCATGCATCATATGAAGAAAATCCTGGCAAAAAGGTTCCCATACGCCTGGCCGTGATTTTCCCCCACACCTCCACCCTTCCCTGTCGTCATTTATTAAACGAAAGCACCTTCCACCCTTAGATTATCCCACTCTGAAGTGAAATAACCTGTAGATCCAATAGCCACCATTCCGTCCTTCGGGATTTCTAGATCAACGAAAACTTGTGTATATTGTCCGAATTTCACTTCAAGAACAGTCTGAAAATCAATTGTTGCGCGTGTGAGTGTGTGAGTGGGTGAGTGTGTCAGTGTGTCAGTGTGTCAGTGTGTCAGTGTGTCAGTGTGTCAGTGTGTCAGTGGGTGAGTGTGTGAGTGGGTGAGTGTGTGAGTGTGTGTGTAAGTGAATGTGTGAGTGTGTGTAAGTGAGTGTGTGAGTGTGTGTAAGTGAGTGTGTGATTGTGTGTGTAAGTGAGTGTGTGTGTGTAAGTGAGTGTGTGAGTGTGTGTGTGTGTGTGTAAGTGAGTGTGTGAGTGTGTGTGTGTAAGTGAGTGTGTGTGAGTGTGTGTGTAAGTGAGTGTGCGAATGTATGCGAAAAAACTCGCCTCTTTGTATAACCTCACACCAAGTCTCCGCCATGTTTCCCACTTGGGAGACACCGGAAATTCCGCCAAGGCTGTCGTATTGACTGAATTTATATGTTTTTCTAAAGATTAGCAAATCAATTACCCAAAGAATTGAAAATATATCCGATTTTCTTGTAAACAGCAACGAATACACCTCCACACTTGGAAAGATTACAACCAAAGCAATTGGTTCTAAGGCCGATAAATAGAGAATCATTGCCCTGAGGGGGTAAAACATCTATTGAAATTGAGGAACCTGGCCTGAACAAGTAACATTTAACAGATTGCCTCCCTAAGGGGCGAAACGGATGGTGCGCGCTTACGCGGCGCGCCACGTCAGAAAGAAAAAGTAGGGTAACCTACATAACAGCGATGGGTGTGAAAATGTCGCCCGCACACCAACTGACTGGAGGCGAGGTTACGGTTTGTAAAAGAACTCCTTTCTCAATCACCCAAGTTCCTTTTTGAGGACTCAGCCATCGTGGTTCTTCCTCATTCGAGTAATCTTAAAGGCTGAGGGTTAGAATTGTAAGAAAATGTTTGAAACCTGTGAATGAGTCTTCATAATCAACTTTTCCATCTAATATTTCGTTTACAGCTGAGGGAGTTGGAATGGGTGAAAGAGTTGTTAGAGTGAAAAGAGAGTTTCGGGGAATGAGGCCAAGATTTAGACTTCCATTTGTGACCTAAAGGAGGCAAAACACTCATGTGCTCAATCACCCACTCACTTACTCACTCACACGCTCATTCACTCCCTTACGCGCTCAATCACTTACTCACTTTCGCGCTCACTCACTCTCATTCTTACTCTCACTCTCACTCTCACTCTCACTCTCACTCTCACTCTCACTCTCCCTCTCCCTCTCACTCTCACTCTTACTCTCACTCTCACTCTCACTCTCACTCTCACTCTCACTCTCACTCTCACTCTCACTCTCACTCTCACTCTCACTCTCCCTCTCACTCTCACTCTCACTCTCACTCTCACTCTCACTCTCACTCTCACTCTCACTCTCACTCTCACTCTCACTCTCACTCTCACTCTCACTCTCACTCTCACTCTCACTCTCACTCTCACTCTCACTCTCACTCTCACTCTCACTCTCCCTCTCACTCTCACTCTCACTCTCACTCTCACTCTCACTCTCACTCTCCCTCTCACTCTCACTCTCACTCTCACTCTCACTCTCACTCTCACTCTCACTCTCACTCTCACTCTCACTCTCACTCCCTTACCATAATCTTTCTGGTCTCACTTCCATCAACCATAAACAAAAATCCAATTTTGGAAAAATCCCCCTCCAACTGAAAGGTCACATTTTGTTTTTCCGCCACTTTATAAGCCGGTGGATTGGAATACATGCACAGAGATTTGGTCCAACTCTAAAATTTCAAGGTTTACTGTATTTAATCTCATTTTTACCACAGTTTCAACAACTATGCTCAAATGAGAACCATTTGTGTAGGAAACATATGTGCCTCCTTCCTGAAGCTGGCCTGAACCTTGTTCTTGGCGCAGGATTCTCCATCCCGCGCGGGTGTAGGCGGAGGTTTGCCCTAAAAAGTCGCTTTTCATATAAATAGTTCCCATAACTTTGTAAAATTAGAATGTTAAAACCTACAAAATGCTTGAAAAGCTGGAGTTGGTGTATAAGTACGGTAGAATGGAGGACTTGGGGTCATCAAACCAGCTCCAAAGTAGGGAAAAGCACTGTAGAATGAGGAGGTTAGGTGCCAGACAATGGTTCTGAACATGAATTTTTGAAATTGAACATAGAAAGATGAGGAAAAAGGCAATCAAAAGAATTTTTTGAGGGAGGGACGGAGTAGCGGGGGAGGGGGCGAACCCTTGGCAAACGGGCGCTCCCCCCTATTTTTCTACGAAATTAGACGACAATTTTTTTTTGACATCGCTTTCTGAAATGATTCACATACACTATTAAAAAGGAAAATAAAAAAGTTAATTCCGCTGTTAGATATCCGAAAATTGCTTCAAAGTTTCGAAAAAATGGCTATTCGGCCATAATACCAATCCCAATATACATTTGGTAGTTTCTGTCTGTTGGTTAGCAGCGTAGCGTTTTAGGCAAAGTGAGCCATTTCTAGAGAGGAGATAGGGCGGTGGGGTCGAAAGTGAGGGGAGGGTACCAAGGGCGCCCGGGAACCGCTCTGGCGCGAAGCGCCAGAGTGGTCGGCCGCCCTTGGTACCCGACCCGAGCGCACACGTGTGTGTGTCGACAGCAGGCCGCGAAGCGGCCATATGCGGCCAAAGGCTGCAAAAATTAGCGGCCGCAGGCCGCGAAATCGAACGGCCGAAGAACACGTTGAGGCGGCCGAAGGCCGCCGAACCCAGAAGTCTAAGCCCCGCGTAGCGGGGCTTTAACTTCTGGTTTAGATACAAATGCCGCTCGAGGTTTTGGTTAAATTTAGAGTCATTTTCAGCATTTTTCAGTATTAAACCCAAAAGATATATAAAACATTATGCATCATTTCGTGAAATATGAATTTTGCGAATTTTAGTTGGAATTCGGCAGCAAGCGCGCCCCAATCGCAACTGGCAGGTTTCCAAATTCTCAGAATTGCGAATTTTTGGCTGGGTATGCTCACTTTTCTTAGTTTTTGCTTTTGTTTCCTTCATTCTTTCATATATTTTATTAATTAAAAGGACTTTCTGACGTCGAACAACCTATTTATTAAAATCACGCTCCCTGGCATAGATTTTGAGCCCATTATAGCTTTTAAAAAGGTCATTTTCTGGTATTCAAAAGTTTTCATTAAAACATTATTGAGCTCTGTCTGTTAGCAATTTAATTTCTTTATATTTCGACCCGATATTTTAATAAAAACGAAGGGATTGTAACAAAAAAGCGGCGGCGGCTGCTCGCGACAGCTGCCGAAGTGGGCGTGGCCTTGCAGCGGCAGCGGCGGGCGTTTTTCGAATTTGACTTACTCTGCTCAAAGTCAACCAAATTGCATTTTTTAGAAAAGGATTTCTTAGTTAAATTTAGAATTTTGAACCTTTGTTTTATTTAAACTGGTTGTAAATTACGTTGAGGCACATTCCCCAATTATGAGTCTTTACTATTAAAACTCACGATGTCATATTGCCATGAACATAATTCCAATTCAAAGTTCGCGCCATACATTCGAATCCGTCGCCAAGAGTACTGTAGTCCTCACTTGACCACAACGTTTTTCCACTTTGACGTACGAATTCAGGCAAGCTTCCACCAGGGTAATGGACTCTAAAGGTGTTTTATTGACTTTTTAGCAAAATAATTACCCTATTACATCAATTAATGAAGAAATGTTCAGCATTCTGTTAAAATCAACCGTTTGCGTTTGAAAATTGTCGGCTACCACGATCTTGACGTTTGGGTAGTTAGATTCAGTTAAAAGGGATCGGAGGGTCTGAATGAGCGGTTTCATTTCTCTCTCTCTTTCTCTCTTTCTCTCTTTCTCTCTCCTCTCTCTCTCTCTCTCTCTCTCTCTCTCTCTCTCTCTCTCTCTCTCCCTCTCACCTTCACATACTCTTCGGTCCATTGTCTCTCGTTCCACAACCCAACACAATCTACAACTACACCCAATCGACGATCGGCTTCTTTTATCCATGAAACAACATATCTGTAACATTTTTTAAGGCTTCTGCTAATTTTACGTACCTGGCTGTTGTTTCTGGGTGGTCTATAGGACCACCCACCCATTTTGGAAAAGCCCACGGTAGGATGCAAATTGGAAGGGAGGGGTTGATCTGAAAGGAGGAGTTCGAGAGAATTAGACAGAGAGGCAGAAACAGAGACAGAGACAGAGACATAGACATAGACATAGACATAGACATAGACATAGACATAGACATAGACATAGACATAGACATAGACATAGACATAGACATAGGCATAGGCATAGGCATAGGCATAGACATAGGCATAGGCATAGACATAGACAGGGTCAGAGACAGAGACAGAAGCAGAGGCAGATTCAGAGACAGATCTCACCTCCCTAGCCTCCTTAACCAGCCTCCACTCATATCCTGTTTCAAATGAAAAATAGTCCTCCTTCGGCCAGTGAGACGCCTCCGCCCCATCCGTAGTTTGGTCATCTCCTCCAAGCTCGACTTTTAAAATTTGAACTCCTCCCTCCTAAAATGAAAAAATTTAAACATTTTCAAAATTTTCCAACTTTAAACAGTTCTCTCATAACATTTCTCCTTTCAGTGTCATTTATACTGTAGAGGAGTTTAGACGTGGCCTGAAATCGAAGGTTAGGAATTTTAAGAAAGAAAAGAAAGAAAAATATGAAAAACTACTCCTCCTCCGCTGATTGCGCCGATTCCGTCGAAAACTGAGCCTACTCCTTTAGAATTGATTGGGTAAAGGGTTGCAGAAGATAGTTGGAGATATAGGAAAGGTAATGTAATGAAAAACATTCTGAAAAAGAGAAATTAAGAGAGAGAGAGAGAGAGAGAGAGAGAGAGAGAGAGAGAGAGAGAGAGAGTTATCTGAATAGGCAAAAAACGTTGTTGACTGGTCAGGCAGGGGGATTTATGGGGCCACTGACCAAGCAGCTGACACGCAGAGATAAAGGCAAAGATAGCAGAAGAGCTCAGAAAAAAACAGCAGGAGCTGTGGCCAACGGGGAAAACTAGGTCGGTGCCTGATATGGGTCATAGGGTATCCTATGTGACCTCGCTCATTGACCATTAAATGAGGCTCAGTTAACATGCGAATTTAACGAGCAAATGAGCGTGAGAAACAAACAGGAAGGCGCAGATACTTTTTTTTGAATCGCATGGGAACGCCAGAATTAGATCCACGGCTGTGTGTGATAAGGCTGAAAGTACAACGAAATAGCGAAGAAAGGGACAAGGAATCTATAGCTGTCGCCAAACGAGCATCCCGCCCAAAACCTTAATGCAGCAGCCGTGCGATACTCAGGAGGAAATAGTGTGCGAGAAGGGAAGACGCAGAGAAAAAGCGGCTTTTAACAGCCGATGCTCGTTTGGCGCCTGCTATAGTCATCCCGCTACCATGTAGCCTACATGGTGTAGGTACGTCTCTTCATTTGGTTATTGGATTTTTGATAGGGATATTGATGGTTGGCTGAATGGGTGGTTATTGCATGGCTATTGACAATGAGAGCCGCAGCAAAAGGGAGAAGAGAGTCATCATGTCGTTCATCGTCGTCTAGATATTTCTCCGTTTGGCCATCTTTCGTATAGATAGAGAGGCAGAGAGTAATCAAAGAGGAGTCTCTCTGTCTCGGCAGGCAGTGAACCCGGAGGTACAAAAAAGATATGAGATGAGAGACAGAAAAAGAGGTAGTGAGATGGGAGGCGAGGCAGACAGATGTGAGGTGTCTCTGTCTCTGTCTCTGTCTCTGTCTCTGTCTCTGTCTCTGTCTCTATACCAAGCATGGCAACGGGCCGGCCCGGGCCGGCCCGCTCCAAAATTTTTCACGGCCCGGCCCGACTCAACCGAAAATTTATGCCTTTTTTCAATGTAAAAATCAAAGAAAACGAAAAAAAAATTTTTCGGGCCGGCCCGGGCCGGCCCGCTCCAAAATTTTTCTCGGCCCGGGCCGGCCCTAAATTTTGCCATGCTTGCTCTATACTCCTCGCCAATCTTACTTCGGCCAAAAACCATCCACGCCTCGTTTGTAGCCCAATATTTTGATGTAATAAAGGAAAATTTGAATAACAATATGAGAATAATCTAGCTCATTTCCAAAACCGCCGAAATAGGATTGGCGGGCACTATAGCTGTCGCCAAACGAGAAAAATCTGCTATTAAAAGCCGATTTTTCTCTGCGTCTTCGCTTCTCGCATACTACTTCCGCCTGAGTATCGCACGACTGCTGCATTAAGGCCGTTTTTGGCAGGATGCCTGTTTGGTGATGGCTATATATGTCTCTGTCTCTATATACCTCTTTCTCTATCTTAATCTCTCTGTCTCTGTCTCTTTCTCAGGCAGAGAAAATAGACAGTAACATGGAAGACTAAAAAGAGACACAGAAAAATTGGAGGCGGACAGATGTGATGCATTAAAAATCCGGTGATGTACAACTTGAAGCTGAGAGTAAAAAGGAGACAGCCAGGAAAGAGAGATGAAGAGACATTAAAGCGGCGAAAATCAAAAGGTAGAGGGAGGCAAATGACAGAGAAGTCAAGGAGGCATCTCCACGTTTCTTCCTCCTTTTGCGTAGTCTAACCAAAAGTCTCGTTGCGTGATCGTCCGCTGCGTTAGCCACCCTTCCGCGGTTCCTCCCCTCACTCTCATTCTCCTCTCCTACAATGGTCAATACGGTCGACGCTGTCAACGAGATGATCGCCCTGTGCGACAAGACGGCCAAGGAAATGCAGCAAATCTTCGACGAAATGCCCGGTATGCCTTTTCTTGAAGAGACCTCTATTGACATTTTAGGAGACATCATGGAGAAGTGCACGGGAATGTGGGGCTACCGCCCTTGTGGCTCCTCTGAGAATCCCTCCGACAAGAGTCGCAGTTCGTCGGCGGAGAAGACTGAGAAGGCTGAGAAGAAGGAGGAGAAGAGGGAGAGAATCAAGATTGCTCCTTCGCTGAGCTTCGCCTCCACTCAGGACGGCGTCAGCACCAGATCCAGCAGTGGAAGCTCCAGGGCCCACGGCATGTCCGCCTCCACGGTCAGCAGCGCCACCGGCAACAGTGTCTTCGACACTATTGACACGACGGTTCACTGCTCTGTGGATAAGAAGCAGCTGTTCATCAGCTACTGGATGGAGTCGGAGAAGCCGGTGGACGATGACGAGATGAGGGAGCTGGAAAAGTGAGGAAAAGAGAGAGAGAGAGAGAGAGAGAGAGAGAGAGAGAGAGAATTCAGTTATGCCTCCCCCAAACAACCAGTTCGAGTTAGTCCCCCACCCCGACTGAGTATCAAATGACTGTCTTGGAAGCGAATTCTCAGCTGAACAGTGCTTTAGGGGGACTTAAATGAATAGGGGTAGTAATTCTGGGTTTGAAGAAGTTCCCCCTTGGTATTATGTAGAATTTGTTCTCGAGTGGGGGCTTAGCTGAATTGTGCATTTGCAGAAGCCCCCTCCCCCAAATAATTGCGGGGGGACTTTGATTGAACGTCGATAATCCATATAAGTGTACCCCTAACGTAATTGAATTAAGCCCCCCCCCCCAACCGGCATCTGCGCACTAGGCAACAAATGCTAATCCTTTGACTCAAATAAATTGACTTGGAGGGTGGGGGCTTACTTAGGTACTTAGAGTAGGAAAAGTAGGGGGCTTATGTTAGAGTAGGGGGAATTCTTTTGAGCAGATCCTTGAGAGTTGAGAGCGTAGGGTGCTTACTTTCCTTGCAAGCGTACGGGGGCTTACTTTTAAGTTGCAGATGTGGGGGGCTTACTTTTAGCTTACTTCTAATTATATGCAGGGGGCTTATTTTATACCAGTGGGGTTACTTTGTAGTAAGCAGCGCGGCGTTCTTTAGTGAGCGCAGGGGGCTTACTTTAGAGTAGAGTAAGAAGGGGGCTTATTCTAGAGTAGGGGGGCTTACTTTGGAGTAGGGACCGTATGGAGGGCTTACTATTGTGGGGGTTAATTTGCGTAGGGAGTGGAGGGGGACTTATTTTGTAGTAGGGGCTTACTATAGAGTTGAGAGCGTAGAGGTTTATTTTTGAATAGGAGGTGTAGGGGGCTTATTTTAGAGTCGGGGGTATGGCTTACTTTAGGGTAGGGGGACTTATTTTGGAGAGGGGCCTCAAGTTGTAGTAGGTAGCGCAGGGGGGCTCACTAATAAGTAGGGGGAGGGATTTTGAGTAGGGAGTGTAGGGCTACTGACAACCAGCTCGCATCTAAATCAATATTTCAGGGCTCTCCTCGGCTAGAAGACTCGAACTTCAGTTCAAACCAAACTTGTGATTACCATTTGGGTATAATAAAAAGTTTGAGTCAAACCTGTTTATTGATATAAAGTCAACCCGTAATAAACAAGCATAACGTGAGAAATATGGAAACGTAGGAGATCATCTTGAAGTGGAGCTGGGCTACATTATACTGTACATCTCGCTTCTGTTTCCCTTGGCGGCCTTTACCTCTGGTCCGAAGCAAGTTACCACCATATTCGCCATTTCTTCACGGTAACGAGCGTCTTTTCTGAAAAAGAATGGATTGCTAGTAATTAAACCCATAAAGTTTTGAAGTCAAAGCTACTTCGTCACAACGTCCCAATGTTTTCGTGTTGTTTTTAGATTAATACATGCAAGATGGGATACTCAGGCTGTGCGTGCAGCCATTCAGCAAGAAGAAGATTTAAAAAGGAGTATACTTACGATCTGTCAACGAAGTAGGCCTCCTGGCCCGGGTGCATTCTGGTCATGTGAAGCTGAATTCCACCGTGAAAACGGCAGCCGAAGGAGCACAACTTGCAAGCGTACCTGGAAGACGATTAGAATTTGAAAACCGAAGTCATTAGTGACAGGTGAGGCATCATTTATCACAGCTTTCATTATTTGCTGGGGTTCTCACGGGCCGAGCTACTTGGTCCATTTTAGTCGCCCGTCCCGTCTATCCTAGGCCATCCATCACATTTACACCGACAAAACTAGGACTCGAGCTCGGTCTCGGTCGATGAAATTTTGTACAGCTAATCAAAAAGCAATGCTTGCAATGCATTGAATTTCAATAATTAGCGCAAGCTGAATTCCTGCCAAAAAATGGTCGTCTTGCAGCAGCTATTTGATACGCAAGCGAGACAGTGGTCAAATCGCCAAGGCACTGACAAAATGCGCTCACTAGTCAGTCGTCATTCACTTTGGCTTTTGTTCACACCCGATTGGTAACAATTACTGTAGCTGGCTTGGAAGCGCATTTTGGCGAAGAGTTGGCAGAAATTACTTATGCATTGGTGCACGTCAGGTAATTCTGATACTTAAGTATTTCGGTGTTTGGTTGAAAATGGTAACTCAAAGGGGGCTTACGTTGCGTCTTGCGAATCATTTGGGGGTTACGTATCGCGCCCCCAAACGCTTCCCGTCGAGGCATGGATGGTCCCTTGAACACGAGAAATATACGGTGCTTAGGCGGTCATACATGGTTCTTGTGACGCCTTAGTTTTTTTTTTGGGGGGGGGGGGGGGGGTGTCCTTGAAAAAAATTACGATCCCAACTGATTGGGGCCCCTCCATTTGGGGGGGGGGGCATTATTTTTTCGACACCCCTACATTCTGTACCCCATTTACAGTTACTTATGCCCACAAGCTCAAAATTAGGACGCGTGGGACATAAACTAAGGTTTCTGACAAAATTTCTGTGCGGAGCTTCACAAAATCACCCCCTTCCCTCATATTCTCATTGTAACGACTCACTGGAAGCGGGATACGTGATTCCTAGCATGGCTTGCCTGCAGCGTCCTCATTCTCGAAGCATCGCATCGTTTCGTTCGAAGAATCCTCATGCACAACTGCATCACAAATTCGTTAAGAACTTAAATTTAAGGCCAAACCTTGCATTTAGTCCATTGGTATTCAGGATTACAGGAACGGAGACTGTTAAAGTCACCCTGGAAGTGGACGGTCGAGTTGGGGTCGGGAGTGCCCTCCGAGATATTGCTTGCCGGGGCGAACGGGTCCTGAAAGGGAAAAAATGATTTTAAAAGGACGCCTTAAGTCAAGCCCTCATAAAATGAAATAAAACACAATTTGGCTAGAGGGCATGCGATGTGTGGGGGCATAACTAAAATCCCCCCCCCCCCCAAAGACTCACCCCTTCAGCCTCCAACAACACTCGCAACGACTGAGCAGGGACGGTGCCGTTTCGATGAACATTGGACATCTGAAAAACGACAAAATAGAAGTTTAAGAATCGAAAACTTACGATGTCGGCGAAGTCCAATTTCCGCTTCTTTGGTGGTTCAGCCTCCTCCTGAAAATTAAACAGTTTGATAACCTAACGGCAAACCGACTAGTAATAAAAAGTTTACAGTTATTCCCCAACTTGTTTAATAAAGTCCCCAAACTATTGGCTAATTTTAGCCCCCTCCCCCCAAAATATAGGTTCGATTTAGCCCCCCCCCCCCCAAACCACCGAACGACTTAATGTTTTAGTGTCGGCTTTAAACGATAGCTTTAACGAACTTGGTGGGGGCTCAACTCATACATGGGTGTTAGCCCGGCTTTGACGGCTCGTGGGGTCTCGCCAAGAAGTATTTATATACGAGGGGGTATCGGTAGGTTCCCCCATAGGCCATTTTTAAAGGGCGGGGTCTCGCCACGACCTAAGAGAAGGAGCTGTGCCCATGTATGGCTAAACTGACGTGAGTTATGCATTTTGGGGAGGGGTACTTGGCTGAATTAGATGGGGGCTTTGATGAAAACCACCCATTTCTACAGTATTCAATCAAGCCCCACTTTGCTATAATCGAAAACATGAGTAGAACATCAAACTGAACCCCTAACGTGAATGGACACTGCCCGTCGGAGCTTCAATGTTTCCCACATTTTCGCTCGTTTTCTGGGAATATGGTTCGATTTGATGCCAGCCATGTGGCACAGCATATCTGGGAAACTATCCAAAAACACCCTTAATTTACATAATTCAACGTTAAAAACCCACCGTATTCGTGAGGACCTTCTTGCAGTAGGTGCACAGTGGCTGCATGTACTTCTCGAACAAGGCGTCCAGGCTTTCAGAGAGGAAAGCCAGCTGCACTCCCTCCAGGTCGACGAAGATCGACCACAGCTCTTTACACACGTCTTTTTCCGCCTCCACGAAGCAGTACATCTCCTGGAAAGGGGGAATGTAGTGGACAAACCCTTGAAAGTCACGTGTTTTATTGATTCGGCCTCAAAATAGCATTGCGAACCTACTGGTATCGAGCCGACAGGGCACTTCTTAATAAACGGGCCGGCCCGGTTCGTGAAAAAACAATTAAAAACAACTCACTTTACAATCCTCGTCTGGAGCCGTCAAATCCGTAACCAGATGTCCACAATTGTGGCATTCTGCTTCCTTTATACAAGCGTATTCCTCGCGCGAACTGACGAACGAAGCAATCGGATAGTCGAATTGCTCCTGGAAAGATAGTTTTAAAGAATAATTAAACTTAAAAAAAGACAATTTGGAAAGAAAAATGTTGTAAAACTCACGAGTGTTTTGAACACGGCGTCCCGAACATCTTTATCGAAACATAGGCCCACGTAAAAGTTCATTCGGAACTGAAAAAGAAGTATTACAATAAAATTATTTAACAGATATAAAAGCTAATTACGAAAAAGAAAAGAAAAAATGAGAAAAACAGCCGGAAAAACGGCGACTCGGCGAACAAAAACAAGCGCACATGAACAGCGCAGCGCTGCAGCGAGCAGGCCGTGTCTGCGTCTCTAACCAACTCTCTCTCTCTCTCTCTCTCTCGCTCCCCTCTTTGTGTGTAGCCCTCCCTGTCTCTATTTCCTCAGTCTCTCTTATGTCTTGTACTCCCCCGTAACCCTCTCTCCGTTTCACCAGGCTTTGTTTGTCTCTGTCCTTATTTCGTTGGCTCTATCTCTGTATCTCTCTCTCTCCCTCTCTCTCTCTCTCTCTCTCTCTCTCTCTCTCCGTCTCAATAGTACAGCTTTTAAAAGTTTTCCCTTACAGTCTCTTGCTCTCATTCAACCCCGGGGGCCTCCTCTCCCTCTTTCTTCGTCTTATTATATCTCTCCCCCGCTGACGTCGATTCTCTATACAGATGTATGCCCACCTACTCTCCCTCTAACGGGTCATCGGCGCTAGTTTCCTCCATCCTTTAACCACCCACGATTTAAAATCCCCCATTTCTACAAGTCGCCCTTTTCAAAATCCCCCATTTCCACAAGTCGCCCTTTCAATGATTTTCACCATAATATCGCCTCCGCAATGCCAATCGTCCCTACAGGGGGTCTCTTTTGTCTACTTTCTGTTCCTTCGCAACGTAGGCGGAAAAGCTAACTCCATCCTAGGACAAACAAACAGCGAACCGCCTATGCGACTGCTCGCGGAAGGACAGTTGGGTCCCGCCACGAAAGCACTGTGGACCGCAAAATATCCGGAAAACTGCGCTCCGAGGGGGATATATAAACAGGGGTGTGATTTATCCCTTGTTCACGAAAACTGTCATAAATGGGATCCCGGTTAAAGGACTGTTTATTTAAATTTGGAAAATAATTATTTGTCAAATTTCAATGTAGTGTACGAAATCCTAAGTAAAACGAATCGAAATTTCCCAAATTTGAATGTTCGTCACGAGACCAATTTCGAAAATACCGCTCTTTAACCAAACCCCACCCTTTAACCAGGATCATATTTAAAGTTTTTTGCAGTTTCGTTTCCCTTTGGCCCTCGGGGCTTTCATGGTGGGGCCACCTTTTTTCAATGTCGACCCAAAATGACTTTGCACATAAAATCAAAATGCCAAAAAGTGTAGAATTCATTTTTGCACGCCGTAGTGAGAAAGGCACATGTGAGAGAATAAATAACATAGATCGATTAGCACCAGTCGGTGTGCTGACACAGCTTCTGCTCCACGGGGTAGGAGCGGTCAAAGAAGACTCCGTTTACGTACATTGTAGGCCAAATCTGAATTATTTGTCTGGGTTTTTTGTTTTCCGTCCATTTTCTTACCCTAACTCCTGCCCTGTGGGTATTAACCATAGAGTAGTAGTTGAGAAGTTCTCCGGTTTGAGTCGTAGCGCACTCAATGAGCTTCCTCTGCGTTCTGGCGGAAAGGCGAGCCAGGCAACGGGTGAAGGCGTCACGGAGGGTAGTCAGACCCTGGATGCAGGTGGCGAGACCCAAATGACGACGGGGGAAGTACTGTAAGAAGACGGTTTTAACGTAATATTGGGTTGGTTAATTTAGGGTAAGATAGGGTTTGGGTAAGGGGAGTAGGTAGCACCCTGTAAAATAGGGTGAGTTTCCTTAGGTAGTTAGGCGTGTGGAGGTATCACTAAGGCATGTAAGGTAGGGTAATACGACGTTAGATAGAGTAACACAGGGCAAGGTAAGGTCACGAACGTAATTTAGGGGATGAGATAAGGTTAGGAATAGTAGGTTAAGGTAAGGTAACGTAGGGTTCGGGAAAGTAAGGTAGGAAGATGAGATAAGGTAGTATGGTAAGGTTGGATAGGGTAAGGTCAAGTAAGGTAAGGTAAGGTAGGGTAGTTAAAGTTAAGGGAAGCTATAGAGAAAGGTAAGGGCGGCTAGGATAGGGATTGGAAATAGTTTTAACGTACGATATAGTTGGATAAGGTAAAGTAACGGAGATTAAAAAAGGGGAGGTTACCTTAGGCAGTGTAAGCTAGGGCAAGGGTAACGTAGGGCAATGTAAACGGCTTTTATGGTAACGCAAGCAAGGGTGAGCCAAATTTTGAGTAATCTGATGTACATTGGCCTAAGTAACCTAAGTTTAAGTAGGTTAGGATAAAAAGTAAAGGAGGTCAGGGTAAGATAGAGTAGGGTAAGGTACAGTTGGGTAAGGGGTAAGTTAGGGTAAGTAAAGTTACGGTGGGGGTACGGTCCAGTAAGGTAAGGTAGTGTAGGATTAGGTAGAGAAAGGAAGCATATAGTGGAATAGGCATATACGTTAAGGTAGGGTAAGGAACTGTAGCGTAAGGTCGGGTAGGGTGAGGGAGGCTAGGCTAGGCAACTCTAAGTCAGTATAGGGTAAGGTAGACTTAAGGTGAAGTTGGGTAAGGTAGTTAAGCTGGTGAACGGTAAGGTAGGGGGAGGTTATGTTAAGTATTTAAAGGTAGACTTAAGGAAAGGCAGGGTAAGGTAGAGTAAAGTATAGTACGATAAAGTTGGGTAAGGTAATTTCAAGTAACATAAGTTAGGGTGGGTTAGGTTAAGAACTAACCGAAATAGCACAGTTTTGCAGCCTGTTAAGGTCACATTCAGTGGGACCGTGCATACAGGTGCAATGGAAGTTGCGGTTGTAGTCGTAGGTACAATCGCCCTTGCCGAAGGGGACAATCTAAAGTTGAATTTTAGTAACCCTTTTTGTCTCTCTCTCTCTCTCTCTCTCTCTCTCTCTCTCTCTCTAATTCTCTCCTGTCTAACCTGTAAATTCATGATTCCAGGTTTCCCAACGTAGAACGGCCAGATTTGCTCTCGGAGGAGCTTTGTGCAGTAGGGACATTGGGATTCTGTGAAGATTGTCACATTGACCACCTGGGAGGAAACAGCGGCTGGCAGCAACAGGAGCAAAAGAGGCAACATCTGGAAAGAGACGGTGAGTATTGAGGATTTGGATGGAAGAGGCGAGAGAAAGAAAAAAAGAGAGGGAAATCTGACGATAAGGCGGGAAGAGAGACAAACAAGATGATTGACACGCATTCGATGCCAATGGGAGCGGGAATGGGAACTGTATAGAAGTGAGAGAGAAAACGAGAGAGACAGAGACTTAGACAGAGACAGAGACTTAGACCGAGACTTAGACGGAGATTTAGACAGAGACTTAGACAGAGACTTAGACAGAGACAGAGACTTAGACATAGACTTAGACCGAGACTTAGACAGAGATTTAAACAGATACAGAGACTTAGACAGAGACTTAGACAGAGACAGAGACTTAGACAGAGACTTAGACCGAGACTTAGACAGAGACAGAGACTTAGACAGAGACTTAGACCGAGACTTAGACAGAGACTTAGACAGAGAGAGAGACTTAGACAGAGACTTAGACAGAGACTTAGACCGAGACTTAGACAGAGACTTAGACAGAGACAGAGACTTAGACAGAGACTTAGACAGAGACTTAGACCGAGACTTAGACAGAGATTTAAACAGATACAGAGACTTAGACAGAGACTTAGACAGAGACAGAGACAGAGACTTAGACAGAGACTTAGACCGAGACTTAGACAGAGATTTAAACAGATACAGAGACTTAGACAGAGACTTAGACAGAGACAGAGACTTAGACATAGACTTAGACCGAGACTTAGACAGAGATTTAAACAGATACAGAGACTTAGACAGAGACTTAGACAGAGACAGAGACTTAGACAGAGACTTAGACCGAGACTTAGACAGAGACAGAGACTTAGACAGAGACTTAGACCGAGACTTAGACAGAGACTTAGACAGAGACAGAGACTTAGACAGAGACTTAGACAGAGACTTAGACCGAGACTTAGACAGAGATTTAAACAGATACAGAGACTTAGACAGAGACTTAGACAGAGACAGAGACTTAGACAGAGACTTAGACCGAGACTTAGACAGAGATTTAGACAGAGACAGAGACTTAGACAGAAACTTAGACAGAGACAGAGACTTAGACAGAGACTTAGACCGAGACTTAGACAGAGATTTAGACAGAGACAGAGACTTAGACAGAGACTTAGACCGAGACTTAGACAGAGACTTAGACAGAGACTTAGACCGAGACTTAGACCGAGACTTAGACAGAGATTTAAACAGATACAGAGACTTAGACAGAGACTTAGACAGAGACAGAGACTTAGACAGAGACTTAGACCGAGAATTAGACAGAGATTTAGACAGAGACAGAGACTTAGACAGAGACTTAGACCGAGACTTAGACAGAGACTTAGACAGAGACAGAGACTTAGACAGAGACTTAGACAGAGACTTAGACCGAGACTTAGACAGAGATTTAAACAGATACAGAGACTTAGACAGAGACTTAGACAGAGACAGAGACTTAGACAGAGACTTAGACCGAGACTTAGACAGAGACTTAGACAGAGACAGAGACTTAGACAGAGACTTAGACCGAGACTTAGACAGAGATTTAAACAGATACAGAGACTTAGACAGAGACTTAGACAGAGACTTAGACCGAGACTTAGACAGAGACTTAGACAGAGACTTAGACAGAGACAGAGACTTAGACAGAGACTTAGACAGAGACTTAGACCGAGACTTAGACAGAGATTTAAACAGATACAGAGACTTAGACAGAGACTTAGACAGAGACAGAGACTTAGACAGAGACTTAGACCGAGACTTAGACAGAGATTTAGACAGAGACAGAGACTTAGACAGAGACTTAGACCGAGACTTAGACAGAGACTTAGACAGAGACTTAGACCGAGACTTAGACAGAGACTTAGACAGAGACAGAGACTTAGACAGAGACTTAGACCGAGACTTAGACAGAGACTTAGACAGAGACAGAGACTTAGACAGAGACTTAGACAGAGACTTAGACCGAGACTTAGACAGAGACTTAGACAGAGACAGAGACTTAGACAGAGACTTAGACAGAGACTTAGACCGAGACTTAGACAGAGATTTAAACAGATACAGAGACTTAGACAGAGACTTAGACAGAGACAGAGACAGAGACTTAGACAGAGACTTAGACCGAGACTTAGACAGAGATTTAAACAGATACAGAGACTTAGACAGAGACTTAGACAGAGACAGAGACTTAGACATAGACTTAGACCGAGACTTAGACAGAGATTTAAACAGATACAGAGACTTAGACAGAGACTTAGACAGAGACAGAGACTTCGACAGAGACAGAGACTTAGACCGAGACTTAGACAGAGATTTAGACAGAGACAGAGACTTAGACAGAAACTTAGACAGAGACAGAGACTTAGACAGAGACTTAGACCGAGACTTAGACAGAGATTTAGACAGAGACAGAGACTTAGACAGAGACTTAGACCGAGACTTAGACAGAGACTTAGACAGAGACTTAGACCGAGACTTAGACCGAGACTTAGACAGAGATTTAAACAGATACAGAGACTTAGACAGAGACTTAGACAGAGACAGAGACTTAGACAGAGACTTAGACCGAGAATTAGACAGAGATTTAGACAGAGACAGAGACTTAGACAGAGACTTAGACCGAGACTTAGACAGAGACTTAGACAGAGACAGAGACTTAGACAGAGACTTAGACAGAGACTTAGACCGAGACTTAGACAGAGATTTAAACAGATACAGAGACTTAGACAGAGACTTAGACAGAGACAGAGACTTAGACAGAGACTTAGACCGAGACTTAGACAGAGACTTAGACAGAGACAGAGACTTAGACAGAGACTTAGACCGAGACTTAGACAGAGATTTAAACAGATACAGAGACTTAGACAGAGACTTAGACAGAGACTTAGACCGAGACTTAGACAGAGACTTAGACAGAGACTTAGACAGAGACAGAGACTTAGACAGAGACTTAGACAGAGACTTAGACCGAGACTTAGACAGAGATTTAAACAGATACAGAGACTTAGACAGAGACTTAGACAGAGACAGAGACTTAGACAGAGACTTAGACCGAGACTTAGACAGAGATTTAGACAGAGACAGAGACTTAGACAGAGACTTAGACCGAGACTTAGACAGAGACTTAGACAGAGACAGAGACTTAGACAGAGACTTAGACCGAGACTTAGACAGAGACTTAGACAGAGACTTAGACAGAGACTTAGACAGAGACTTAGACCGAGACTTAGACAGAGATTTAAACAGATACAGAGACTTAGACAGAGACTTAGACAGAGACAGAGACTTAGACAGAGACTTAGACCGAGACTTAGACAGAGACTTAGACAGAGACAGAGACTTAGACAGAGACTTAGACAGAGACTTAGACCGAGACTTAGACAGAGATTTAAACAGATACAGAGACTTAGACAGAGACTTAGACAGAGACTTAGACCGAGACTTAGACAGAGACTTAGACAGAGACAGAGACTTAGACAGAGACTTAGACAGAGACTTAGACCGAGACTTAGACAGAGATTTAAACAGATACAGAGACTTAGACAGAGACTCAGACAGAGACAGAGACTTAGACAGAGACTTAGACCGAGACTTAGACAGAGACTTAGACAGAGACAGAGACTTAGACAGAGACTTAGACAGAGACTTAGACCGAGACTTAGACAGAGATTTAAACAGATACAGAGACTTAGACAGAGACTTAGACAGAGACTTAGACAGAGACTTAGACCGAGACTTAGACAGAGACTTAGACAGAGACTTAGACAGAGACAGAGACTTAGACAGAGACTTAGACAGAGACTTAGACCGAGACTTAGACAGAGATTTAAACAGATACAGAGACTTAGACAGAGACTTAGACAGAGACAGAGACTTAGACAGAGACTTAGACCGAGACTTAGACCGAGACTTAGACAGAGATTTAAACAGATACAGAGACTTAGACAGAGACTTAGACCGAGACTTAGACAGAGATTTAGACAGAGACAGAGACTTAGACAGAGACTTAGACAGAGACAGAGACTTAGACAGAGACTTAGACCGAGACTTAGACAGAGATTTAGACAGAGATTTAGACGGAGACAGAGACTTAGACAGAGACTTAGACAGAGACAGAGACTTAGACAGAGACTTAGACCGAGACTTAGACAGAGATTTAGACAGAGATTTAGACGGAGACAGAGACTTAGACAGAGACAGAGACTTAGACAGAGACTTAGACCGAGACTTAGACAGAGATTTAGACAGAGACAGAGACTTAGACAAAGACTTAGACCGAGACTTAGACAGAGACTTAGACAGAGACAGAGACTTAGACAGAGACTTAGACAGAGATTTAAACAGATACAGAGACTTAGACAGAGACTTAGACAGAGACAGAGACTTCGACAGAGACTTAGACCGAGACTTAGACAGAGATTTAGACAGAGACAGAGACTTAGACAGAGACTTAGACCGAGACTTAGACAGAGATTTAGACAGAGACAGAGACTTAGACAGAGACTTAGACCGAGACTTAGACAGAGACAGAGACTTAGACAGAGACTTAGACCGAGACTTAGACAGAGATTTAGACAGAGACAGAGACTTAGACAGAGACTTAGACCGAGACTTAGACCGAGACTTAGAAAGAGACTTAGACAGAGACGTAGAGAGGCGAAAAGGTGAGAGACTTCCGGCGCAATCGTAGCCGGAGGAATTGGGCCAATCCGAAAATGACAGTAGCGCTCCTTTTTTATACAACGGCTTGTGGTTCGGTGGTTTTTGAGGTTTTCCGACATTTTTATGCCTTTTTTCGGGTCGCACCATAAGGAAGAACCATTGCTCTCTGTTTGCAGGTCGTTTCCGGCGGGCAATCCCCAGATCCGAAGGCCACAGTACTCTCTTTCAAGGTAGCCATAGCCGTTTAGCGACATCAATCATCTGGGGTCTTGAAAAAGCGGGTGACGTAGAGGGGAGGCTGCGGACGGCAGCGGTCAAAGATAGAAGAAATTGGCGAAGAGATCGCTGGTCTCTTGCTAATAAACCTATATGACCGTGAAAAGGAGAGAAAATGGTTTGGGAGAGAGAAAGAGAAAGGGAGTTAGGAGAGAGGGCATCAGAAATCACTCACCCAATCATTCACTCACTCACTCACCCACTCACTCACTCTCTCACTCACTCGCTCACTCACTCCCATGTCCTTCTTACAAGCTACAGCGCGGGAAACTCACGGCTTTGTCACGCTCTGTATGGGAGGATTATGGTCAACGAGGAAAACGAAGGCGGCTCACCGGTTACTTTAAATTCAAATGCCGGTTTTCAGTATTTCAAACTGGAAAACAGTTTAAAAATCATGGAATTCGCAGTTTTTGGCATAGATAGGGAGAGAGAAAAGGAAAGAGAGAGAGAGAGAGAGAGAGAGAGAGAGACGCGGCTTCAGTGAGTACGAGGAGTGTTCCGCGTGTGGGTAATGACAGCCGGGTGGTCTCCGTCGGGTGCCTTTTTGTAGAGGGAAGAAGCGGGCGACTATAAGCAAATGAGCGTGGCGATTAGTCTTTTTGGAGTCATCCAAGGCAATTTGCTTTGGACGGCGTCGTGGAACGTAAGGAAGAACACAGAGTGCATTGGGATTAGGGAGAGAGAGAGAGAGAGAGACAGACAGACAGACATACATACATACAGAGAGCAACAGAGAGACAGAGACAGAGACAGAGAGTCACTGAAGCAAAGAGACCAACGAGAGAGCCGCTCAGAAGGGTCGGAACCCCCATAGACACCCCTTTTAAGTAGAGTAAACTAGATTCCAGCAGGTAAAGGTCACTTTAGACGAAATGATAAGTCGCCAATTGAAAAAGCAACTGTCCGTTTGCTGAAAAAGCAGACAGCGGGCTATTCGTAGAGGTTTACTGTAACAAGGCGTCATTTGAAACCTGCAAACCCACAATTCAAGAAGAGAGAGAGAGAGAGAGAGAGAGAGAGAGAGAGGCTTACAGAGAGTGAAAGGAGGCGTTTAACTGGGTAGAAGTGAAATGTGTGTTTGCGGAAGGGCGGAAGAGGATGGAACCGCGGCAAGGTCAGTTGGATGCCACGGATCCGCCCGGGGCGTCGGCCTTGGCGCCCGACCGGATCCGCACCTCGGCAGCCTCGGTTGGCATTTCTTAATCCATTTCACGCGGAAAAATCTTGAATTCCTGGCGCGAAAACGGTTGCGAGAATTTGAGAGAGTGTTGCGTCATTGAACAACAAAACGGGAGGGAGAGACGAAACAGCGAAGAGGGATAGAGATAGAGACATAGATACATACATACATGGAGACACATCCAGAAAAGAAGAGAGAGAGAGAGAGAGAGAGAGAGAGAGAGAGAGCATATTGGTGGGAGAAGGAAGTGGCAATGGGGGTCGCCGGTTACAGTTTCTCTCTCAATTGTTAACTTTTTGCATCATTTCTGTCTCACTCGGTCTCACTTTGCCTAATTTTGTCTCACTACGTGTCTCTTTTCCTATAATGTGGTTCATTCGATCTCTATTGGTCCTCCCTGGTTTAGTAGTCTCACTCGGTCGCTTTTTGCTTCTCTCGCTCCTCTCTCCTCTCGCTCTCTCTCTCTCTATGGCTCTCTCTCCCTTTCTCTCTCTCTCTCTCTCTCTCTCTCTCTCTCTCTCTCTAAAAAACCAACTGATGGCGAGGAGGAAATGTCGTCATTTCGGGGGCATGTCCGACATATAACGAAGATTCCGACTGGATCTGAAGGGTTTCCCGGCCGAGGAAGAATGTCTGTCGGCTGCCTAAGGGATCACACACCTACCCAAATCACAAATAGTCTCTCTCCTTTTCTGTCTCTGTCTCTGTCTCTGTCTCTGTATCTGTATCTGTCTCTGTCTGTGTCTCTGTCTGTGTGTCTCTCTCTCTCTCTCTCTCTCTCTCTCTCTCTCTATCTCTTTCTCTCTATCTCTCTTAAAATAACTGCTCATTGGTCAGAGCTATGTGAAAGGAAATAATGTGCGGGTTCAAATTCAGGTGCTCGCCGGTGGTCGACAATGGTACTCAAAGGGCAGCGAGTGGTTGCGGGTCGTTCTCTCCGGAAGACTCGCTTTTAAACTTTCCCCCGAGGACGTCCCTTATTGTGACGGCTAACCGCTGCCGACGGTTCCGTTGCGTCACCGTCGGCTTTTGGCGGCCGAAGTGTAAGCCGAAGGAGATCCGATCTGGCAAAAACGCCAGAAACACCTCCCGTTTCGGTTCCGCCGAAGCTAGCGATACTATGATCGAAAATCGTTTTTTGGTCGTGAAAAATGTTTTTTTTTTGTAGTTTTTTTTGCACTAAGACCCTACATTGGGCCTTACTGCACTAAAAAATGAATCGTACTTATATTTGAAGTTGTGCGACTCTCTAAATTGGGCCTTAGTAATGTCTTTCAGAAGTTAAACTAAAGCCCTCCTCACGATCAGATCCTTAACTGTGCCTTCTATTAGTTACGCTAAAACCTTACTCAAAACCTTACGCGCATATGGTTAAACGCTAAGACGCTTACGCTGATACGTTATGCTAACTGTTATGGCCGAAGAGTTGACGTTGATAATTGTAATGCTGGACTTTAACTACGTTAAGATCCAGGCCTGCATAACTTAACCTTAAATATCTTATGCTCTAAGCCTGCTTGCCTTCGCTATAACTCTGCTTTACGTGACTATAACTACCCTAAGCTCTAAGCCTTTTTAAGTTGGCCTTGAATTTTAAGCCGTCCTAAGTTCACTCAAAAACCTTAAGCTTTAAGCTTTCTTAACTTGACATTATAGCCGTCGCCAAACGGAAATCGGCGAGAAAAGCAGCTTTTTCTCTGCGTCTCCCCTTAGCTTTTTTAAACCTTCTTTAGTTGACCTTAACTACCTTAAATTTTAAGCCGTCTTGAGCTCACCCTAAAAACCTTATTTTTGCACTGCGTATCGCGCAAATGCTGAATTAAGTCTGTTTTTGGCAGGATTCCCATTTGGCGACAGCTATAACTATGTTCAGAGCTAAGCTTTCTTAACTTGTTCTTAACGACCTTAAGCTCTCAGTCAGCCTGCTCAATTTGACTTTAATTACCTTAAGCTCTAAGCCCTCTTAACTTGACCCTAACCACTCTAAGCCTTCTTAGCTTGATCATAGTCACCCTAAGCTCTAAGCCTGCTTAACTTGACCTTAACTACATTAAGCTTTCTTAACTTGACATTAACAATCTTAAGCTCAGAGCCTTTTTAACTTGAACCTAAATCACAACTTGAACCTAAACCACCTTAAGTTTTTAGGTCTCAGAATCGTGTGCAAAGGATATTTCGGCTTTCTATCAACTCGGAAAGAAGAAAGCGGTATGCAGATGTCTCGTCTGAAGATAAACTCATCACCCTCCTAATTACGCTACTTGACCTACACATGTCGTTGTAGGACCTTGGACCTTAAGTTCTTTAAGCTGCCAAGCGTAAACCTTTACTAACTAAGACCCAAAGAGTTGCACTGTGGTTTTCTTGCTCACTCTGGGAATTGCATTAGTTCTAATGCGCTACGGTCTAAGGTCGCTAAGGTATAAAGTCTGTATATGGTCGCTAAACTCTATATGGTATATGGTCGCTAAACTCTTAGAAGAAGCTAAAACAAATCGGGCAACTTTCATAAGCTTGGAATGGAATGCAACACCCATAAAACAGGGTAATTGGTGTCGAGGCGACCTCTCGTCCATTAATCCCATGAAGCCCGATGGTGCATCTCCGGAACAGGTTAGGGCGAGACGGGTTACATAACACCCGCGGCGTACCCAGTTCTTGTAAGATATGGACAAGGTTTTTAGAGAGAGAGAGAGAGAGAGAGAGAGAGAGAGAGAGAGAGAGAGAGAGAGAGAGAGAGAGAGAGAGAGAGATAGGGAGGGAAGGAGGGAACAAGGGAGCGGAGGGAGTTAGAAAGAGGGAAGGTACAAGAAGAGAGTCCTCCTGAATTGCTAGATCACCTGAGATACAGTAAGACATCAACACCGTTGTGAACAGCTACAGAACCCTGTGGAATGTTAAGCCTCCCTCTCAATAAGCTAAAGTCTCGTAGGCTATGGTCGTTAAGTATGCAAAAAACGGAGCGGAGAAGGCGCCGGACAACCGTTGGGCTTGACCAGCTGGCTGCCGCTAATCGTCAGTTACAAGCTGCGTGACAGGTCCGTCGGGAACGAGTTTCTGATCCAATCTCACTTGCAACTTCCGATAACAAACAGCTGATCCGCGTTTTGATCCACGGGCGCAAACGGGGTGAGGATGGTTCAGATTACGGGCGCTATGAGGCGCTAATCTTAACGAGGAATCGGTAGTTGGTTTGTTGTGAAAGTAGAGATTTGAGGGATTATGATGCACCCACTCACACTCACACTCACACACACTCACACTCACACTCACACTCACACTCACACTCACACTCACACTCACACTCACACTCACACTCACACTCACACTCACACTCACACTCACACTCACACTCACACTCACACTCACACTCACACTCACACTCACACTCACACTCACACTCACACTCACACTCACACTCACACTCACACTCACACTCACACTCACACTCACACTCACACTCACACTCACACTCACACTCACACTCACACTCACACTCACACTCACACTCACACTCACACTCACACTCACACTCACACTCAAACTCACACTCACACTCACACTCAAACTTACACTCACGCACGCTCACATACAAATGTGTATAAATACACACACGCACGCGCACACACGCACACGCACACCACACACGCGCGCGCACACACACTCGCACACCCATTGCATGTCTCCGTTCTTTTATATTTATTTATTTTCATTTCGTTGTTTTACAACAATATTGTTTTGTAAATATTCACCTAAAATCTGTAAATTAACTGAAGCTCAGTAATCTGATCTTCTCCGATCACTATCGCCGGGTCCCGAAGGGAAAAGATCACCCGCCCACTAAACAGTGATCACTCGATTTCACCTAATTTTTCTGATTACCGATCGGTTGGTCCCGTCTTTTTTGTGTTTCTTGCCTAATTAACTGACAAATTATTCATTTTTGTGTTAAAATCAAATTTTATTCACTTTGCGGGGGTATTTTTTTACTCTTGGGTCTTAATTCAAACCCTGCAATTATTTTCAATGTGGTTTTTCTTGTTATGCGTGTTTTAACTATGCATTAGTTGGCTGTTTTGGACTACTTTTAGTCGCGCAATGTCCTGAAAACCTAAAATAGTAGAAATTCTCAAAGGACTGAGTGAAATGGTCCCGTCGCGGAGGCCTCATTTTCCTTGCGCCAGCGCTGTCGCCGCCGTGGGTCGGCAGAGCGTAGCTGGAGCATGCGAAGAGGCATCGCACGGCCATCACAGGAGTTTTTTGTCGCCGTTTTCGCCTTCAAGCCCTTGGGCAACAACTTTAGGAAGGTCAGTCACGTTTTCCCCCGGAAAATGAGCAAAAAATGACGAAATTCGGCAGTTTTTGCGTCATCTTTCCAGAGATATTGTGACCGAGCGGTTCTTTTTGTTTTCCATAAGTCTTTATTTCGAAAATCAGCCAAAAATAGCAAACACTTCTGTAGTTTATAGTCATTTAGGGAGGAAATCATATCTCGCTGTCCGTGCGGAATTAATCAATTTTCCCGACACCTGATCAAATAGGTTGCGGTTGGCTATAGTTTTATATTGTTGTTTTTCGATTTTAGCGTTCTAGTAGTACAGTTTTACCTTATTAAAGCTGAACATTAAGGCCTTAGTGAGTTATTTATGCCTTATTAATGTAATTGCGTCATCTATTAGTATTTCAAATTTGGTTGCATTGGGAAGTTTGATCAGCTGTTTTGACATTAAAACTAGCGCAAATACAAGTGGAAAACGTTGGTTTTGGGGAATTTCTTACGTAAATCCTTAAGTACACTTGCAATGATGCTTACTTAAGGCCCTAATATTGCCCTAGGGTAGTTACGAAAGTAGCTAGCGTTACCTTAAGTACATTTCGTTAAGGACACTACGTTTAACCGGACTTTCGGCACGAATATGTAACTATTAACGAACTTCGCCTTAAGGAAACTAGCCCTAACTTGGTTAGGAACTTAGTGTTCCTAAAGCCACTTTAGCTTCATTGCGTTAATTTTACGCTTTAAAGAAATTAAGGGGGTTGATTTCACTATCCGCTTAGGACCATCTTTTTTAAAGACATTCCTTTAACCGGATGTTGTGGGCGTGTTTTTCCTGAAAATTAGCATAATTTCATTTTCGCTTAAAATGATTAATTATTCTATTTTTCATTAGTTTCACATCAAATGCCGTTTTGGAACCACTGTGCGCCAAATTGTGTCGAAATCGATGATTTCCGTCGAATAATTTCTTTCGGACAACATCGCGTTTTCGAAAATTTACTTAAAGAAGCCCTAACGTTAGCCTAATTGCCTTATCTTAGGTCAAACAAATTTAGAAAAAAATCCAAAATCAGCGCCATTTTTTGTAATCTATTTCGAGTCGGTAACCTTCTCGGAAAGTTGATAACAATAAAAGGCGTATTATAAAGCTTTTTGTTGATATTTTGTTTGTCTGTCTTTTTATTTTAAGAAATCATTAAATTGTCTCATTTTCTCGTTTCAGAGTATATAACTGGGACATATCACGTAAAAATGTCTGACCTCAGCGCATTTTTCGCCAAGAAGAACGACAAGAAGAAGAAGAACGTCGTCAAGCTCGACGACGTCGGCCAGATCCTCGAGCGCCGTGCCAAGAAACAGGTATGTTTTACTATTTTCTTTTACTTTTTATAATTAAAACACTATTTTATTAATAAAATTCAGTACAAAGTACTGTAAAATACAAATTTAGTCCTCACCGATCGTAGTTCATCCGACTTTGCGAATTTCTGTTGTTGGGGTGTTGTTCTTAATTTGCGTCTTTATTTTCAAAAATCAGCACCCTTACAATGTTTTCGTGGAGTGGGACGAACTACGTTTGGTGAGGACTGTCTGCGGAATTTCAGGAAGAGCACGATCAACAGGCTGACGAGGAGGAGAAGAGGAACGGCCCGGAAGAGGAGTCCAGGCGGCCCGTCGGAGAGGACAGCGAATGGATCGAGTACGGAGACTCTAACACTGGAAGGTGAGCGGTTGATTTTATTTTTAGGCACACGAAATCTATACAAAAAACTGGAAGGAATCTTTGGAAGTATATATTTAAATCAGACATCGAAATACCGCGGAAGAACCTGGCGCCGTTTCAATGCTTGCCAGGACGCAGTAATTTCTAATTTTACTTTTTACGAGCTGAAATGTGTGATTTCAGCGCGTTACGCGATACCAACAGTTAAAAATTACAGCTGAAGCCGTAAGGAGTACGAAAGTCTTAAAGCCACGGTAGGGACAAGCTGCCATTAAAACGATCCCGCTTAAATGACTGTTTTTGTTTTTATTTTTTTTTTAAATTTGAAAAACCAAATTTTATCAATTGTCATGAGAGGTTTTCGGTATTCCTAGCCTTTGATTTCTATCCATCTTTTGGCACCAGGACTTTTTTGAATCCCCGCCGTGGAGCGGTGTTGGGACAACCGTGTTGTGTTATGGATACCGTTCGTTATTTACCAGGCGTTATTTACTTGCGGAACCTGCGTAAATAACTGTTTGTACGGCACCCTTCACAAACAGGGCTGCGTGGTTGTACAGTAGTCTGGCAGAAATTTTGTGATCGGAGTGGGACCCAAGCATCCACAACACAGCTCGGGAGGATCTAGTTGGCTTATCCCTATTAAGGTGATCGCTACCGCACATTGGACAATTTAAAGGGCTCAGGACGATGGAAATTATCTTACTTGAGTTCTCGAAAACTGCTGGGTTTCATAAAAATTGGTCAATTGTAGCTCCAAATTGTTGGACGATACAAACAAACTCCCACGGAGGGCGAAACAAAGTATTTCAAAAATTCAAATTTTGTTTTTATTAGCGTCAGGATTTCACGACACGTAGAAGCTTCGGTTAATACTGGCGTGACTGTTTAGCAGAAAATAGCCTAAAAATTGTCTAATAGTGTGTCCGTGCTCGTGAGTTCGGTAACGCAGAACAGAACAAAAACAGTAAATTTAGGTTAGACTTGAGCAAAGCTGCGCTAATTTTTGGGGAACTGCCATTTCCATTCATAATGTTTTATTTTCCAGACTCGAAGGCCTGAAGATTAAGGACATGGGCGCTGAGAGCGACCTTCCCGAGGAGGAGCACCACGACGTGGAAGAACAAAAAGAACAGCACGAGACGCGTACCTGGGGTCAGGTCGATGTAGTAATTTCTTTTGTTTTCTATCTTAGCTTGCTATTTTCAGAAGGAGGAGAAGGATGTGTCGACCGCAGCCGACATGGCCGCCTACCAGCGCGCCGCCAACGCTCCTCGTAAATTCGTTCCCTCCGCCCTGCGTAATGCGAGCCGCGTTGAGAGCGCCAACATCGACATGTCGAGCAACGAAATGTTCCCCTCGTTGGCCGACGCCAGCAAGATGGAGATCGCCAAGAAGGAGGACGCCAAGACCGGCGGAGGATGGTGGGTTTTTGTTGTTCTTTTTAAATCCCTTTTCAAACTTTTATTAAAATCAGGTTGCAGGGTGAAGAGCGGGCAGTCTGAAAACCGCCCGGGTGCTGGTTTCGGAGCGGCGCGTAGTTGGGGTGCTGCCCCTTCTGGACCCCCCTCGTCTGGGCGTGACAAAGAAGGAGCCCTCGCCGCAGTTAAGGTCTGATTTGTACTCTTTCTTTCTATTTCACAACAGCAAACAACAATTCTTACAAATTATATGAAATTTCCGGCAATACCGTTATAGTTAACGATAAATCTGCTTCGTCGCGACGTGTCGATGTTTTGATGTTGTTCTTTGAGTAGTGGGCCGCGAATTATAGGATACTCAGGCTTTTTACGCAGCCAAATTAGGGGAAGTAGACTTTGCGATGAATTACTGAGTTTGGGTTGGCGAGAAATATAAAAAAGTTGAATTGCTATGTAATTTTTATAGTATTGTCAACGAAATTTTGGGATCTTCGCTTGCCTGCGTATCATTAAGGCTTAGAACCATACACGTAATTAAATGCGGGGTTCTCACGGGCTATGCTGGGCCATTTGGAAATTTTTGGTCTGCCCGGCCCTGGACCACCCAGTCAATTGCGATCCACACGACCATGGTTCGATCCCGGTCGGTGACATTCTTTTTTGTACAATTAATATTGAATTATATGTTAGTAACATACATTATTATGTCATTTAAAGCAGTTTAAAAAATTATTTTACCGATTTGTACCAAATTTAATTTTTCATACCCGGGCCGTCCGAAAAAAAAATCCCCGGGCCCGGCCCGTTAATTGAGAACCCCGCCGATTACCGGAGTCTCGTCCATGTAAGACTGCATAACCACAAGCTCAATTAGTTCTTTAAAATTTAGCTCAAACTATTCGCCCCAGCGCGTCTCATGCGTTACTATAGAGAAAAAGTGCATATTTATCTCTATAATAATGTAGGCGATTAGGGTTTGGTGAATAGCATATCTACCACGCTTAGCTCTAAGAACAACATCTAGACATTGACACGGGGACCAAAGTACTTTTGGCAGTAACTCACTATTCACACAAGACACACACCTTTTGAAATTTCAGAGGGTCCCTCTCTAGGGCCCTCGATTCCCCTCCACAACGAATCTATTACTATAGTCGTGATAAAGGTTCTTAAGGCTCTCAATGCGCAGAACGCTGCCGCCCCTGCGCCTCCGATGAGGCAGCCGGTGGTCGAGGAGGTGAAGAAGCCGTCCGCCAACGCCTACGTCCCTCCCCATCTGCGTAACCGTAACTGATTCCTCCTCTCGTCGTTCCTCCCTTCCCCTCCTTTCCCTTCTTCCTTGTTGCCTTCGTTTTATAGTTCTCTGGTGAAAGCTGTTGTTATTATGAGAGAGTGGTATTCTGTATTCCAAATACGTATAGGCGTTGTGTCCGCTTGTTAGTGAGAATGCTGGCTCCGTTTACCTCCTCCTTCTCCTATTTGTGATCCCTTCCCAGTTGTCAATGGATTCTCTCTTTTATAAATGGTGAAGGACGTTATTTTAAGCCGTTGTGGAACTATGTGGAAGTTTATTCTCAGAGGATTACTGTAACACGTGTGGGCGTGAGGGAGTGAGCAGGCGTCAATTCCAGAGTTCGTCGAGGGTGGAGACGGATTCACTGAAAAGGGCTAAGCACCGAGGTCGTGTACAGCCTTGTCTATGGTTAGTTGGCGGGTCTTTTGGGAATACGGTAACCCGAGCATATCGCTGTAGAGGTCGTACTCTTCATCGGCTACCATTTGTTTCGCCCTAACGTACCTGAAATAGAATTGGTAGGGAATAATCACAATATTTTGCTTAGAAATAATCCATTTTTGTGCACCCAGACCACGAAGTGAGCTACTTTATCGACTAAAACAACACAATTAAAAGACTGTATCGGTTTTTTTCAATTCAAACTTTCTATCTCATTTTCTCAAAACAAGTCTTTGCAATTTGAAAGCTGTATGCATGGAGAGTATATGTGTGGTCCCGCCACGATTACAAGTAAATTTTCTGCGTGTTCTGTGCTGTGTAAATGTTTTGAGTGCGAGACTTCTCAAACAAACCACGATTACGGCATTTCATTTCATGACAAGCTTTCAGAAAAAAAGTTCCATCCAGGTCGGGGTATCACTAAAAATTCAAAAGCCACCCTTCAGTTTTACATGCTGATTGTGAATCTTGCACGGCCTTGTTACGGTCTTTCTCTTTTTTAACGTTTGAAGGAACTCCAGCTGCCAGAAACCGGGCACTTTGTCAACCGCCCAGAACAGGGACTACCTGGAGACGATACGGAGGGGGCTCAAAAAGAAAGGTCCCACCAAAAACTAAATACTCCCCCTACAAAGTAACCCCCCAAAACCAAGGTCGCGTAAGCCCTACGTGTCCAGGTATGAACAGTGGATGTGCATTGGAAAAGTGCCATGGCAACGAATTGCAACGAATACGCGGTTTTGGTCACCAGCGCTTATCGTGGCGATACTCTTTGTCCAAATGCTGCAAACGGTGGCGGGACTTGGCAAAATTCCAGTTTTGTTTCTGAAGCGACCCGTTTTTTTTTTTTTAAAAATTTTGTAAAGGCTGAGTTTCGTACTCCCCAACCACAGCTTGTATAACCGCGCGGTTAAAAAAAAATTGGGGATTTTAAAACTTTAGCGTTGAACTTTCGAGACGTCTAAGTTTAGCTGTAAAAACTATCTTGGGAATGGCTGTACTTTACCGTTAAATGTTAATTAGTGAAATTTTCATTGTTAAGCTTAAGTTCCATTGCAATCGAGTTCTAAAATCCTAGGCCCGATTCATTCCGGGCATGCTCCGAAGGTTTTGGTCGCTACTGACGATGGTGGGGGCCTAGTTTTCAGACATTTCCATTAGAGGAGTGTCTCGCTGACTATTTATGAATAGGGGGATAAAGGTATACCCATGTGTTGCCCGAATTTTGTCAGCTGGGTCTACCTACCTTTCCACATATTCCCTTCCGTGCGGCCCCTTGCTGCTGTAGTTGTCCATCACTGGCGTCGACACCTCAAAGATGTCTGTCCTCCAAGTCTTCAACATGTAGATCCAGGCTTGGGTGATTTCTCCACCCGGTTGTTCGATCTTGAATTGCCGTAAAGTTACTGAACTACACACGCTGACCTTTTCCATCTTCCTGTCGTAAAGATCAGGATAGGCTTCTAATTCGTCAAGAATCGCCAATTTCTCCTCATCCACGTCGTACATTTCCCCCTGGATTCTCTAGAACTCGTCTTTGCTATGTGCTTTTTTTTTATTTGATTTCTTACCAGACCCTTCCCTTCGTCTGCTAGTAGACAGGGGATGTTGTACTTTGAAGTGATGACCAACGGGAAGGAGTTAATAGTTTTTCCCTCGCCGACGAAGTTCGCTTTTCCGGCGGTTTCGGCCATCACGTGGAAGTTAGGTTCCCCTCGCTTAAGGGTTCCGTAGACGAAAACACGGAACATTTCCTAGAAATGGCTGGAGTTTATCAAATGTGCGTCTATGGACAAAAGAAGAGATGTGCACCGAACGGGATAGAACCCTAGTCCTGTGGTTTACTATTTGGACAGATTTATATTGCTCTAATGGCTGGCTAAACCAAGCCAACCTAAAGGAATGATACTTGATAAGAAGATATTCGTATTGAATGCTACTCGGGCATCATGTGTAAGCCAAATCAAAACTAGCTTTTGACAAATGAACACAAGTGTGGCGAGACAAACGGGTGACAGATAACACCATCGATGCAAGTCTTATCGACCGTTGCGCGGGGAATGCCCTTCACTTTGTCCTGGGAAGAATCTGATGTTAAGTCCGTCACTGGATAAACGGGGGGCTCTCAAGGGCCGGATCGGTTGGGTGGGTCGGCCCGACCAAGCCTGTTTTGGTCCGTCTATTCTGGGCCACCCTGCCAAATTGTCCGCCACTCGACCCGGTCAGTCTAATTGGCCGGACCGCTCCTAAAAATCCATTGGCCCGGGCCAGACAAGCCGGTGGAGGTTCTAGAACATGGTATGAACATGTGGCATGTTGTCATTGACGGGGTTGGGATTCAACTTAGGCTTTAATACTAAAGGATCCCCTAAACACTTTTCAGTGTAGAAGAGTTTCATCCACGGAGCATGGTCCCTCTGATGATGTATGGTTTTAATTCAAAGTATCCTTGCCAGGGCCGGTTCATCATTGCTCTCACTGCATACCCTAACTTGTTGGGGGGCCTTGTAAAAATGGGGATACCTATTTTTGGGGTCCCCCTCTTTTTGGGGGGGAACTTACTTTATGAACCCCATCCGTACCATGCCCAGGTATGTCCCACGGACCGGGCAGACTTGAAAAAAATCCTCGGCCTGCTTCGACTCGTCTAATTCTTGTGAGAACTATGCGTTTCATCGTTTAGGCATGTGCTTGGAATTATACTTATTCGAATGAATTGACCTATACAGCCTCCGTATCCTATTTGGCATGCATTCCTCTAGGCTCAACATCAAAACATTGGAACGTTGAGCCAATTATACCTTGTACTAAGAAGAGAGGTAAAAATGAGTACAGTAAAGAAAATCGGTCTCTTTTAAATTTTTATTTAGGAATGCGAAAAGTATAAGAACAAAGGTTTTTTTTAATTGGTGTAGCAATTTTTGTTTAAAAAAAGTGTAGGGCAATTTTAGAATTTTTCTAAAGAATTTTTTTTTTTACAAAGATTAAGGGCCGTACTAGGGTGATTTACCCGGTATTCGAGTTTCTGAACCGTTCAGCCATAGAAAACAACATCAATTGGCAATTATTGGTGGTAGGAAGAAAGAGTGTAATTTCCGTAGAATAGTGCGTCTAATCGAAAATGTGTCAGTTCTAGGCTTCCGTTATGTTTATTCTAAGAAAAATTGTTTTTGTGCTTTTTTTAATAGTTTTTTTTTAAAATTTTAAATATACAATTTTTTTTAGATGTTCTCCCGTGGTGGCAGTTTTCTCAGTTCCGCCGTTCGAAATGTGGCCTCGCGAGGCGTGAGGTCGGCTGCCGTTCCCGCCCAAGAGGCCTCCGTCTCCGGACAGTCGAAGTCTGTCATGCCGGACCAGCTCTTCAGGTATTTTTTTTATTTTTAATTACTTTAATTATATTTTTTAATCCGGTTAAGAAAGGGATTGTTTTCAGTTCCATCGAATTGGAGTACCGGGGACACGACAAAGCGGTGCTGAAATCCTACACATCTTTCCTGGAGGTAAGAGAGAGTGTGTAAAAGATATTTGGCTACGATTTTTGTTTTTCGAAGGCCACCGCATGGTTTTCTTAAAGCGGAATAAGGCTACCGCAATGCTTCGTCAAAAGCGGCCTGAGGTTACCGCATCCCCCCTCAAAAGCGGCCTGATGCTACCACATTATTTCCTTAAAAGCGGCCTAAGGCTACCGCAATCTTTTCTCAAAAGCAGCCGTCTTTCTCCTGAAACTCGGCCTGTTTCTAGATTTTGCCATTAAAAGCGACCCCGAAGCTGTCGCATTCATTTCTCAAAAGTGGCTGGAGTCTTCCGCAAAAGCGGGCTGGGGTTACAGCATTTTATTCGGCAAAAGCGGCCTGTGGCTGGCGCATTATTTTCTCCAAGAGCGGCCTGATGCTACCACATTGATTCTTTGAAAGCGGCCTGAGGCTACCCGCCAACTAGATACAGCAACTTTTCAAAACCCCGTTTTCAGTCTGTCTGTAAGCACTTGGAGATCACCCGCGGAGCCACCGAGGTGTTGCCCTACGTGCGCTGGGTTCAGCCGGCCCTTCGCTCCAAGTTCGTCCACAAGAAGTACAAACTACACTACGAGACCAGGACACACATCACGCGATTTGAGGTACACTATTCTTTTTTTCTTTTTAAAATTATTTTGTTAGTAACAAATATTATTGAGTTGTTTAAAGCAGTTAAGAAAATGGGCCCGACCCGTCATTTGAGAACCCCGGCCTGTCCTGATATTTCTATTTAAATATTTTGCTCTGCCTCCAAAATTTGCCAAGGTTGGCGACGAGTATAATTTTCGTTATTTTCAGGTGCGTAACTTGACGGGCAGCACGGCGAGCACCTTCCTCGAGTACATCCAGCGCAACATCCCGGAGGGCGTGGGAATGCGCATCGGCTTCCGCGAACACACGCTCTTCCCCGCCACCCTGCGACAGTAGATTCCCCAAATAGTTGTTGTTCTCTTTGTTATAGTTATGAATATATCTTTATTTCAAGTGTCTTGGACTACGGAATGCTTGTAAGCAACAATTTAATACCGGATAAACGCAAAATACCATAGTGACGAGTTATAAGCTTTTGGAAATTTATGGAATATCAATTGATTTGCGGCGAAATTCGATCGATTCGTGGTGTTGTTAATGAATTTTTGGGGCGCTTTTTTTAGTGAAGTCTGATTTCCAGAGAGATGCCTCGAGTTGAGCACATCGAAGAGATCACCGATAGGGTCCTTAGCCTTTTGATAGGCGACCCTAACTTTCTATCGGAGTGGGAGAGGAGGACAATTGAGACGGTGTCGGCGGCGAAAGAAACGGTGAGTGATATGTTTTTTTTTTCAACATCACAGGCGGCGGAATAATTACAAAATCTTTACATTTTGTCTAAATTTTAATTTGCACAAAGCTCACCATCCGGCGAAAGCCGAGGTCGCTTTGAAATGACTGACTGACTGTTAAACATCGGACAGGAATTGAAACTTCGCCAGCGATTTGCGAATATTGAGTTTTTTTTTTCGAATATTGCGTGAGTTTTATTCAGTAGCTGAAATATTGAACCATTGATTAAAGTTAGCGTTTGGGGGGGGGGCTCAATGCGTAACCCCATCCCCACAAAAGGTACCTCAGAGGCAACATAACTCCTCATTTATTTTTTCTCGTTGTTTTGCAAAGTTCGTTTTATTCAATTGACAGAGAACTAGAGTAGGAAAGGTTGTTCATGTTCATTTTTCGCGTCCGCGGTCCGAAAACGGAACAATGCTGGCTGTGGTACTGTAACGGTTTGCTTAGAGCCGAGTCTCTTACGTTAGATCTTGCGCCAAAATACTATATTTCCCATTATTTAACGCATCATTTCTCCATATTCGTTGCAAAATTCTGTGCTTATTTTGGCAGGAATTGGCATAGTTCTCACGGGCCGGCCCGGCCCGTCTTGGCCCGGCCCGCTTCGGCCCGTCCACTCGGACCACCCAGTCAAACTGTCACCCACACGACCAAGGTTCGATCCCGGTCGGGACACTTTATTTTTGCTAACTTAAATTAGTTTAAATATGTAATAGAAGTGTAATAAAAGTGTTTTCGGGGTTTAAAAAAATTGACGTAAGCTAAAATAACGATTTAAAGAATTTTTAATTTGAAAAGTTTACAAACCGGGCCGGAACGGTCCGGGCCGACACTTTTCTCGGCCCGGCCCGTCATTTGAGAACTATGGGAACTGGGGAGCAGTATTTTTGAAAGGGGAGCCGTGAAACAGCGCCCACTTCGGCTGTTTACGTGAAAAGTGGAATTCAAATGTGCCACCAGGGTAGAATATCTTTTTTGTTGAGCCCTATTAGGTTACGTGCCAGCCGGTTTCCGACAGGCCGGCCAGTAGTGCTCAATTCTTCATTCTGTGACAACTCGTTTTCCAGTGTTTGTGCATGTTCCGTAGTTTTACAAAATTCGATAATTATGCAAATATGATACCCCAATTTGTTCAGAAACCACCGGTGCCAGTAGAGCCAAGAAGAGACCGTCTGTCCGAAGCCGCGGCGGAACTCTCCCGAACAGTCGACTCCGCCTCGCAACTCTTCCTCGATGCCGGTTTGTTTGTGTCAACCTTCTTTTGTAAACGCCTACTTTTTCAGAATACTCCCTGTTCCGCTACACGGACAACACAGTGAACCGCGATGCCAGAGATCTCCATGACCTGGAATTGAGGCTGGAGAGACTGGACACCCTGCCTCCCACAACATCCACAGCCAATATGTAAGCATTTTGGCAATAGGGGAATTGACATTTTTGTTTCAGACTGGAGGGATTTATTGGAAGAGTTCAGCGAATGGCGGGGAAGAAGTTTCCTTGCAGGATTTCTAGGTAAGGCGGCGACAATTACCGTTACGTGCCAACCGGATTGGGCAACTGACACTCTTATAACAAAACTTTTTTGCGAAAAATTTGCGACGGACCTCCCATCTTAACAAAAATTGACTTAAAATTCGATTTTAGGCATCGAACGACCGCATTCCGCGGCGTTTGCCAAAGTACAGTTACGTGGTGACTTACCTAGATGGTACCTGTCATTTGACGTACCCATCCTTAAATTTGGCAGCCCGAAATTAGGTTCCGTCCCTAACTCTTGAACCTCCAAGCCGTATTCAGCCAAAAACAACCTTGATCGCCGTTAATATTTGAAATTTCATAGCGTGTACTTCTCCTACCCCCCCAAACTCAAAAATCCCGAATTTATCCCCCAAGGTATGGGGGCACGGTACTGAGAACAAGCATGGCAACGGGCCGGCCCGGGCCGGCCCGCTCCAAAAATTTTCACGGCCCGGCCCGGGCCGGCCCGACTCAACCGAAAATTTATGCCTTTTTTCAATGTAAAAATCAAAGAAAATTAAAAAAAAATTTCGGGCCGGCCCGCTTCAAAATTTTTCTCGGCCCGACCCGGCCCCAAATTTTGCCATGCTTGACTGAGAACAGTCTTTAATTTCTAAAAAAAAAAGTACTCAAGTGCTTAAGCTGGCTTTAAGGAAAATAGTAAATAGGGAAATTCCGTTTGGATATATTTTGACCACGTTTTCATGTAATTTAACAGGCCTTTAATACAACTTTTCTTTAGTTAACTAACTTTATACAACGACATCTAACATTACGCAAACTTAACTGTTTCTGAAGAGGCTAAAGTCAAATTCCCAAACGTTGCATTTACAATTGGGAAGGTTATGTTTGCCCACGTGAACATCTATTTTCGCCCTTGGAAATCTAATATACCCTTTTGATTCATTCGGCCGTACTGACCAAATTAGGCGTCGAGTTAATTCGATTTTCTTGAAATAGAAGAGAACACGTGGGCCGGGCTGAAAATAGTTGCCTTCTCTCTTTTTGGGGAGATTGATAAAAAGAGTTATAAATAAAACAAAAAAGCTCTTTTTCCAGTAAATCTTGTACTTTCAAACAGACAACATCAAACTTTTGACAAATGTTTTTAAACGCGAAGTTCTCGCGGGCATGGGTGGGCCAAAATTTTTGTTGTTTTGACCCGTTTACCCTGGACCACCCAGTTCGATTGCCACCCACACGACCAGGGTTCGATCCCTGTCGGTGACATTTTTTTGTACACTTAATATTGGCTGTAACAAACATTATTATATGTCAATAACAACTTATTTGTACACAATTTATAATTTTATTTTTCGTACCCGGGACGACCGGGCCGGGCCGTCCCAAAAAAAAACCCTCGGCCCTCCGGGCCGGCCCGTCATTTGAGAACCCCGGTACCGAGTAACGATATATACAACAGTTAAAAGTAATTTTTTTCATACGCGGACCATTCGAACCCAAAAATCCCTGGGCCACTTTTAGGCCATTAATGAGCCATTTTGTGTTGTTGGCTAGAACCGGGCCGGCCCGCAGACCGAGTCAAAAAATATCTGCCTAGGGTGCCTCAATTTCAAATTTCAGTTCCTGTCACGTGGGACATGTCCTCAAATTCGCCTCCTCTCTGTGTGGAATGTTGTTCCGAATCCACGACCATCTGCTCTCCAAAGGCTCAAACCCTGAAGTTGCTCAAGAGCTGCACCGCAGTGCCACCGATTTCAACAGGATCGTTGTGGAAAAGCTAATAACGGTAGCTTTTTTCTGTAATTTTTGGCAAACTTTGGGCACTTTCAGTGGCAGGACCAACTGGCGGCCAGTGCGGCAGCTGCGGCCTCGAAAACGCCCAGTCCCGCTCCGCGGACGCCGAAAAGAAGGCCGCTTTCTCAGGTTCAACAGAAACAGAGAAGTCCGGGCTTTCTAATGTCTCCGGAGCTGGTTTTGGTAAAACTACCGCAATTTTTGGGAGAAAATGGGGAATTTTAGGCTAGACAGAGGCTCCAGAAGTCAAGAAGTACGTCTTCTTTGGTGGCGAAGCCGAGAGGAACCCCTCCGGTCCCTTCAAGAACCCCTCCGGCCCTAACGAAAGGACGGGTCTCTGGAGGATTCAGATTCAGAAGAGCTCCGGTGGAGAGGAGGGATCTGGCGGTTGGAATGGAGAGGAAGTGGGGACGACTGCTGGCAGCAGACCACTTTTTGAGGGAGTCGATACCTTCGGGAGAGGAGAGGGAGGACAGCCACACGAGGTGAGAAAAAAAAGGAAAAAAAGGACTGTCCCCCGAAATCGATTGCTTAGTCGTTTAAACGACTGTTTTCCCAGAATCGATTGGTTAGTCCGTTCCGGAAATATCGATTTGTTAGTCATTTAAGACGCCATTGCCATCGAGGGCGCGCTTTGTAATTAATTTGCAGACAGCGCGAGCTGTCTGCAAATTAATTACAAAGCGCGCCCTCGCTTACAAATCTCGCGACCCGGGTTCGAATCCGCTCTCCGATATTTTGTTCTGCCTACGTTCAACCAACTTCATAATCAATGCTTTTGCGTTTCTGGTGCCTGTCAATCTCGTTCAAGCAAAATCTGGTCTTGAACATGCTGAACCGAAAAAGGTGATACTTTTTCAAACGCATTTTTTGAGAACATGAGTACCAAGCGATTTGTTTGGTGTTAAAAGAAAAGTTGTGCCAAATTATGTCTAGAATTGAAATATAATTGTTATTTTCTTACACAAATTGAAAAATTTTTGGAGAACTTGATCAAATTTTGCGTTTTTGATGATGACTTTTTTACTTGCTAAAATTTTGGAAATTATTTTGTTACAGATGTTTTTGAAATTACATTTGCCGTCAGAAAACATCTATAAGTCACCTTTTTGGTGCATTTTGATTTTTCACCCTACCCAAAACTAAACTACCGTTGCCTGGGAATAAAAAATCTTATGAGACCAAAAGTTTCAGGACTTCATATTTGGGTCTTAGGAAGGTCAAAAGACTGGGTTCCACCACTCGATTCAAAAGACCCGCATGACACTGAATACCGTACGTCACCCACGAAGTACGTATTCAAAGGTTATCACGAAAGTGTGATGCGTAAAGGCTATAGCGCAAACTTTGGACCCATGCTTGCTTTTGCTTTAAACCCCCTAGATATTGACTTACTTAATACTTTAAAGGAATAACTCCCAACAATTCGTTAATTAAAGGACTGTCACAAAATCTGCGAAAACTAAAAATTACTTTTTTCAGGGTAGCTAGGAAAATCACCGCCCAGGTGATAAGCGAGCTTCGAAAAACTCTCGGCTCAGAACCAACGACTGTGATGATCGACACGTTGTAATTCGTCTTTCTGTATCTTTTCGACATTTTCTGCGGGTTGTACTCACAGTTTTACGTGTAACGTTGTAGAATTTGATCTCAATTTTTGATATTTGAAATGATTGCAACTAATAAAGACTAGTTTTTTTGTATTTTTACGTGTGGATGTCTTTATGGCTTAGTTGTGGATTCTGTTTGCGCAGTTGACTCTTGAAGCGCTTCGGCTCGAAGCTGGCGCGATCTCGGCTATTCACATCCCTCCCACGCTGTTTGCTCCGTTTTGTCGGAGGGTACCAAAGAGCGCCGCGTCTTCTTCAGATGCTTGAGGAGTCGGAGATGGTCTCAGTTAATCGATGTCTCACTCACTCATTGTCTCACTTACTCACTCCAACTCAGTTATTCACGTTCTCACTTTAGATCTCACTCAATCATTCTTCTTGACGTCTTCTTAGCGATTCGGATATGGTCTAAGTTACTCACCTCACTTACTCACACTCTCTCACCTAGTCACTCACTCACTCTCTTAATGTTAGCCACCGACTCACACAGTCACTCAGTTTATACCTCATTGGTACACTTTTTTGACTCGCATAGCCCATGTTCACCTCACTATCAAACGCGCTCTTTCACTAATAGCTCACTCACAATCGGACTCACTCACTTGTACATCTCTCTCTCTCCTTTCTCTCTCTCTCTCTCTCTCTCTTCTATCTCTCTCTCTCTCTCTCTCTCTCTCTCTCTCACACACACACACATACACTTGTGAACGGTCACACACGCATACAACTTCGCACAGACACGCGTATACGAGCCATCACGTACACACGTGTACCAATGTAAACGCGCGCACATAAAAACAGCCACACACTACACCGGTGCACGTGCACACACGTACACGAATATCCAGGCACAGTTTTACGCACGCATACACAGACACGTGTATCCCACGTTCACACATTCATACACACCTACACGGACACTCATGTGATTGGGCGTGTACACACAGACGCACACTCACACTCCTACACACGTGCACACATACGAATTACCCACGTGAGCACACATACGCGCACACAAATTTAGGCGAAGAGACGTGTTCACACTTACACAGAGTTGTTCACACTTACGGCTCAGAACCCCAACTCTTTTATTCACTTATTCACTCACTCACTCACTCACTCACTCACTCACTCACTCACTCACTCACTCACTCACTCACTCACTCACTCACTCACACATTCACTCATTTCTTACATATCACTCAACAGCTCCCTCTCCCTATCAACTTCCTCTTGGCCTTTAAACCAAGGCCAAAGTGACCTAGCATCTGTCCATTTTCCCACATTGAGGTGACTGCCGATATTTGCAATCAAACTTGAATTTTTCGGAGCTACGGTATACACACATCACTTTTCCGAAAAGTCTGATTCGAATTGCTCTGGTCGATCTCGAAAAAACGAAATCCCTGTCTCGGCGCTGTCTCCTCTCCTCTCAGGCGAAGATTAATTCCCAGAACCGCACTTGATCTCTCGTGCCACTAGGGAACCCCTCCTCAATGGGTTGCTTGCCCTTCCCCTCCCACTCCACTATTTTTCACTTTCCCATAAATTGTTTTCATAAAAGAGAGCTGTCGAGGGGGTTATTTTCGGGTTCTCGGGCTCTAAATCGACACGACCCATCCATCGTTTGCGTGTCGGTGACGTGTGTTCACCACACTCGTGCTCTGTTGATTTGTCTCTGTCTATGGGGAGATCCAGGAGCAGCCTTCGCTATTTACGGCTTCGCACTCTGTTGATGCCTCCGTAACCCAAAAGAGGAGATAAAAATATGCCTCTTGATCGGAGGTCCTCGTTTTTTTCGCCTCTGTCTCACGGTAACTCACTCACTCATTCACTCACTCATTCACTCACTCACTCACTCACTCACTCACTCACTCACTCACTCACTCACTCACTCACTCACTCACTCACTCACTCACTCACTCACTCACTCACTCACTCACTCACTCACTCACTCACTCACTCACTCACTCACTCACTCACTCACTCACTCACTCACTCACTCACTCACTCACTCACTCACTCACTCACTCACTCACTCACTCACTCACTCACTCACTCACTCACTCACTCACTCTCTCTCTCTCTCCTGTCATCTCATCTCTGGCAACAGGACATCAAATCAGAAGGAGTTGTTTACAACATGGATAACAAAAATGAAGTTGTGTACGGGTCTTATTGGAAGAGGCGCGCAATCTGGAAAACACATCCATCTGAGCGTCAAAACAGAGGATTCCATGTTACTCGTGTTCTTACTTAGTCCGAATATCAATTTCTCTCTCTCTCTCTCTCTCTCTCTCTCTCTCTCTCTCTCTCGCTCTCTCTCTCTCTTTCTCTTTCTCCCTCTCTCTCCTCCCTCTTCCTCTCTTTCTATCTCTCTATGCACTCTCACCTACAAAGTCCACATCACCCTCCGAATCCAATCAAACCGCGGCCGAGAACTCTAACAAATTCTATTTTTGCGCCAAAACGAGCCGGCCATAAACTCATTGAATAAACCCCTTTGGCTCTAATTGACTCTCACCCCCATCAATTTCCAGAGATTCCCTCAGGGAGCTCAACGACGTTCCTTTTCTCTTTGGAACTAACATTAAGAGGCTTACACTATCGGCTCCTTCGCCAAACTGATTTGAAAATGCTGCAAATCGAAACGGTTTCCACGCTGCATTGCCAAATAACGTCCAATTTTGATAACGAATGTAAAAATGTGATTCTGTAGTGTCACAAACAGAAAAATTATTCAATCACGTGATTTATAAGCATTCCTTTAATAAAATAGGGGTGCTTCAAATCCTGTCCGTCGTTTAGCAGAGTCCGTGACTGCCTTGCGGAGGCCCGCCCAACCGCGGTTGTAACAAAAAATGTGGCTTTCAAGACTTTTAACTTTTAAATCTATAATACAAATATTTAAAATGCAAAATGTAATTATAATTAATATTAAAATATATAATTATAATCAGCCGAAATAGCCCTCCCGCGCAGGAGCTTGGAGCATGGGCATAATAAATGTCGCGACGACAGATGTAAATGCGATTTTTGAACATTTAAATAAAATATATAGTTTAATTTTGAGTGAAATTTTAAAATGTTTTAGAAGTTACTCTATTTTGTATTGTGCTGACTGACCGGCGGAAGGTGTGCTGCGTGGATAAGGTCGAGGGTTCGATTCCCCCGTTTGCCATTCTTTTGCGATTTTGTCTCTGTCTCTGTATCTCTGCCCTTTTCCCTCTTTTCCCGTCTCTATTCCCCTATAAAATCCCCAACTAATTCTCTCCCCAATAAGTAGTTGTTTGTCCATGTGCCGCTCTCCGGCGCGAGAATTCTCATCGAGGAACGGGCCCTCGGGCGGTCGGGCGACGGCCCGCGGGCTCTAAACCACGTGGAGGCGCCGGATTCGGAAGCGATCAGCCACCGCCTACGAAAACTTCCCCCGGCGGTCACGCAATCGCATTTGGACGGCGAATGCCATCCACAACGGAGCTTCTGAATCGGAGATTTCAGGTCAGAGACCACCAGACGAAGGCTCGCGGAGAGATGGTCGAAGAACTCCGGGGTTGCGGGGGGGGGGGGGGTTCTGGGGACAAATTCCGAGCGGTTTGTTTGTCGCTAACGAGTCACAGAATCCGCGGTTCCGGCGCGGCGATTGTCCTCGCTTTTCCCTTCTCTGATTGCGCCGATTGGCTCTGGCTCCCTCTTCTTTTCGCTTTCCTCTTCCTTCTCTATCTCATTTCTTCTCTCACCTCGTCTGTTTTCTCCGGCCCCTCTTTTCTTCCTGCAGTCCTCATGTCAATTAGATTCTGGTAGCTTTAACATAACCTCAGGCCGCCTTAGTTGAATCTTGATAGCCTCAGCCCGCTTCAGTTGAATTTTGATAGCTTCAGGTCGCTATATTTTGTTAGCCTCAGGCCGCTTCTGTGAGATCTTGATAGCCTTAGGGCGCTTCTGCAGAATCTAGATAACCTCAGGCCGTTTCTCTATGATATTACTACCCTCATACCGGTTCAGTTGAATCTTGAAGGCCCCAGGCCGCTTCAGTTCGATCTTGACACCCTCAGACCGCTTCAGTTCAATTTTGATAATCCTCCTGCCGCTTTTGTGATATTCTCATAGACTCAGGCGGCCTTAGGTTATCAAAGTCTCACAGAAGCGGCTTAGGGTGGCCTGAGCCATCTCAATAGTCCCAGGCCGCTTCCGTGAGACTTTGATAACCTAAGGCCGCCTCAGCTGAATCTTTATAGCCTCAGGCCGCTTCTTTTATATTTTGATAGCCTCAGGCCGCTTCATGTGGATCTTAACATCCTCAGATCACACAGTTGAATTTTGATAGCCACATGTCGCTTCAGTTAAACATTTATGGCCTCAGGCCGCTTCGTTTGGATTTTGATAATCTCGGGCCGCTTCAGACCGCTTCGTTTCCCTACAAACCTCAGACCGCCTCAATTGAACCTTAATTTTCGCATGCCTCTTAAGTGGAATTTTAATGGCCTCAGGCTGACTCAGTTGAATACTGCTAGTTAAAGGCCGCTTCAGTTCGATTTGGGTAGCCTCAGGCCCCTTGTGTGAGGTCTTTTCAGCCTGATGTTTCAGCCCGCTTTAATTATACTGTGATAGCCTCAGGCCGCCTCAGTTGAATCTTGCTAGCCTAAGGGCGCTTCAGATAATTTTTTGTACTCGGCCGATTCTGTTGAATCTTCCAAACCTCAGGCCGCCTATGTTGAATTTTGATAGCCGCTTTATTTGGATCTTGGTAGCCTCAGGCCACATCTGTTGAATTTTTTTAAAGCCTTAGGCTACCTCATTTGAATCTTGATAGCTTCAGGCCGCTTCAGTTCCATTTGTCAAGCTGCCTCAAGCCGCTTCAGGCCGCCTCAAGGCGCTTTAGGCCGCCTCAAGCCGTTTCAGGCCGCCTCAGTTGAATCCTGATAGCCTTTAACCGCTTCAGTTGAATGTGGATAATCCTCAGGCCGCTTCTATGAGATTCTCATAACCTCAACCCGCTTTAGTTGAAGCTTGGTAGCCTCAGGCCTCCTCAGTTGAACCATGATAACCTCGGGTCACCTCTTTTGAATCCGCCTCAAGCCGCTTCAGGCCGCCTCTGGCCATATTTGTGTATTGAAAGCTAAATATCGCTTTTTAGACAAAGCCGCTTTTTTGTGATTATGGCAAACTCAGGTCGCTTTTTTCAGTCTTTTATCTCCCAACTGATCTCTCTCCTACGCCGTGACGCAAATTGCGTGTTGGTCACCCATTTCTGATTTATTTATCCCTCCTCATTGAAAAATCGCCGGTGCGTGTCTCCTCGGGGAGATATAATATAGCCATAGCCTTCTAATATCCTCCCCTTTCTGCTCAAACATCGTCTTTTGTGTGTCTCGTTCTCTATCGAATCATCCCATTTCGTGCCTCATTTTCAGTAGGCCGCGGACTTTGCGCGCCCAGATCCCTTTGCCCTCTGGTCATTCCGAGAATCTTCCTCATCCTCAGGGATTCCTGAGCGGGATTCCGGGTTTTCTAAGCGTCCGGGGGAGTCACTGGTAGCCTCAGGCCGCTTCTTCTACAGCTCTGAAGGCTCATATAGTTTCAGATGAATCCTAATAGCCACATGTTGCTTCCGATCAAATTTGATAACCTCAGGCCGCCTCATTTAATGTTCTGGATAGTCTCAGACCGCCTCAATTCAATTTCGATATCACCAGGCCGCCTCAGTTGCATTTTGATTGCCTCAGGCCGCCTCAGTGAACCTCAGGCTGCTTCCGTGAGATCTTGGTAACATCAGGCCGCTCCTGTGAGATCTTGATGGCCTCAGGCCGCTTCAGATTTAATTCTAATAGCCTTTCGCCTTTTCAGAGTAAAACTTATCAGCCTAACGCCGCTACAGCTGGTAGCCTAAGGTCGCTTCAAATAAAATCTGGCAGCCTCAGGCCGCTTTTACAGCTTTCTACTCTTATATAGATTTGCCATAAACCCTAATAACCTGTAATAGAAGACCGCACTATTTTAAACATCGGTAGCCTCAGTCCGCTTCCATTAAATTTTGCAACCATAGGCCATTTCTATGCTCAGGTCACTTTCTTTATGTTATGATAACCATTTGGCCGCATCCCGGGCGCTCCGGTAGCCTCAGGCCGCTTCCATTGCATGATGTGACCTTAAGTCGCTCGGTCGAACTACAGTGTTGCTGAAATTAGTAGGCTCCGATAGCTATATTAGAAAAGTGATAGTCTTAAGCCGACTCAAACGTTGTTTGTACTGTGCCTACGGCCGTCTTCCCCCCTTAAGCCTAAGGCCGTCTTGTCTAGTAATCATAGGCCGCTTCTATGGCACTATTTTAGCCTCATAGTCAGTCAGACTTCGTTGAATTTTGGTAACCTCGGAAAAGCGCTTGAATACGATGGTGAAACGTTCCGTGGTTATGTTTTCGTTGCTGTCATTGTGGTAGGCGTAGGCCGCTTCACGCCCATCCTGGTGACCATAGGCCGCCACTGTTGAGTCATGGTCGCATCAGTCCTTTTCCGTTGGATTCTTGTAACCTTTGTCGACCGCTTCTATAAGATCCTGAAATCGCTGTTGTGTTGTTAGCATTCTGGCAGGCTTAGGCCGCTCTTAAAGGATATATAAAACCTCAGGCCGCTTCTCAACTACCTGGTATGACTGCTTGTTTCCGATTTTGATGTCGCATACTGCTTCTAGCGCCGCAAAAATCACCCGGATCCGTGCACCCTCTCAACCCCGTGAATCACCTCTTCCTGCGTTCCAAAGCGTCCAGGGAGGAGATGCTGCCTCAAATACAATAAAATTACCAGCCGAATGCAATTTGAGAAGTCTGTTTGGACGGCGACGAACACTCAGATAGCATCATTTGAGCTGCGGGTCAACAAATTTGGACATGACCCAATGCGGTCGTTGGAGGGTTGTATTTCCTTCCCGATCCCTCAAACATCAAGTGAGACTTTTTTGAGAGGCGGAGGCGGAAGAGATTCGACTCAAAAAGAGAGAAGCTAGCTTCTGGCAAATCGAAAACTCTCTCCAGTTCCGTGTTTACGTAAACAAACAAGCAACTACTCCTCAGATTAGTGTTTAGGAATACGAGAAGGACAGGAGTCAAGAATCGAATCTCTCTTTTTCTCCTCTCTCCTCTCTCCTCTTTCCTCTCTCCTCTCTCCTCTTTCCTCTCTCCTCTCTCTCCTCTCTCCTCTCTCCTCTCCTCTCTCTCTCTCCTCTCTCCTCTCTCCTCTCTCCTCTCTCCTCTCTCCTCTCTCCTCTCTCCTCTCTCCTCTCTCCTCTCTCCTCTCTTCCTCCTCTCCTCTCTCCTCTCTCCTCCTCTTCTCTCTCCTCTCTCCTCTCTCCTCTCTCCTCTCTCCTCTCTTCTCTCTCCTCTCTCCTCTCTCCTCTCTCTCTCTCCTCTCTCCTCCTCTCTCCTCTCTCCTCTCTCCTCTCTCCTCTCCTCTCTCCTCTCTCTCCTCTCTCCTCTCTCCTCTCTCCTCTCT
>OZ059904.1:23980904-24206410 GCA_964057215.1 Oscheius myriophilus | reverse complement strand
TCTCCTCTCTCCTCTCTCCTCTCTCCTCTGTCTCCAGATCTCTTCCTCTGTTTTCGGAAAGTACATCACATCCCAGCGTTTTAAAAATCTGTCCTTTCTACATCTTTCAAAATATCTCCCAAATGTCTCTCCTCCTTCCGATTGGCTTATTTTCTCCTCCAACCTACATTAAGAATGTATCCAAAGGGCACAGCTTATTTTTTAATTGGTGTTAATCCCATTTCCTTCCCATTTCGCCGAAGATCATTGTTTTTTGAACGACATTTTTTCATTAATAGAGAACCAAATTCCCACTGAGAAATTCAGTTGTTATTCTTGGATTCCAAGAAATCTCGCTGGTTGCCTCGGGCGCTTTCAGGTTTCCGATTGGTCTCGGGAACAATTCCTAAGCCAATCGCCGAAAACAAGGCAGCGTTTATTATTTATGTCCCCCGGAATGTCTCAGGTTGCCTTCGGTCCCTCTCCTCGCCGCTCAGGAGGCGTTTATCTCCTGTTTGCCACCCTCACCTAATTAGTCTTGCATTGAAATTGAACTGCCCTCTCGCGGCCGTCCATCAAAACAGACGAGCGGACGCCAAAGTGTACGAAGAACGACGCAAATGAGGCGAATTGGAGACATTTTTTGCTCTGGAATGGTATTTGGAGAAGGGACAGAGACAGAGACAGAGACAGAGACAGAGACAGAGACAGAGACAGAGACAGAGACAGAGACAGAGACAGAGACAGAGACAGAGACAGAGACAGAGACAGAGACAGAGACAGAGACAGAGACAGAGACAGAGACAGAGACAGAGACAGAGACAGAGACAGAGACAGAGACAGAGACAGAGATGAGTTTTCCTCCCTTAGCCGAAACGTTGATCCCTATTTTTCCCTAAGAAATTGCCTTGGGCTGTGTTTGGTCTGCAAAAGAGCCTCCGGAATTGGTTTCGACCCCTGCTGATCGCCGAACGGCAAAACAACAAAGCTGTTCAACAGCAGCTCAGCAGCTATTTAGGGACCCGAAATGGCGTCCAATCCACGTGTGTTTCCCAAAAGTTTTCCGAGCCGCCCCCTCAACTAATTCGGTCTTTGTTGCTATTTCCCTTCTGTTTTCAGCTGCTTTGCGAAAAACAATTCCTTTCGCGTTCTTGGATACAAAAAACTGAAATAAGAGAAAATGTGATTCAGGGAGAAGAGAGGGAGAGAAAAACAAAAGGACACGACTTCTCTCTGTCTCTCTGTCTCTCAATCTTTCTGTCTCTCTGTCTCTCTGTCTCTCTGTCTCTCTGTCTCTCTGTCTCTCTGTCTCTATATCTCTCTGTCTCACTGTCTCTCTGTCTCTCTGTCTCTCTGTCTCTCTGTCTCTCTGTCTCTCTGTCTCTCTGTCTCTCTGTCTCTCTGTCTCTCTGTCTCTCTGTGTCTATGTCTCTCTGTCTTTCTGTCTCTCTGTCTCTCTGTCTCTCTGTCTCTCTGTCTCTCTGTCTCTCTGTCTCTCTGTCTCTCTGTCTCTCTGTCTCTCTGTCTCTCTGTCTCTCTGTCTCTCTGTCTCTCTGTCTCTATATCTCTCTGTCTCACTGTCTCTCTGTCTCTCTGTCTCTCTGTCTCTCTGTCTCTCTGTCTCTCTGTCTCTCTGTCTCTCTGTCTCTCTGTCTCTCTGTCTCTCTGTCTCTCTGTGTCTATGTCTCTCTGTCTTTCTGTCTCTCTGTCTCTCTGTCTCTCTGTCTCTCTGTCTCTCTGTCTCTCTGTCTCTCTGTCTCTCTGTCTCTCTGTCTCTCTGTCTCTCTGTCTCACTGTCTCTATGTCTCTCTGTGTCTATGTCTCACTGTCTCTCTGTCTCTCTGTCTCTCTGTCTCTCTGTCTCTCTGTCTCTCTGTCTCTCTGTCTCTCTGTCTCTCTGTCTCTCTGTCTCTCTGTCTCTCTGTCTCTCTGTCTCACTGTCTCTATGTCTCTCTGTGTCTATGTCTCACTGTCTCTCTGTCTCTCTGTCTCTCTGTCTCTCTGTCTCTCTGTCTCTCTGTCTCTCTGTCTCTCTGTCTCTCTGTCTCTCTGTCTCTCTGTCTCTCTGTCTCTATCTCCCCACTCTCTCTCTCTCTCTCTTTCTCTCTCTAAGAGGATAACCAATATTCATAGCAGATGAGCATAAGTGGCTTTCATTACGTCAAAACCTTGTTTTTCTCTTCAACGTACCCACTGTTCACAATTTAAAAAAATACAAAGTACTTTACAAAATTAATATCGATCTAAAATACAGAATCCTATTTTAAACCTACAAGGTACAATACAAATGTGAGCCCTTTTGGAATGTTTTTGTCCATTCTCTTGTTTTGCCAGAATAAAAGAAATGCCTCTCGAAATTCTCAAGGTGGAAAAATCTGAAGTTCATTTCCTATTTAAAACCGTTAAAAAGTGATTTTCAGCTTTTAAGAGGCGGAACTTCATTGCAGAGGCTTCGAAATGTACTTTGCTCGCCTCCCCTCCGGGGACTTCTCCCTCGGTTCGTCGCCTGCCCTTCAGGCAATAAATCTCAAGAGCCACCCCCATTTTGACTGCTACAAACATTCTTTTCCTAGGGCTTTAAATGCCTCAGGCACCGAATTCCGGAGAGAGAGAGAGAGAAGCTTCCGGTGGAATGATGGATGAGACAGGCGGCTGGCCGTAAAGGTGCTCCACGCGCATTCCACTTCACACTTTTGTGAATTCCTCACCTCTCATTAGGTGCCTCACCTGTCTCATGAGGCGCCTCACCTCTCGTTTGGTGCCTCATCTCTCATTAGGCTCCCCACCCGGAAATGAGACATTCGGCTTAATCTTTATCTCTTATTTTGTTAAATGCGAGCCTCCTCTCTCTAATCCGAACTTTCAACGTGCGCTTCAGGGATTCGCGAGGAAAAAGCAATCCAAACGCGGAAGAGGAGAGTTGCAAATGTCCTGTTAACCTCTCTCACTCTATCTCTCTCTTTCTCTCTCTCTCTTTCTCTCTCTCTCTCTCTCTCGGACCCAGAAGCTCCGTATGCTAATGAGTAGAACAGCTGTTTCCTTCCTTCTGCCTCCACCCGCAACTCACCTATAAACTAGGAATTATTCAATGAAAGCGACCATAAAACGCTGTTTGCGGAACAAAGAGAGCCCGAAAACCCCAATTTGAACCCAGAGAGAGAGAGACAGAGAGAGAGAGAGAGAGAGAGAGAGAGAGAGAGAGAGAGAGACCGATAGGGAGATACCGATTGAGAGTAAGAGACTGGTAGTGGGAGAGCCTGGTACAGAGAGAAAGAGACTAGTAAAGAGAGATTAACAGAGAGATTCACAGAGAGAGAGAGAGAGGCTGAGAGAAGCGGAAAGAGAGATTCACAGAGAGAGAGAGAGAAATATAAAGAGCGAGACTGATTTTGAGAGACTCATTGAAAGAAAACTGATAGAGAGATCTACTGAGAAAGGGAGAGTGAGAGAGAATGATATAGAGAAACTGAAAGAGAGAGAGACTGGTAGAGAGAGAGAGAGAGAGAGAGAGAGAGAGAGAGAGAGCGAGAGAAAGATACTGATTGAAAGAAAGACAGATAGAGAGAGATAAAGATTGTTAGTAGGAGAGACTATACAAGGGAGACAAAGACTAATAATTAGAGAGATGCGCAGAGAGAGGCTGAGTGAGAGAGAGAGAGAGAGAGTGAGAGAGAGAGAGAAAGAGAGAGACTGATAGAGAGACCCAATATTGACGGAGATATACTGATAGAGAGAGACCGACTGAGAAAGGGAGATTATGATAGAGAGAGAGACTGATAAGAGAGAGAGAGAGAGAGAGAGAGAGAGAGAGAGAGAGAGAGAGAGAGACAAACAGAGAAGATACAGAGAAAGAGAGAAAGTGAGAGATACAAATAAAGAGAACGACCGCAATAAAACAATTTGAGTGAAAAGAAGAGAGCTTGAGGGATGAGAGGAATAGGGAAAAAGATAGAGAGACGAAGAAAATATATAGACTTATGTGTTTTTTCTCCCGTCCCTCCGTTTCCTCTCCCATCGAGTGACCGCCCTTAATTGGCCGTCTAATTGGCCTCCTCCTTCTGATGTTTCATTCGCCGCCCCTTTCCCCTCTCTCCAGGCTGCATTCCTCTCTCTCCTCTCCTTCCAATTATTCCGCCGTTTCCCAAACCCGACCACAGTGGAAAAATAAAGACGGTGCCTCGGGCGACGGCGGAAACGGTAAATAATCAGCCCGTTATGAATGCTTATTGAAAACACGCAAGCACGCTTTCCGATCCCTTCTTTTCGTTTTCGTTTCTGCTCTGGGAAATTCCATCGCCCAGGGTGGTCGGCGGCCGCCCGGCCGCTCGGACGGCAAAGACATAAGGAATTCAGTGAAATGGCGGTTATGGCACTAAATTCCACGAAAACAGTCGGCAGCGACCACCCACAACAATGGAAGACGAGGCTTTCGCGCGCCGAAGGGCTCGTCTGAGCCGTTGGATAAGAGGCTTTGGCGGCTGTACAAACGGCTCCGATGACACATTTCACAAGAATATATTTGGGAAGGTTAATCTCCTCCCACTACTTCAGTTTTGTCTTTATTTTGATCTTTTTCACTCACTCACTCACTCACTCACTCACTCACTCACTCACTCACTCACTCACTCACTCACTCACTCACTCACTCACTCACTCACTCACTCACTCACTCACTCACTCACTCACTCACTCACTCACTCACTCTTTCACTCACTCACTCACTCTTTCACTCACTCACTCACTCACTCACTCTCTCTCTCTCTCTCTCTCTCGTTGTTTTGAGCCCGTTATTCTAAAAGCGTGGTATTTTACGATATTTTGCTGGTTTTTGAACTCGAATGTTGCCATTACATCTGGTTCGCGACGGCTGTAACTTCCCGATGACCGTTGCCGTCGCCACATCCAAGCGGGCCACCAGATCAAGTTCTTTGAGTTCTCTTTTGAGTGAGAGTTTAAGAGTGAGAGAGAGATTGAAGATGAGTGAGTGAGTGAGTGAGTGAGTAGTGCTGGTGTAAGTAATTTATCAAATTCCAGCGCCTCTTTTGCTCTCCACTCCTGTGAGACCGCCGGTGCTGCGGCGCGACCCACAGCTCTTTCTCATTTTCCCATTTATGAGATTTCCTTTCGTCGGGGCCGAGTCGTTTTTTAGCCCCGTGCGACTCGAAAACACGCGCGACCGCTGAAATTAGGAAGGCGTGTTTTCCTATTTATGTCGCTCTCTCGTCCGCCTCCGCCATTGTCTGGGTTCCACACTCGACAGGGTCTTCAGGGGTTATTTCGGGAGAGAGAGGAGAGAGGATTAACTGAATCTCGGCCCATTTCCCACCCCTGCTGCACCGAAGAAGAGGAAAACAGCGGAAATCTCAGCATTTTCTGAATCACTTCGCATCGAAATGCCTCCCTCCTCCTCCCTCTTCTTCCTCTCTCTCTCTTTCTCTCTCTCTCTCTCTCTCTCTCTCTCTCTCTAACTAAACCCAACTCTCTCATCCAAATATAGAGTCGCCTCTCTTCCATCCATTTCCGGGTCTTTTTCGATCTCTTCCTTGTTCTATTATTTTCCCCACCTCTCCTCCTCTACCTCCTCCCATTTTATCCGAACATTCCTCTCGTATTCCCCTTTTATCCGAACATTCCTCTCGTATTTCCACTCCAACGACGATTTACTTTCTGCTGTTTGGCCTCACAACCCCATTTCAAATGCTCAAACAGCCATTTTCACAAAGAGTCGGTTGGCGAAATCCGGATATTTTGGTAGAGTTGTGAGAAGTTTGTGTCTGTGCGGCGGCTATTGACGAGAGTTTTGGAAATGGGACATAATTTGAACTTTGGGTGATTTCATTTGACGACAGAGGGCGGGAGAAAGAGACATTCTGATGTCTCTCTTTTGCCTCTTTTTCCCTTCACACTTTTGTGAATTCCTCACCTCTCATTAGGTGCCTCACCTGTCTCATGAGGCGCCTCACCTCTCGTTTGGTGCCTCATCTCTCATTAGGCTCCCCACCCGGAAATGAGACATTCGGCTTAATCTTTATCTCTTATTTTGTTAAATGCGAGCCTCCTCTCTCTAATCCGAACTTTCAACGTGCGCTTCAGGGATTCGCGAGGAAAAAGCAATCCAAACGCGGAAGAGGAGAGTTGCAAATGTCCTGTTAACCTCTCTCACTCTATCTCTCTCTTTCTCTCTCTCTCTTTCTCTCTCTCTCTCTCTCTCGGACCCAGAAGCTCCGTATGCTAATGAGTAGAACAGCTGTTTCCTTCCTTCTGCCTCCACCCGCAACTCACCTATAAACTAGGAATTATTCAATGAAAGCGACCATAAAACGCTGTTTGCGGAACAAAGAGAGCCCGAAAACCCCAATTTGAACCCAGAGAGAGAGAGACAGAGAGAGAGAGAGAGAGAGAGAGAGAGAGAGAGAGAGAGAGACCGATAGGGAGATACCGATTGAGAGTAAGAGACTGGTAGTGGGAGAGCCTGGTACAGAGAGAAAGAGACTAGTAAAGAGAGATTAACAGAGAGATTCACAGAGAGAGAGAGAGAGGCTGAGAGAAGCGGAAAGAGAGATTCACAGAGAGAGAGAGAGAAATATAAAGAGCGAGACTGATTTTGAGAGACTCATTGAAAGAAAACTGATAGAGAGATCTACTGAGAAAGGGAGAGTGAGAGAGAATGATATAGAGAAACTGAAAGAGAGAGAGACTGGTAGAGAGAGAGAGAGAGAGAGAGAGAGAGAGAGAGAGAGCGAGAGAAAGATACTGATTGAAAGAAAGACAGATAGAGAGAGATAAAGATTGTTAGTAGGAGAGACTATACAAGGGAGACAAAGACTAATAATTAGAGAGATGCGCAGAGAGAGGCTGAGTGAGAGAGAGAGAGAGAGAGTGAGAGAGAGAGAGAAAGAGAGAGACTGATAGAGAGACCCAATATTGACGGAGATATACTGATAGAGAGAGACCGACTGAGAAAGGGAGATTATGATAGAGAGAGAGACTGATAAAGAGAGAGAGAGAGAGAGAGAGAGAGAGAGAGAGAGAGAGAGAGACAAACAGAGAAGATACAGAGAAAGAGAGAAAGTGAGAGATACAAATAAAGAGAACGACCGCAATAAAACAATTTGAGTGAAAAGAAGAGAGCTTGAGGGATGAGAGGAATAGGGAAAAAGATAGAGAGACGAAGAAAATATATAGACTTATGTGTTTTTTCTCCCGTCCCTCCGTTTCCTCTCCCATCGAGTGACCGCCCTTAATTGGCCGTCTAATTGGCCTCCTCCTTCTGATGTTTCATTCGCCGCCCCTTTCCCCTCTCTCCAGGCTGCATTCCTCTCTCTCCTCTCCTTCCAATTATTCCGCCGTTTCCCAAACCCGACCACAGTGGAAAAATAAAGACGGTGCCTCGGGCGACGGCGGAAACGGTAAATAATCAGCCCGTTATGAATGCTTATTGAAAACACGCAAGCACGCTTTCCGATCCCTTCTTTTCGTTTTCGTTTCTGCTCTGGGAAATTCCATCGCCCAGGGTGGTCGGCGGCCGCCCGGCCGCTCGGACGGCAAAGACATAAGGAATTCAGTGAAATGGCGGTTATGGCACTAAATTCCACGAAAACAGTCGGCAGCGACCACCCACAACAATGGAAGACGAGGCTTTCGCGCGCCGAAGGGCTCGTCTGAGCCGTTGGATAAGAGGCTTTGGCGGCTGTACAAACGGCTCCGATGACACATTTCACAAGAATATATTTGGGAAGGTTAATCTCCTCCCACTACTTCAGTTTTGTCTTTATTTTGATCTTTTTCACTCACTCACTCACTCACTCACTCACTCACTCACTCACTCACTCACTCACTCACTCACTCACTCACTCACTCACTCACTCACTCACTCACTCACTCACTCACTCACTCACTCACTCACTCACTCACTCTTTCACTCACTCACTCACTCTTTCACTCACTCACTCACTCACTCACTCTCTCTCTCTCTCTCTCTCTCGTTGTTTTGAGCCCGTTATTCTAAAAGCGTGGTATTTTACGATATTTTGCTGGTTTTTGAACTCGAATGTTGCCATTACATCTGGTTCGCGACGGCTGTAACTTCCCGATGACCGTTGCCGTCGCCACATCCAAGCGGGCCACCAGATCAAGTTCTTTGAGTTCTCTTTTGAGTGAGAGTTTAAGAGTGAGAGAGAGATTGAAGATGAGTGAGTGAGTGAGTGAGTGAGTAGTGCTGGTGTAAGTAATTTATCAAATTCCAGCGCCTCTTTTGCTCTCCACTCCTGTGAGACCGCCGGTGCTGCGGCGCGACCCACAGCTCTTTCTCATTTTCCCATTTATGAGATTTCCTTTCGTCGGGGCCGAGTCGTTTTTTAGCCCCGTGCGACTCGAAAACACGCGCGACCGCTGAAATTAGGAAGGCGTGTTTTCCTATTTATGTCGCTCTCTCGTCCGCCTCCGCCATTGTCTGGGTTCCACACTCGACAGGGTCTTCAGGGGTTATTTCGGGAGAGAGAGGAGAGAGGATTAACTGAATCTCGGCCCATTTCCCACCCCTGCTGCACCGAAGAAGAGGAAAACAGCGGAAATCTCAGCATTTTCTGAATCACTTCGCATCGAAATGCCTCCCTCCTCCTCCCTCTTCTTCCTCTCTCTCTCTTTCTCTCTCTCTCTCTCTCTCTCTCTCTCTCTCTAACTAAACCCAACTCTCTCATCCAAATATAGAGTCGCCTCTCTTCCATCCATTTCCGGGTCTTTTTCGATCTCTTCCTTGTTCTATTATTTTCCCCACCTCTCCTCCTCTACCTCCTCCCATTTTATCCGAACATTCCTCTCGTATTCCCCTTTTATCCGAACATTCCTCTCGTATTTCCACTCCAACGACGATTTACTTTCTGCTGTTTGGCCTCACAACCCCATTTCAAATGCTCAAACAGCCATTTTCACAAAGAGTCGGTTGGCGAAATCCGGATATTTTGGTAGAGTTGTGAGAAGTTTGTGTCTGTGCGGCGGCTATTGACGAGAGTTTTGGAAATGGGACATAATTTGAACTTTGGGTGATTTCATTTGACGACAGAGGGCGGGAGAAAGAGACATTCTGATGTCTCTCTTTTGCCTCTTTTTCCCTCATCTGCCTTTTCTCCAGCAAACGCCTCATTTTGTTCTCATGCGCCTCTTTCACTCTGATCTATCTCTTTATCTCTCATCTGACTGCCTTTCATTTGCCTCTTTACGTTTCATCTGTCTCTTTTTCTCTCAAATCTCTCTTTCACTCTCTGTGATGACTCATTTTTCAGCATCCTCCTCACTTCCCATTCATATGCATCTTTATGCCTTGCCTCCAACCTTTTCACTCTTAGCTACCTCTTCTCTTCATCTCTCTCTCTCTCTCTCTCTCTCTCTCTCTCGAATGCCTCATTTTTCTCTCAAATGCCTCTCTCTCTTATCTGCCTCATTTTCTCTCTCATCTCCATCTCATCTTTCATCTCCTCTTCCCAGCGGTCTTTGAGTTCCGACCTCTCAACTCTCTCCCATCCATGTATCAAGGCGTCATCGGCGTCATTGAAGAGATCCATTTCCCTCTCTCTTCAAGTCAATCGTACTGTTTGGCTTCCGAATCCTGCAACCGAATCCGCCGATCCACGAGATATTCGCCTCCTCCCCCGCCGCTTCCCGCGGGTTTCCGATGACGTCCGCGCCTCTTTCCTGCCACACGTCGACGACTTCACTCAGAGCGGCACTTTCGGTTTAAATCTTTGTTTCTAAAAGAAAATCTCTGCGAAATCCACTTTGAACCCGTTTCATACATCAAAATCACTCAAGCAAAAAGCTTTGCCTAAGGCGGGATCCGAACCAGGGACCTTTCGATTACAAAATGAACTTCTACCCAACTGAGCCATGGGGTCAGTAATGTCATAGCGCGGGTCACCCTTTTGTTCCGCAGCCCATTGGGCCCAGAACTCAATTTTCAGCATTTACACGTATATATTTAGAAATTCTAGACTATTTTCACAATTATCCCTAATTAGCCGTTCCATTCATCCAACGTTCTCTATTTTTCCCCCAGCAAATTTGCTCTATTCTTTGTTCCTTGCCCTCTCTTTCTAGTGGGTGGTCATTCTATAAACTACCACAAAATCGATTCTCTTAGTTCATTTCCTGCTTCAAAACAGTTTTAAACAGCGAAATAGTTCATTTGACGTAAAAAGCAAGATAAAAAACGCAAAAAGGATTCGAACCTGGGACCTTTTGATTAAAAAGCGAAGCGCTACCCAACTGCGCCATGCCTTCACTGGAGCATTCTGGCTGCCGCACCCTTAAACCACGTAAAACACCGCGACTCTGTTTTTTTGTGCAAAAAAAGTTAAATTTTCATATTGTTTATTCGTTTTTCTAGCATTTTCCCCTTCTCTATACCAAACATTCCAATATCTGCGATTGTTAAGCCGGTGTAAGCCAGTCTTAGCAGATTCTGCTGCATTTACGTAGCCCCTTCCAGCTCTTTCGATAGGTCTCTCTCATATTTATGTTTATTAATTGAAATTATGCAATTATGTTTAAATTTTAGATATGGGAAACGATTCTTCAGTTCCGTTGAAAGTTCAAAAAGCCCAGAAGAGCAAGGATGGGCCACAACTGATTGAAGACTGTGAACAGTGAGTGATTTTGAGTTTTTGGGAGAGAAAATGTTTTTTTTAGGAAGCCAATTTATCAGAAAAAAGCCCTGCGCAGTCAAAGTAAGCCCAGGCCTAGGAAATCGTCAAAAGAGGACTGTTCTGTGCCGACGACGCCCTCTTCGGTGGCTTCGGATGGGATGACGGTGCCGGGACCTCCATCTTCGACGACGGACCGGAGGAGGAGTAAAAGTCTCTGTGCGGCGCAGATGGAGAAGGATGCACAGGTGAGAGAGAGAGGGAGAGAGAGAGAGAGAGAGAGAGAGAGAGAGAGAGAGAGAGAGAGAGAGAATAGAGTAGAGGCAGGGACCGCAGAGGCGCCCTCTGCGCGGGCGCGGGTAGTCCGAAATGCTAAGAAAATATGGTTTTGGTGGCTCGCGCGCGCATTTTAAAGAAATTTTCTATTTTCATCATGTGATCCTTGTAAAATTACACGAAAAAACGATGCGATAAGTGAAAACGGAAAATTTCAACCACAAATCGGCGAAAAACCAACTTTTTTTCGTTTTTAGGCCATAAAAATCCAGCTTTGTCGATAACAAGTTTATCTTCTATATTTTTATGATCGATAGTAAAAGTTACGCAATATGAAATAGAAAAATTAAAAAAAAAAATCAACTCGCGCCGAAAAAAGTTGCGGCATTTTTTCCACTGGCAACAATGGTAAACGAAAGCTGTAACACTCGGGAGACTTAAATAATTATATAAATACAATGTTAATTTTGACTAAAAAAAACTGTTTATCACCCGCGCCCTCGTTCACAAATAATTTTAAATTAAAAATACACAAATTTGGGGACTTTCCGTGCTCCAATGCTAAATACCGTAACTAGGGCCTTTTTGAAAAGGGCAATTTAAATCCGTATTTTTACTATTTTGAGACAAATTTTGTATCAAAAAATACGAGAAAAATATGAAAAACCATTTTAAAACATATGTACATGTGTATCTTAAAAAAGAGCGATTTCTCATTGAAGCAAAACTCTGTCCGTTGTTTAGCGGGGCCTGTGCACTTTTGCGCACCTGTGTCAGGCATGTCCCGCCTAACCAAAACCTTTTTCGTTTTCGGACATTCAAAGTGGAATATCTAGCTTCACAGTGGATGAAGTTTCAAAGTGTAAAAAGGAAAAGTTTAAGTTTGAGTATTTTGTTGTGAAAAGTGTAATCAAAAATTACAAAACTGCTTAATTAATACTTATAACAAGTCATTGAAGCCGTTTTGAGTAAATGAGACAGAAACACTGTTTTTTCAGGCAGCAGCAGCGACCGCTCGATCAGAAAGTGAGAGAGAACCAAAAGATTCAAAAAGGAAAAGCTCAAGTGGACTTGTGCCGCCGTTGAATCGAGTCCGGATACAGCAGTGCTTCAAAACAGCCAAGTAAGCTATTTTTTTTACATAGTTCACATCAACAGTTAAAGTTTGGCACGTGGCTTTTAAAATGTTTTGGTAGGGTGCCCTCCTTCGAAGTTTGATCGCTTGGGATGTCTTAAGGGCAAAGTGGAAGGGCAAATGAGGCAAAGTCAACATTTTATCAGATGGCGCCTTAGAGGGATTTTAAAAAAACCAAATACTCACACTCACACTCACACTCACACTCACACTCACACTCACACTCACACTCACACTCACACTCACACTCACACTCACACTCACACTCACACTCACACTCACACTCACACTCACACTCACACTCACACTCACACTCACACTCACACTCACACTCACACTCACACTCACACTCACACTCACACTCACACTCACACTCACACTCACACTCACACTCACACTCACACTCACACTCACACTCACACTCACACTCACACTCACACTCACACTCACACTCACACTCACACTCACACTCACACTCACACTCACACTCACACTCACACTCACACTCACACTCACACGCATCTCTCTCTCTAAAACAACTCTTTCAGACCAAACATGGGAGAGGCCATTCTGAAGCGAGCTTCTGGAGCCCGACCGGAACTTCGAGCTGTCTTCGGCCGGCTGAAAGAAGACGAATGGGAAAACATGGCCCACACTATGCAGAGCCTTCTAAGTGAAGCTGTGGCACATCTAGATGCTGCGGATGAAGTGCTTCTGAAGGCTAAGGGCTACGGAGAATCTTACGCCTCTTTGTGTCCGTTGGGTTTTCGTCCGGATCTGTTTTCGGCGTTGGCTGATGCTGCCATAGCGGAATGTGTCAAGTTGGACGCGGGACTTCATAAAAGGTGGGCTTTCTGAAATGCCAGAGGATTATTGAAAAAGTTCAGAGGCAGTGAGATAGTGAAGCAGTGAGACAGAAACTCAAATGTCTGCCTCATTTTTTGCCTCCCTCTCACATCCCTCTTTTCCAGATGTGAGACCCTCCAAGCGTGGTCTCAACTCATCGGCGCCCTCTTCTCCTCCGTCCGTGATGGCTACTACCAAAGAGTCCGTTTCCAACGCCGTTCCTCCCTGCCTCAACACGTCGTAGCCAAGCAGTTATCCATCGACGCCTCTCGACTTCAACCGACCCTCGTCGAGTAACCCCTTTCTCCCCATATCGACCTCCTTCTTATTTCAGACCCCTGTGGGGCCGTTTGTACATTAGATTTCGCTTCCTATAGCCTCATATTTCTTGGATGCCGTCTATTTGTGATGACTTATTTAGCCTTTGCGATAGTTGTACTTTATCCCGTTGATCTCCTGTGTCTGCCCGTGGCCTTAGACCCCGAGAAACATATATTTTGAAATGAATCTATGCAACTAGAGAACTGCATTGAGAGAAAATATAGATAGAGAGAGACTTAAGAAATTGAAAGGTTATAGGCGCAGAGCGGTAGGGTTAGTGAGACAGAGTGAAAGAGTGAAATAAAAAGGATAGATACACAGAGAACGGTTGGACAAATGGAAGATTTCTATGAGACGCAGAAAGATGAGGGTTAGAGACGCAGAGGAAGAGGGTGCGAGACGCAGAAGAATAGGGAAGGAGGCGCAGAGTCAGATGGTTAGAGTGGGAAAATCGTTAGAGACGCAGGGATGCTAGAGATGCAGTGTAAACGGTTAGAGACGCAGGCGTAAAAGAATCTAGAGAAGCAGAGGTAGACGGGTAGAAGATATAGACGCATAGGGAAAGTGATACTGACACAGCATAACAGAGATGGAAATGCAGAGAGAAGGGTTAGAGACGCAGAGGGAAAGGGTTAGAGACGCAGAGGGAAAGTGTTGGAGACACAGAGGAAAAGGTTAGATATGCAGCGGTTTGCTGTTAGAGTAAGAGACGTAGAGTAAACGGCCCAGAGACACAGAGAGTCAAAGTGAAATTTACATGTAGAAGACGCAGAAGCAAATGTTTAGAGAAGTAGAGGTATAACGATTAAAGCAGTAGAGTTAAAGAGTGAGAAACACTTTATCAAAAGGATAGAGACGCAGAGTGAACGATTATTGAAGCAGAATGAATCGGTCAGAGACGTAGACTGAATAGTTATATACGCAATAGGAAAACGTTCGAGATCAGCAGATTGAAACGGGTTAGAGACGCAGAGGAAGCGGCTTCGAAAAGCAGACTGAAAGAATTAGAGACGCAGGTTGACAGAGGGTAGAGACGCAGAGTGGAAAGGTCAGAGACGCAGAATCAATAGGTTAGAAACGTGCAGTGAGAGAGAGAGAACAAGAGTGAGAGAGAGAGTGAGAAATAGAGATCTACTGCCTAAAAGATGAGAGACACAGAAAGAAAGGGTTAGAGCAGCAGAGACCGAGTAAAATAGTAAGAACACCAGAGAAAAAAGTGGAAACGCAGAGCGAAAGGGTCAGAGACGCTGATAAAAATGGTTAGAGTAGCATTGGATAAAGATTAGATACGCAGAGGAAACTGTGAGGCGCAGAGTGAAAGAGTTTAGACACAAAGGGGTCGAGACGTAGAACGCAGAGAAAAGGGTTAGAGAAGCAGAGTCAACGGTTAGAGATGCAGATTTAACTGGTCAAAGACGCAGAGTCAAGAGTTAGATACGAAAAGGAAGGAGTTAGAGATACAGTATGAATAGCTCTAAACGCAAAGGCAAGGTTAGAGACGCAGAGGAAAAGGCCTAGAGACACAAGGGGAAAAGGTTGTAGACGGAAGGTAAATGGTTGACGCAGAGTCAATGGATTAGGGACCCAGAGTGAAAGTGTTAGAAACGCAGAGTGAACTGCTCGAGACGCAGAGAAAATTGATTAGAGACTTAGAATGACATGAGTAGAGAAGTAAAGTGACTAGTTAGGGACGCAGAGTGAATCGGTAGAAAAGCAGAGTATATGGCTAGAGTGATTGGCGACTCAGAAATGTTTTTTTTTTTCAGATCTTTATTCTGTCAGTATCGCGAGTTGTCCCAGTTCTTCGAAATTGCCGCCTACTCATTCCTAGAAAATCGCTATTATTGATTGATTCCAAATGGACCTACTCAATGTCGCTCACGTAGACCTTCTGGGGAACGTCGAAGCCGTTGAAGTCAGTGGCGAGCACGGTCGAATAAGAGCCATTGTTGGGGTAGATGAGCCAGTCGCCCTCCTTCAAGATGGAGATACTGCGGTTTTTCTGAATATTCTGCGATTTTCAAGCTTTTGTGGTAAACTACCTCCAGAAGATCGAAGCTGCAGCAGGTCTGACCCCAGATGTCCACTTTCATCATGCCGGGGCGGGTGTGGAGGGGGTAGCCGTAGCCGTCACGCTTTTCTAGGAGCACGTAGTTGAAGGTACCGTAGACACCGTCGTTGACGAAGACGTTGGCCTTTTGCTCCTGGCCGTCCATTTTGGGGACAACCTAGGAAAGAAGAGCGATTAGAGAAAGATTCGAGCACAGTGAAAGATTCAATGTGGAAGAGCAAGAGGCGGGAGTGAACTGATCAGAGACGTAGAGTTACTAGGTTAGAGATGCAGAGGGAAGGGTTAGAGACGCAGAGTGCACTGGTTGAGACTGCTAGAGGCGGAGTATGGAAGGGTCAGGGACGCAAAAACGCAAATGAATGGGTTAGAGGTTAGAAAAACGGGTGGAAGGTTTAGGGAATCAGAGACGCAGATTGAAAGAACGGGTCAGAGACGTAGAGGAAAAGGGTGAAAGACTGAGTCACTGCGTTAGAAATGCAGAGTGGACGGTTTGAGACGCAGAGTTACAGAGTTAGAGAAGCAAAGTGAAATAGTAGAGAAGCGGAAGAAAAGGGTTAAGAACGCAGAGTGAAAGGGTTAGAGACGCAGAGTGAAACGGTTAGAGACGCAGAGTGAAAGGGTTAGAGACGCAGAGTGAATGGGTTAGAGACAGAGAGTGAACGAATGGAGACAAAATAATCAAGTTAGAGACGCATAGTGAATGAGTAAGAGACGTAGAGGAAAAGGATGACATACGGAGAGTCACTGCATTAGAGATTCAAAGGGGACGGTTAGAGACACAGAGTTACAGAGTTAGAGAAGCAAAGTGAAATAGTAGAGAAGCGGAAGAAAAGGGTTAAGAACGCAGAGTGAAAGGGTTAGAGACGCAGAGTGAAACGGTTAGAGACGCAGAGTGAAACGGTTAGAGACGCAGAGTGAAACGGTTAGAGACGCAGAGTGAAAGGGTTAGAGACGCAGAGTGAAAGGGTTAGAGACGCTCAGGGAACGAGTCAGACATGCAGAGTGACAGTGGAGTGGAAAGGTTAGAGACGCAGAGTGGGAGGGTAGAGATGCGGAATGAATGGGTTAGAGACGCGAGTAGATGAGATAGAACTCTGTACTAAGAGAAAGGAAGATTGAAGTAGACAAGAAATAGAGATAGAGAGACAGAGAGGGGAAGAGAGAAAGAGAGAGAGAGAGAGAGAGAGAGAGAGAGAGAGAGAGAGAGAGACTTAACAAGCCCTCACCTGCAAGATCCTAACGACGGCATACTGGCAAGTAGTGGTCATGTACCGTCCGGGCTCCGCCACGTAGGTCAATCCCTCTCCTCCAAAGTTCTCCTCCAATCCCTCCTCCACAAATTTCCCAAACTCCTTCATAGCCTGGGGGCTTCCGGGCAGGATTCCTCCTCCAATATCCAGCATCTTCATCGGATGGCTGAGCTTCTTTCCAAAGTCGTAGATGCGTCTGGCGAAGCGAAGGGTTTCGGTCATGGGCGAGAAGTCATCCACTCCGGAGCCCATGTGGAAGCTGATTCCGCAAATGGGGTACTGGGCATCGGCCGCCTTCTTCAGAATCATCTGGCAGCGCTCTTCGCCGGCGCCGTACTTCTCATTGAGGTCGACCATCGAGTTGAACCCGGTCACGATGATCCTCATAATGGGCCTGAAATCGGTATATTTCTTCAGAAACAGAAAAGTTTTTCAGAAAACGGCTAAGAACTACAACATGGCAACCCAATTGCCTAAATATCATCGTGGATTTCTAGGGCCCTGTGGACCCACCTTCCCGCCGCCGCCAATATCATACGGGTGCGACAAAAAGGATGAGATCCCAATTGTTTTATTTGGTCTTTTTTCGATTCTACAACCCTTCTAATCATTCCAAGTGGTACTAGATGAACGTTACAGTCGTATTGCTATTATGCAGCCTTATCTGAGGCGCAGCGCAGGCGCGTTGCCCTTAAAGTGGCTGCAGCGTTACAACAACATTGACAGCTAAGCGTAATGCGAAGAGGCTCACACAGTAAGAAAAAGTTCTTGGGTTCGGTCCCGCATGAATGCAAATATTTTGCTTTTTACCTTATCGTTTGGTTTTTGAATTTCGATGCGAACACGTAAGATTTTTGTGTCCCATGCTCCCTCTGAGTCCTAACCCTTCGCGGAATCGGCTCTACCTAACAACCAAAATCAAAAAGAGACCATTATGATAGCTCCCAGCGAGATTTTAAGTAGACCCTTGAAAAACTAATCATTATAGAAATTGGTGGGTTTGGCGGATTGGAGGTTTCATTGAAATTTGATTCTCTTTTCAATGGTATAGGGATCACGCGAATCGACTGACCGGTTGGGAACATGGAAATTATCCCAACCGGCCCAAAAACGTTACCATTTGATAGAGAACTTAATTATGTGTAGAGCTGTTTAGATCAAATTTGCAAAACGACGCTGGTTTTCGAGTTATGAGCGATTTTCTCTGATTTTGCCATCGCGCTTCTGTTGAGCGCAAGCCCGCGCGCAGCTGCCACAAATGAGATTCGGGGGCCCAGCGGTAAGGTCGAAAACTTTTAGTTGCGCGGTTCGATTGATTTATCGAGGATAACGGCCGTAGGCAGCGCCGGAGGTTACTCTTTAAGATTTACGATCCACTTATCATCAATACGGTTTTAAATCCTTTGATAGGTTTGAAACAATTTTGAAAAGTGGGCGATTTTCAGTGAAGCTTTCTCTTATGAAGCCGAACTATACCCAGCTAAGCCACATTGGTCTACACCTTCAGATTTCTCATTGCTATTCTACCACGGGAGGTCTAAAAGCACATATATCCATAGCGTAGCGAGGTGGAAATCGACCCATTTACAAAACTGGTGAATAATTGCAAAATTTGTATTTTAGACATAGCATCAGTATTTGATTCTCTATCGAATGGTATAGGGATTACGCGGATCTGCGGGGAACATCTCTGGGAACAGGCGCGAGCTCTGTTGATTAACCGAGGATAACAGTACTGCGTTGCTAAGGTGGTGCAGTGCGCGCAGGCGCCCGCCGGCGCAGCATCCAGGGTTCGGTCCCCGCCGCTGCCAACATCGCGAATTCCCCCAAACTGCCTCAACAATTCGAAAAAAACTTGTCCCCCTTTCCTTTTCGTTTACTTTTTATTCTCCATAAAACAATAACTCACTGTATGCTCTTATCCATCGTCATCATCTTCTCCAGCTCTTCAAAGCTGTCGAAAGTCATCCTCTGGATGCCATTGGCCACGGCGTATCGAATGGAAGCCCGCGACTTGATCGGATGGGCGAAAATGATGTCGGCCTTGGCGTCGATGTCAACCACGCGGCGCAGCTCTCCCATACTGGCGCAGTCGAAGCCACAGCCCAACTGCGATAGCTGCTTCAGCACTCGGTTGTCGTTGTTGCACTTGACGGCGTAGTAAGGCTTCACCGAGGGGAAACACTCCTTCCACAGCCGGAACTGATCCTCGACGATTGAGAGGTCAACGAGGCTGAACGCCTTGGCTTCCGGCTGAAAATGGAGGGTGGATTTGGTTAAAGGGAGGCATTTTACATCGCTCTCCATCTTGCCGATGGTCTTCAGGGCGGCCGAAATGATGCGAGGAGGCAGAACGGGGTGGGCTGGCGAGTAGGCAGAGATCTAAAAGTGGAATTGAAAGTGAAATGGAGGGAAATGATGGTCCCTTCATGATCTTAACTCGACGGCAGGCCACAGCGATACAGTTTCCCAAAAAGGCCACAGCGAACGACCTAGTTCCCCAATAAGGCCACAGCGAACGACCTGGTTCCCCAAGAAGGCCACAGCGAACGACAAAAGTCTTCAAGTAGGCCACAGCGGACGACCTAAGCGTTCAAGTAGGCCACAGCGGGTGACCAAGTTCTCCTAATAGGCCACAGGAGACGTCTTAGTTATCAAAGTAGGCCACAGCAGACGATCTAAGCCTTCAAATAGGCCACAGCGGACGACCTAGTTCCCCAAAAAGGCCACAGCAGACGACCGAAGTCCCCAAGAAGGCCACAGCGGATGACCATAGTCTTCAAGTAAGCCACAGCGGAAAACCTAGTTTTCCAAGAAGGCCACAGCGGACAATCCAAGTTTTCAAGTAGGCCACAGCGGACGACCTAGTTCCCAAAAGGCCACAGCGGACGACCTAGTTTCCCAAGAAGGCCACAGCGGACGATAGAGGTCTCCAAGAAGGCCACAGCGGACGACCAAAGTCTTCAAGTAGGCCACAACGGACGACCTAAGCGTTCTCACCGTGGAGTTTGGAGTTGAGCTATATATAATTCAGAAGGGTATGGGGGTGGGGATACAAGAAGTGAAGTCAAAAGTTGCCAACCTCTTTGTGTTTTCGATAAATACGCGTTTTTGAAGTTTTGCTTTTACATTTGTCCCCCACAGGGCCACAGCTGGCGCTCTCCGCTTTGTCGTCTTACCTTTCCAGGAGAAACCGCCGGCTTTTCGTCCGACTTGTCCGACCGAGTGTCCGCCTTGATCTCTCCATTGTTGTTAGTCTCCCGCATCGGCTTCTTTCCTTTCTTGGTCTCCACAACGTTTCGCATCAACTGGGTCCAGGGAGACGGGTCCTTCTCCTAAGAAGAGATTTTATTAATGGTCTTAGACAGTACCTGAGGGAAGAGAGCATCACTCTTGCAATCGCTCTTGATTTCCACAAAACTTTCTTTCTTCTTCGGGATCAGGGGGACGGGGTCGGACTTTTCAGCGGATTGCCTTCTTGAATAAGAGAGATTGCTGAGATAGACAGAGAAACAGAGAGACAGAGACACAGAGACACAGAGACACAGAGACACAGAGACACAGAGACACAGAGACAAATAGACACAGAGAGAGACAAAACTCACTTGTCAGGAAGACCGACGTGGCTTCGGATCTTCTTCGTAGCGGTGGTCGAGTAGATAGTGGCGGAGAGGACCATTTTGGGAGGACGACCGTCTCGAGGGGGTGAATCTGGAAAAATTAGGAGGTTCAGAGTGAACTGACGAAACAAATGACGTATATTCACGAACGTAGCAGACAATAATTACGTTTAAATGGATGTTGCGTGAAAAATTGAACTATGAAACGGTGAAAACCGGAACGATTTTGAGCGTGAACCAAGTTCATGTTGTGAGTATCGAGAGATCGTCTGTGACCTTTTTATGACTGATTCTGTGTCTCTGCGTCTCTGTGTCTCTTTGTCTCTGTGTCTCTATATCTCTCTATTTGTCTGTCTCTCTATCTCTCTATCTCTCTATCTCTCTATCCCTCTATCTCTCTGTCTCTCTGTCTCTCTGTCTCTCTATCTCTCTATCTCTCTATCTCTCTATCTCTTTCTATGTCTGTGTCTCTGTGTTACTGTTTCTCTGTATCTCTCTGTCTCGGGTCTTGAAGCAAACAAGGCGGCTTTCTTCGAATAAGGAATAGCAGTATGCTTGTGTTTCTCCCATTTTATATCCTCTCGATCACGGGGGAAATAACCAATTACATTTACAGTAAACAATAATTCAATATAGAAGCCACCTCACTTCCTTGGAATGTTGACGAAACGTCTCGTGATACAAACAAACGTATCGTCTAGTCTTAATCATAAGACCAAGAAACAAGTCTTAATTTATGAATTTTAATCTGGTTTTTTATACAAACACACAAAATTATTTTTTTATTAATACAAATACAATGGGTAAAAATGAGTAAACACCAAGTCCAGAGAGAGGAAATAACATTTTATTCATAAAAATTAGAGTGTGTTGGGATAAAGATCATGTGGGATATAAATTATAACTTATAATCACTTCCTGATCAATGAGACATGGCGAGGTTTTCTCCAATTAGAAGTGTTGTCGGCAAAGAATAGACAGGATTCCCAGAAATGCGGTGGTTTTTGGTTGCTGAAGGTCTTCTTGGCATCATGATGTTCGGTATTTTTGTTTCAGAGAAGGAGAAAGAGAAAGGAGAGACAAAGACGAAAAGAGACATATGGAGATGAAGAGAATCCGAAAAAATATAAGCAGAAAGTTGGGGATGGCGTGGAGAAAAAAAAAAAGAGAGAGAGAGAGAGAGAGAGAGAGAGAGAGAGAGAGAAAGAGATAGAAATAGAGAGAGAGATGTATTGATACAGTGACACAGAGAAACGAAAGAGAAGAATAAAAATGCTTTAGAGATTTAGAGAGATGAGAGTAATAGAAATAAAGAACGACTAAGAGAGACAAAGTGAGACCAAAAGAGACCAAAAATTTATATTCAGAGAGGGCTAAAAGAGATATGTAGGGTGGAGATTTGAAAGCAAACAAAAAAGGAGAGGCAGAGAGACAAAATGAGACAAAACAAAAAACAGAGGTATTTTAAGAGAGTAATGAAATGAGAAAGAGAACCTACATGGCACAGAGACCCATGGGAGTGTACGCAGACTGACATGAAGGCGGAAAAGAGACAGATTTAGAGCGGAAGAGAGAAAAATAGAGGAATAGAGAGAAAAGAGACGAAGAGACAGACAAACAGATACAAAAGAGATGCAAAAAAACAGAGAGACAGAGAAAAAAAGAGACGCGAAAGAGTGAAGCATTGAAATACAGTTAGAAAAGCCGATTCCGAGATTCAGAGACAAAGAGATAAAAATAGAAAATCAGAGCGCGCGCGCGCGCGCGCGAGAGAGAGAGAGAGAGAGAGAGAGAGAGATTTTCAGCTACCCCTAACCAAAGTTGAAACCTGTTGATCCCCTTTGCATCTTCCGAGGCCATTGTTTTCCCCTTGTTTTGCAACTTGATCCGCCAGCTGTCGTCGTCAGACAATTTGGCGACACAAAGTGCATGCGGCTGCTCTCCGGGATCCGCCTGATGGATGTTAAAGTTTTCGGTTTACACCACATTTCCCCTCGGCACCTCCAGGTTGCAACGTTTTTCACGCCATCTCTTGTTTCCTGGTTAATGTTTTGAATTTTCTCTCGACAAATCAACTTGTGACAGTTTCGTAATAGGGAAATTGAAGTCTAATTATAGCTACGAGTGTCGAGTTCAGAAAAACAATAGTTCGAAAACTAAACCACATAGTAAGGATAGAAAAACAAAGTTGAAAAACAGAAAAACAGGATATATGTTGAGAGAAGTTTTGATATAGAGAAAGAGAGAGAAAGAGAAAGAGAAAGAAAGAGAGAGAGAGAGAGAGAGAGAGAGAGAGAGAGAAAGGGGAAGAAAATAAGACAGATACATAGACACAGAAATACATAGTCAGAAAAAGAGAGCGATAGAGATACTCTCGTTTTGTTTCTTTTTTTCTCTCTCTTTCTCTCTTCATCATACCTCGGTTTCCATAATTTTTCTCTTTCTCCATCACTTTTATCAGTTTTTGCTTTCACTCTCCCCCTCTCTTGCAGGTTTTTTATTACTTTTCTATATGTCTCTCGCTCTGTATCTCTCTTTCTCCTTTTTTGCATCTTTCTGTTTTTTTTTCGAAGGACCCTTCATTTTTTAACTACAGGCTTGAGTAAAATGAGAAAGTATAAAAATATTTAAAAATATAAATAGTGTGATTTCAAAACGGTTTCCAAAAACAAATTTTGTTGTTGTTGGCGTTGTTAAGATACAAATATAAACTTTTGCCTAAAGTTTTTATGACGGCAAATTAGCAACTAACTTTTTTAAATTTCAAATTACTTTTCTTACACTTTTTTTAAATACTGAAATTTAACCGGAATCAAAAATAATAAAGCCTTCAATTTTTGGAAAAATTACATATTTGCTGCATGAAAATGTCATAAATCAGATCCTTTAGCGAAATTTTATTTACCTTCACATTTTTTCCCTTCAAATTCTACTCCATTTGATATTTTTTTCCTTTTTCTCATTTTTACAATTTTAACCAGCCTTCTTTTATCTTGCTCACTTTTATTTCTTTTGCTTTTAAAACCGTCCAATTTACTTATCTTTTCCAGCGAAATGTGGCTGCTGGTTCTTCTGGCAGCCGCTTCGCCAGCGTTGGCCGCTCTCGACACAGCCGCCGTCATCGCCATTCAAAACGAGCTCAACAAGCACTCCGCTGAGTTGGAGATGCTTCTCGACGTAAAATTTTTCACAATTTTAAAATAAAGTTCATTTTTAGCATGTGAAGAACCTCAATGCCCGCGTGAGTGATATGGGCCGTACTGGTCCCCCTGGAATCAACGGATCTCCCGGGTTTCCCGGTTCAAAAGGAGAAAAAGGAACCCTTGGAATCGACGGCATGCCGGGAAAAGACGGCATGCAAGGAATTCCTGGAGTAAAAGGAGATATGGGACCGCTCGGACCTACGGGAATGAAGGGAGAAAAGGGAGCAACTGTAAGATTTTAAGTTAATCTTTTGAAAATGTATGAAAATTTTAGGGTTTCCCTGGACAGAAGGGTGATTTGGGTGCTGGAGGCACTCCTGGATTGAAGGGAGACACAGGTATCCCGGGAAAAGTCGGAGAGCCCGGGTCTACTGGACTTCCTGGAGTGAAGGGAGAAAAGGGAGGAGAAGGTCTCCCTGGAGTCAATGGAACGCCGGGACCTCCGGGCTGGCCCGGAACTAAGGGAGAAGATGGACTGCCTGGAAGACCTGGTCAGTTCTGTTTTAATGGCTTACATTTACAAGGCGCGCTCGTTGTGGCCGTTTGCAAAACGATACAATTTAAAAGCCATTACTCAAACACTCGTACTGGTTTCCGGTTTTCCGCAAACATAAATTTTTCGAGAAAAAAGCCCAAACCCAAAAAAATGTTTTTCCCCTAACTTGTTTGCGCTTGTAAATTTCGGTTTTGCCCATTTAACGATGCTTCTGAAAACAAAATTTCCTGCAAAAAGAGTTCTAATAGTCCAAATTTTATGAATTCATAATGAACTATAATTTAAAAATTGAAAAGTTGTTAATGAAATTGTTGTAAAAATTGCGACCAAGGAGATCTTTTGCAGAAAATTTTGCAACATAAAACTGAAACTTAATGCCATCGAAATGAAAACATAATAGAAAATCGTTTAAAAAATTATTTCGGGTTTGTGGTTGTAAATTCGCTCCGTTGCGAAAAATGCGACCCAAGGCCAATGCCAGATTCAAACGGGAAAGATTGATTTTCATACGTCACATGCCTGGTTGACTCACTTTATTTTATGTAAAAAACATGTTTTCTAATAAATTTGCGGAAACCTACGAAAATCTTACCTTTCGTCTTCAGAACCGCCTTTGAATTGCGATTTTCTAACACAAATTTTTTTTTAGTTTTCCTCAAGACGCCCACTCGCCCTTGAAAACCCACAAAAATTGTAGTGTTTTTCATTCTTTTTATGCGTTTTTATTCCTTTAAGAGAAATTTAGTTATAAAATATAGATAACTTCATAGTATACTACTGAACAAAAATATCTATTTTGGGGTGGTATGTTAACTGCTCTTAATTGTTTGTTTTTGTTTGTTACGCTGCCTCGTCTTCACTTTTAAATTCAGGATCCCCCGGTTTCCCTGGAAAGAAGGGAGAAAACGGAAACTCTGGAATTCCTGGAGTTGCCGGTTTGATTGGTGAGCGTGGATTGCCCGGAGCCCCCGGACCCCAGGGAATGATGGGACCTATCGGTCCTACTGGTCAACTTGGACTCCCCGGACCGAAAGGAGACCAGGTATTTTTTTAATGTTACAAAATGATACCTATAATTAAGGGACCTCCCGGTTTCCCTGGAGGAAAAGGAGACCAAGGAAAAGACGGTTTGCCCGGACTTCCTGGTAAGTCGTTATAACTTGCTTAAATCATTTTTTTGTTTTTAGGTTGGCTTGTGAATGACAAGGGATATTGTATTCTTGCTCTTGGAAATTGCCCTCCGGCTTTTACCCAAATTGGGGCTTATCAAGCACACGTGGATAACTATCGTTTTGGAGACTACTCTCTTGTAAAGTCATCTGGAATTGGTGGAAACGAAGAACAGTTTGCCTTGAAAGTTCACGCCTGTTGCCGATAATTCACTTTTTCTGCTTTTTTTCGTTGTCTGTGCCTAGGCGCTTATTAATAAACTTTGTGTGAATATTGTGAAATGTTTTGAACTTGTCGAGTACAACAAAACAATTTTTTGTGAAAACATTCAAGATGATTTGTCTTTAAAACAAAACCCATAGTGCAACTTGGTTTGCTAGAACTTAATCAACATAGGCATTTACGGACAGTAGGCAAATTGAAGCAAACCTTTTTTCATTTGTGATCATGTTGATTACGGCTAGAACGCGTCCCAGTTACAATGGAGCCGGGGAGCAGCAGAGTCAGTTTGCAAAAAAAAAAAAACTCCTCGGTTACAATTTATAATAGTTACAATTTTTTTGCGGTCACAACAAAGACGTTTATTTTTCGTTTGACAACATTTTGCGCTATTTAAAATTGTAATATTTCTTTGTATGTAAAATAATGACTCTTTAAAACGGTTTATCCCCAGAAACCAAAGTCGAAATAAACATTCAATGCTCCAAAAACAGTCGGGCCAGAAAAAATATTGCTCGGACAGCATCGGCTTGCTACATTCTTGATTTTTGAACAGTTTGTTTATTAGCACATTCATTGTTCATGTTCATCATGTTCCGGTGTGGATTTAAAAAAAAAAATCCAGACCGGACCAATTACCAGAAAAAAGTTCTTGGTAAGCTTTCTTAGAAAACGCCAATGCAAAAAAACAGGCCGAATTTCAAAACAGGCACAGCTGGAATCAACTTACTTTTGCATCTGGTGGTCGTTTGATCCTGAGCTTGCAGTATTCGTTGGTGCATCCATATGGTTTGAATTTCGTTTGCAGAAAATTTTATTGCGTTTCCACATAGTATATAAACTGCCTTTCCACAATGCTGCAATCGCTCTCCAAAAATGTTTTGCTGTTGCTTGCAGCAGCCGTTTTAGCAGCCGGCCAAGCGGTAGCTTATTACTAAAAAATTTAAAATAAAAAATATTTTAAGGGGCCGCCTGGACCACCTGGAAGAGATGGACTTCCAGGAATATCCGGTGAGTAACTGTTCATACTATTTTATAGGTTAGACTTTGGATTTGACATTATGACTTCTTTATGTCAAAGCCGGTAACACTAAGGGCTTGCGCCGTTAAAATGTTATAATCATGATGCAGATTCAGTAGTTTAACGCTTAGTTTTGACGTTTTACCGCCGTGTTCATTAAAAAAAGTAAATCATAAAAAAAACCTCTTTGTTTTCTTTTTGTAAAACCTATATTGCCTCATAAATAAACCGACTTGATTTTACAGGTGTTCGCTATACAAAATGTAATGGCGGCGTCTTTTTGACTTTATCAACAATGATGATTGTAAGAAGAATGCGCAATTGCAGAGCAAGTTTGACGTCAAATTATTCCTTTTTCAAAGACAGAACGCCGCCTCCGTCACACTAAAAGCAAAGAGTTGACTAATCCGTAAATCAGATTACCTTTATCTTTGGGAGCGGGCCACTGAAACAGGATTTTTCAGCAGAAATGAGTACTTTTCATACTGAATCGCAAGTCATACAACAGTCACAGATGGTAGTCAATTAAAAATATAATATTACTTTAATATCAAGCAAGAAAAACTTGCAATTTATGTTACAGGAGCGCCTGGCATGAAGGGAGAACGTGGTCCGGCTGGAACTCCCGGCTTTCCTGGAGCGCCGGGAATCGTTAGAGCTGCAGGAGCAGATGGACCACGTGGGCCATCTGGAGGAGCTGACGGAATGCCAGGATTGCCCGAATTTCCGGGAGCCCCTGGTATGAAAGGAAAGCCTGGAAAAGACGGATTACCTGGTAATTGGCATGTCTTGCTCTTCAGAAGTGTCCTCCGGGTTTTAGTCGAATCGAAGAAAAAACTCAAGTTCCACCTTTGACAGACTACCGTTTTGGGGACCATGCGTCTGCATCGACACCAACGCTTAGCATGAAAATTCACGCGTGCTGCCGATAAATGTAAACGACGTGCTTACGTTTTAATAAACATTTTTAAAAGATTGTAAAAGTTGATCTGTTGCACAAAGTTATTGCAATTTGGAAGAACCAAAAAAAAGAGGCTTCCGATTTTCTTGATGATGGTCACCAAAGACATCGTTGTGGCGGTTGTCAATCGGTGACGTTTTTTTCCTCGTGAATCCTTTTGATAAGAACCACTGCGCTATCTGCACTGGTGCCCAGCTCATTGAAAATTCAGATTTAACGGCCAGTCGGCTGTCAACACCGCGCCGGACAGTTCTTTGATCCGTTGTTACTCCTACTGTAGATTTTTTGTCAACCTCAATCAGTCAAATTGGTTTCCGCCCAAGTGGTCCCAGAAGAACATAGATAAGGGCCTTTGTTGTCTTGCAAGAGATAAAGCAAAACTTATGATTCGCACCCGGCGAACGTCCTGACTTTCCCTCTCCCTTTCACTTGTGAAGTTTTAACGATTTATTTGATTGATCAACACAAACAGTGATTTTAAAAACAATTCCTCACACTCAACTAAACTTACCTTAAGCGTAAATTTGTTTTTGTAATAATGTTTTGCGTAAATTGGTTTTAGTAACAAAGTGTTGAACGAAATAGTTTGCCTGGATTTCGGTTGTTTCACCAAACTTCAAGTCACAAATAGCTTGAATGTTTTATCCGGAATTTGCAACGTGTTTGTGTTTATCACTATCCAAGGTTGCAAAGCCGCCTTGGCTAATCAGGAAGCATCATTGAAATTTGATACTTACACTGCCTCTTGTGCCCAAATTGTAGTCGATGCAGTGTTTTGTGTTGCAGTTATATCAAAGGCAATTGTGTTACAACTACGGCCAATAAGTTTTTTGGTTCAAATATTAGATAGCACATCAAACTACAAAAGCGATTACTCCAAACTTTTTGCTTGCACGTCAAAAAAACCGTTTTGTAAAACGTGAGGTTGAGGAAATTTGTCATTTTGGTTATTTTATTCTGCTCACAAAATAGTGAATGTTTAAGCCGTATTGAAATCTTTAATTAAACAAAATTTTGAAATGCTTACTTTCATTAAACGTTTTTCTAGCTCCTAATTTATTACTTTTTTATTGGCGAAAATTGACACTTCCAACAGGAATATGCCCTTTTTCCGTGATTTTCCTGTCGTCATATCTCTTATCAAAGCCATAAAAAGGTCTGTGGAGCAACCGTTTGCGGAACTGCGCCCACACCCTCATTTTACCATGAAACTATGTTTTGTTTTTGTTTTTTTGCGTTTGTCTCATAAAAACTATGCGGAAACGTTTTTGTCGTTCACTTTTGTTTTCAAAATGTAATTACCTTTGTGTGCAAGAGAAAGCTCTCAAATCAAGCTAAAACGTTCCTTTTTTTCAACAGTTTTCTCTATTTTTTAGTAGTTCTTTGAGTCTTGCTTCCGCGGGGTCAGACTTGTAGAAACTGTGACGCAGAACCCCCATTCAATGTCCTATCTATCGTCACTTAAGGCGTCATAGCCTACCACGCTAACACTGTTCACCCGCACTTAAACAGATAAATTATACTTTGCGACAGATAACAGACACTGTATTTTTTGTTTAACAGAAGCACAGATGTTCAATTCTGCCGTGAAGAATTTTAAGCGTGGGCCACGTCTTTTGTGCCTTTTTGTCGATTCACGTGGCGCCTATGAATTAATGCGTTCATCTTTGTTAGGAAACTTTTTCAATTGAACCCCGCCCGTCTGATTGTCTTTTTTTTCAGGAAATTTCGCGATTCCTGGAAAACATTTCCTTCGAAATTTTTCCGGAATTGAATTCGTATCGAAAGTTGTTAGAAATTAAATTTTCAAGAATTTTTTACTCGTTTAACTTTCTGGCACGATTCACTTTCTTTAATCTCTTTATCCCTTCTCACAATCAGTCCAACAATCAGCTTGTCTTGCCACTTTTTTGATAACGCATTTAGCGCCAGATGCTGCGACCGGTGCTGCTGCTCCTTCTGTTCTTCTTCGCAGGATGCTTAGCAGACGACGCGGATGGAACTTGCCAAATCGGCAGTGGATGGTCACAAGAGCAAGCGTGTCAGTTTGTGCGAAACAACTCGGACGCCTGTGAAGGAGGAGGCTACCTTATGTGGTCCGACTATGTTGAATGCGCAGGAAACTCAACAGCTAGAGTCAGTTTTTTCAACTATAATTTCTTTTACGGATGAGTTTTAGATATTCGTTATTATTGGCGGCGTGTTGTTTCTTCTTTTACTTTTCGTAATGATTTCAACAGCGGCCGACGATTTCTTTTCACCTAACGTTGCCGCAATTGTGGCACATTTGAAAATTAGTGAAAGTGTTGCCGTAAGTACCATTAAAATAGTATCTTCATGGTGTTGTTTCAGGGTGTTACATTCCTCGCCTTTGGAAACGGCGCACCTGATATTTTTGGAGCCATTGCTTCTGTCCTCAGTAGCCCAACCCCTAAAGCCGGTCTAGCTCTTGGAGAACTGTTGGGTTAGTATTTCATAACATAACCGTTGGTCAGTTGATACTTTCGCCTGCATAATCAAACCCTTGCCTCCCTCACCGCTTAGTCAACAAAAGCCGATTTGAATTAAACGCACAAAACATCAGGGACAGGAAAGGGAATTGTGATGAACAAACATGTGAATCACCAAGGGAATAAAATTTCCAAAAAAACATTTATAAATATATACGTTTAGGTGCTGGTATCTTTGTCACAACAATGGTTATGGCAACAATTGTTATTACGAAGCCTTTTGAAGCAGAAACTTTTGCTCCCATTCGTGACATTTCTTTTTACCTGGTAGCTCTTGCCTGGATTTTGTTTGTTTTTCTTTACAAGAAAGAAGTCTTTATTTGGGAGCCAGCAGGTAAAAACTTTAAAAACATTTAAACATAATTCTTTTAGTATACCTCGGCATGTATGTAGTTTACGTCGTGACAGTTATTGTTGGACAGAAATTGTACTCAAGGAGTCGGGTTAGTTTGACTATTTGAATAATAGCAAAAGGTGGTTTTCAGAAAAACGCTAAACGTAACGGCACAGTTCACCGATCTTCAACCCGTCGCGGAAACAGTTTGTCATTTTTGTCAATGTTACAAAACTATTAACTTCAGGCATCCATCCTATCCCGTCTATTTCCATTACTGAAGTAGAGGTTGAGAAGAACCAGGCTGCATTCAGTATTTTTCCTCCAACCAATTTTGCTGATGCTTTTGGCGGAGAAGAAGATTCTGGCGACGAAGAAGTTTTGGTAGTGCATAACACTGTATACGTTGGACATGAAGCACGAGAACGCGCTGAAAGCATAGGCAATTACTGTTCAAATTGGATTTACGGAGAAAGTTTAGCTCCTCCACCGGCTCCCATTAGCAACTGGCAAACAATGTTTTGGGATCTTTACGAACATCTCAAGCCCCTATCAGACAGAGAGGAATGGGAGGAGGCAAACATCATTGTGAAGATTTTACTTGTCATCAAGGTAAAGTTGTTTCATATTCCTTGTTCTAACTAAATTTTTAGATTGTTCCCATGGTTTTGTTCAAAGCAACTGTTCCAATGCACGAAGCCAGTTGGTCAAAACCAATTGCTTTGGCATATGCCCTCTTTTCACCAATGTTTGTTGTCTTTGCCATTAAAGGTATGTCGTTTCCTTTAAGCCGTTTTAAATCGTTCCTCAGTGGTAGCCATTGTACCATTCGATGGTTCCCCGGGCATTTGGGCCTATGCTTTGGGAGCGTCACTGATTCTTGTTGTTCTTGTATTTTTCTTCACTAGTTTTGAACATGAACCAAAACACTACCAGACCTTGTATTCCTACCTTGGATTTATCATGTCTCTCTCATGGATGTACTTTATTGCAACGGAAGTTGTAAACGTCGTTACGATGATTGGTGTCATTTCCAAACTATCACACGAGGTACGTAATTTTTGCGACTGATCTTCCTTTCCACGACAGTTTTTCGGGTGCCAAGGAGCGCGCGCTACTTTCTGATATCAAAATGCTCTGACGCACATTTGGCGATATACTATCAAAGCCAGCAACAATTTATGGTTCGAAGGTGATATGATAATCTTCTACTGGGGACTATAAAGCCGCAAACCAAAAATAACACAAAAAACAGATCGCTATTAAATGAAATAAAATCGGCTCAAGGCTTTAGCAAAAAAAGATTTTTTTTTGTGACGCGCTAAAACACTTATCGCCATGAAAAACCATTCAAGGTAGCCGACATAGAGTAGAGCTAAGAGGCTTAGAAATAATCAGCTTAAAAAAGATCAGAAAGTGCGCCAGCAAAAAGAGGCTATACATTTCTTTAACAAAAAGGAAACACTAAAATGAAGTGATTTGCTTGGTTTTCATTGCAAAAAGCAGTAAAAACAAAAACAAAACCACATTTTGCAGTTTGGCAAATGGCGGGGATTGTAGTTTGCCGCCTAGCGGTTGTAAATTGCGACAAGTTAAATATATTGTTGCTTGATTCTTTTTTTTTGTCTTCGTGTTTCAAGCGGTGTTTCTTATAATTCAAATCAATTTTTTTTAGGTATTGGGACTTACCATTCTTGCCTGGTCTAACTCAATTGGTGATTTGATTTCTGATGTCTCAGTTGCTAAACAAGGATTCTCCAGAATGGCCATGGCGGCTGCTATTGGAGGCCCTCTTTTCAGTAAGTTGTCTTCAATTTATGACTCATTTCATTTTTTTCAGACCTTCTAATGGGTTTTGGAATTCCATTCCTGATAGCGAAGGCCGCTGGTCGTAAAGTTACTATTGCGTTCACACCAATCTACCACATCTTGATTCTCTTCCTGGCCATCTCGCTGATTACCTCGCTCATCAGTACGTTTGACACTCTCAAAAATTTTTTTAGCTGCAAAAAACCGTGTGACGCATATACGCTAGATTAGTAAAATCTACTTTTCTGATAAGATAAGGACAGAAGTTCAAAGCGTTGGAACACAAAGGAAGCATTGTGTGATTTACAGACTGATACAGAACACAGATTGGAACAAGCTTTATAAATCACATTAACACTTTCAAAGTACCGATGTAAAGTTTTTAGCTAATTTTCTTAAACAGAAAAAATCAGGCTCAATCACGCCTCGGCTTCTGACCTTTCTAAAGTCTCCCGTTGTGAACTCTGAACCGCCGATTTTTTGTTTGCTTCCTCGGTGGTCGCGCAACGGATCACGTGTTTGTATTCCTTTGGTTACAGCTTGTGCCAAGACAAAAACACTTCTCCACATTCCTTGGTAAAATAACTTTTGCAGGTATTCTGGTTCAACGATTCAATCTTCGCCGACCATATGGATTTGTGTTGATAGCGGTCTACGTGTGTTTCCTTATTATGGTCGTTCTCACCGAGACAAATGTGGTTGTTTGGGGAACACCTGATCCCAGCGATACTTAAATTTGCTTGCTTGTACATTTTTCACTAAGAGCCTTGGACAAACGGGTTCCGTTGATCTTTCTCAGATGATAGGCTATAGTTGTACATTGTATAGAAACGGAATAAATTTATTTGTATCGAAAGTTGTATTAGTGGCCTAATGAGGAATTGCATCTTATCGTTAGTTTTAGCTCTCATTATGGTAATGTTGGTTTCTTTGTGTAGCCCATACAGAACATCAGCCGGACAAATTATATTACTAAATTTTGGCATACCCCTCCCCACCAAGCACCCTGACAAACATTAAGTGGAGGTCCCAGCTAAACGGTGGAGGAGTTGGGGGGGGGGGGGCGTATATTGGGGGGGGGGAGGGGGGGGGGGGTGTACATGTGAGAGTTGTAATTTTGGTTTGTCGTCTTTGTGCATTTTGGTAAATATATACAGGGTATCAGCTATTACAGGTCATGGCAATCAAAAGCCAACACTTTTGCAGGTGTTCTTAACTTCGTGCAAAATTTTCCACTTGAAATTGGTTCGAGGTGATAAAAAGTGAATGCATTTTTCTTGTATACCCCCAGGCGAATACCCAAAATAGCGAGCTCCGGTATCTCTGCGCACCTTGAATGGCGTGTCCAGTTCCCGACACGGATGAAGTCGGCAGGACACGGCCAGACGGAAGCAAGCAGCGCCTATACAGCCAAGCCCTTAGTCACCCGGTGTGCCTGGCCGGTTAGGTGGATTGTATCTCGGCAGCACACGAAACTGTTTGTGGAACGCGTCCGGTGGCAGCCGTGTGAACCCTCTTGACACCACACCCACAACATTCCAGCGCTCAAACACCACGGGTTGCACTTTGCAAGGTACGGGGGACAGGACTATTGTTTGGGGAAGACGAAACCTGTGATTCACTAAACCACTCAACATAAACGTCAGACTACTGAAGAAACCGAAAAGTCGAAACGGCTGATTTAATCCCTTAAAGTTGATTAAGATTAGAGCGATGCACTAAGCTATCAGTAGGGCAGAGGGAACTGGGATCACAAAATATTACACTCTGCGAACGATACGACCGTAAGGCACGTGTTTTTTTTTTTAAAGACAGCGTCTCTGGGAAAGTCAACATGCCATTTCTTATAAAATAGTTCGCCATTTGAAAATCGGCTAGTCAAAATATAGTCAATTACATTTCTAGGGTCTAAATAAGACATTTGGAAGATTTTAGGCAATATCGTTTTTTCTAGGTTTGGCACTGTAATTTTGCAAAAGTTACCAAAATAATTGGAAGTGGTATTGTGGAAGTAGGATAAAATTCACATATGGAAAGTTTTTAGGTCAATATCAATGACAATATGACAATGTACGTGTATTTTAAAGAAAACTTAGTTTAAAATGTCTTGAACAATATTGGACAAAAAATTTTAACGTAATATAATTTTTTTAATAAGTGAACTTCGATGCTCATAAGTTATTTTCTTACCCTGAAGGTTTTTTCTGAAATCTCCGCAGTTGCGCGTATCAATCAAATTTCTTTGTTTACTCTGCCATGTCAAAGTTAACCGCGTGTTTGTTTAATTCTACCGCAATCCGGCTCCTTTGCCGCTAATTCTGCAGATTAAGTACAGCGTGACACCTGAGGAAACAAAGCATAGACATCACTCTTACCAGAATACCTATTGCTTAAAATTTGAGAAACCATAAAATTGCCAAACAAATAGTTATTTTAAAAAGCCCTCAAATCTGGAGTACCATAATTAGAGTTTTCCGTTAAACCGGCACGGTTGGTCATTTTTTCAACTAGGAATGCGTTACAGACCAATTTACAACAAAATTTTGGAAAAGGAATAATAATTCATGTTCTAAAACAGTGAACTTTGGCCTGCAAGTTAAACATGCGCTATTTCTATGCGGTCTTCGCGCGGTCTTTTGACCTCCCTTTCAATCAAAGAAGCGCTGTGGTTGGCAGAAACGTTTGATTTGCGCGTTTCATCCATGGTAACGGGCCGGCCCGTTTCCTAATATTTTTGGCCCGGCCCGATAGTTATGTAAAAATTCAACTGAAAAATCAACCAACTTTCGAGGCGGAACGGTTCGCTTTAAAATTTTCTGCACCCAAAATTTGCCAAGGTTTACACGTTCCACACAATCCGCACAAAGTATGTCGTTTTTTGACAAACATTGTTCGAAAAGAACCTAAAAAGCGTTTACACTCATGTAACACTGCGGTCAAAGTAAATGGTAATCCAGCCTTCGACTTTTTCTAGATTTTTTCTACATAAATCGTTCAAAATGTCTCCTTCACCTAAAAATAAGAGTGTTTGGAGGTGGCGTCACCCGAGGAATGCCGCGGCAGAGGACCGCGTGGTGGTCACATACTTGTCAGGAGTGGGATGGCTTTTGGTCTCGCAGTTGGGGATAACAAGGGAGCAGAGAGGTGAATTCCTGTTTTTTTTAACAGCTGAAAAGGTAGTCAGGGTAAAAAAACACTGATAATGGGCTTCGAGAGAAAGGTGGAATGGTCTTAATTTCAAAATCTGTATGAGTTTCATACAAAAACGATGAATCAATACAAAAAGGTAAGAAAAAGGTTGAAACAAGAAATTCATAAATGTGTATGTTAGCTGGAGGCATACAACGAGTGCTTCTGCTCAGCTTTTTCGAATCCGCCGTGGCTTTTATGTAGCTTTTCTGAGCTGAAGCAACTGCGTCTTCTAGTAAGTGTGCTTTTGCAAACAGCCGCAGTTGCTTTCTTCGTACAAAAGTACTGATCGATAATTCTGCTTTCGTTTTTTTTTTTCCATTTGACCTGTACGTTCCTGCACGTTCTGGACGTGGCAGCTGGATTTCTCCGCTTTTTAAAACTTGTGTTTTGCCCGCCGTTGTGTCGTTTTGATTACAACCTATAAACTCTCCGCACTGTGTCGGTCCGTGAACCATTGTGTTAGGGCCCTCACGCCATAGCCTTTACTATCGTAAAACGCCTGCCTGTTGTGGTCCCACCCGCTGTGGCATGCCTATTTATTTGACTTTGGCTTTGAAAAGGTGGCATTTTCGTTACAATCTATTGATTTTCATTTTTTACTCTCTCACACTGTGGCTCTTCACGCTGTTGTTGTTATCGTTGTTGTTGTTCACAATTACTGTGGCCGAAAGTTTGCCTCTGAAGCTTCGCCACTTTGGGTCTCCAAAACTATAGTTGCCTGCTGTGGCTCTTCCAGCCGCTGTGACCTTCCCGATGCGGCCTATACACTGTGGCCCTTCCGAATTACCTATCTGTGTTGAAGCTACTGTGGTTTTACGTACTTTGGCTCTTAGACCGGCTATCACTATACCCGCAGGGTTATTTTTCCCGGTGACCCTTTCCATTGTGGCCCTCTCCGCTGTGGCTTTTAAAATTACTGCTTTGGAAAGTAGTTACTTCCTGAACTGCCCAATCAAGGATCTCCCAAGCTGTGATTACTCGCTGTGGCTCCTCCGTTTGCGGTGGCCTTTAGCTGTGGCCTTCCCTGTGTGGTCTTCCTGCTGTGGCACTTTCCACCATGGCTGTTGAAAGAAAGCGGTTACTTTCTGAATTGTTCAACTAAGGTTTTCCAAGCTGTGGTTTCCTGTTGTGGCTCCTCTGCCTGCGGTGGCCATCCAGCTGTGGCCATTTGCCGCGTTGTGGCTCTAAAAGCCATGATATTTCTGTCCGCTGTGGCCCTTCTGTCTCGTCCTGTGGTTCCTCTGACAGCCGTGGTCCTTTTCTCATCAGATCCACTGTGGTTTTACTAAACCGTGGTTACCTGCTGTGGATCTTCTGCCCGCGGTGGCCATCCGCTGTGGTCAGCTGTGGCCCGCTGTGGCTGCACAAGCCATGACATTTCTGTCCGATGTGGCTCTTCTGTTTCAGTCTGTGGCTCCTCTGCCAGCTTAGACCCTATCCTGAATTGAACCACTGCGGGTTTCCTAAACTGTGGTTACCTGCTGTGGCTCCCCACTGGCTGTGGCTTTCCCGCCGTGGCCATTCATCTTGCTGTGCCATCTCTATCCACTGTGGTTCTTCTGTTTCAGCATGTGGCTCCTCTTCCAGCTGTGGCTGTCTCATTGTGTGGTTTTCTCCTGTGGCCATTTTCACCTCTTTTCGGTATTACCTCACGTCAATGCCGTGATTCTAGTCTCCTGTTCCCTGTGTTATTTCTGCGCATATCTGTGTGCGTGTTTTGACCGTGTCCATTCTTCCGTTTCCGGACCGCGCGGTGCCGCCTTCCGCCGTTCGCAGCGGCCTGTTTGCCCTCGCATTCTTCGCATCTTCCTGTGGGCGGAGCCATCGCTCCCTATATAAACAGATCTCTCACCTGTCTCCCAACACAACAACTGCCATGCTCTCCTCACTGTAAGTTATCCTCCCCTATCCGTCCCTACAGTGCCCCCTTTAGACTTCTCCTCGCCTTGGTGCCAGTCGCTGCAGCCCAGTGCGTCAGCGTCAATTGCCAGCCTTCCTACGGAACTAATGGACAGTACAACTCGGGATACGGTAGGTCTCGTTTACGTATTTCATTTTGAATGCAACGTAACTTTTTCCTAACCGGTCACAGATTCCCCCGCTAACCGAATGGCGCGTGACGTGGTAACAACTCCCGGCCTTCTGCCGGACTTTCGTGGAAACAACCCGAGGGCGGACGAGACTAGGGCCTTAAATAAGGCCTTCTTTGAAGCCACAGCCCCTCAGATGCACTACGAAGAGACCGAACCCTACTGGGACGAGGGGAAGATGAAGGAGACGGCGGAGGCCATGTGGAGAGCCCTTGCCCAGGAGAATCCCAGCATCAAAAGAGAGGATGTCACTTTCGAGTTTAACAGACTCTAACCGTGATTGTAACAGGTATGCATGATTACTCTCACGGGCCGGGCCAGCCCGGATGGCCCGACGCGGGATGGGCGGCCCTGGTGGCGCATCCGGCCCACTGCACGACACTCAAACTGCATGAAATGGCAAAATGTTTAAATTAACCAAGTTTAGTCTAATTTTTGCTTAGTTTCACAATTTAGAAACCAAATTATAGTAAATTTGTGTTTTGTTTTTAATTTTGCCCGAATTTCGCGGCGAGACCCAAATTTCAGCCCTTTAAACAATGCGCGCTGCAGAAATAATGCACTGGCAGCTTTTATAGCTTAATTCATGTGTTTTACTAAATAAAAAAGCTATAAAACTTTAGAAAACAGTAAAAACTTACTAATTGGTCCTTTTTGCGACGGGACCTACCTCCCCCGCCCTTTAAACATTGAGCGCAATGCCCAGTTAAACTTTCTTATACGAGTTTATGGTTTTATTCCTATTCAAAGAAAGATGAAAGATTATTATGGTTATTTAAATACTCAAATAGTCTTTTAAAACAAAAACTCTAACAAATGTCTCATTTTGAATTCAAAAATCGATAGCAATGCAACACTTTTCGATTTTACGACCTGTGCGCCCGATGTTTACGGCATCCAAACAAAAGTTAACAAATTGTGAACAATTTTCATTCAGTTTTCTAAAGAACTTAATTGGTTTTCCTTAATTTCCTGTTTACGGCAAAAATTTCGCGCGCCGCTTAAAAATCGATAAATGCAAAATCCGATATTTTACACAGAAATACAACGTCACTTTTCTTGAATCAGCACCGGTAATGATTTCCGCACCGCGCTAAAAATTTGCAGCCGGTCGTACTCCTGTTTGGGTGGCGCAATAGGTAAGCACTCGGTCCATGAAGCAAATGGTCGAAGGTTCGGATCCCCACCTATGAAAAATGATTTACCCGGCAGTTTTTTGTGGAATTATAATTATTAAAATGATTGTAACCGAAAATTACTATTGAAATTAACATTTGCAACTTCAAACACTGTCACAATTCACATTTTCACTGACTCTCACCCACTTTTTCACACTTCTCTCACTTCTTTCTAACCCCAAAGCAGCAGCACCTCGCCTCCCTGGCTACCCCAATGTCTCCCATTCAGGCGCCGTTTCCCAGCAGTTCTCCCCTCAATATCAACCCTCCTCCTCCAGCTCCAATTCCGAACCCGGCTACCTTCCCGACTACCAGGGCGACAAGTTCACGAACGAACAGCGCATCAAGGACACGCAGGCGCTCAACAAACCCTTCTTCGACTCGATCGGCGGTGCTCCCCCGGCGCCCGCACAGGGTCCCGGACAGACCGGACCCAACGTCTGGGCGGCGACCGCTTACAACGGCAAGCCCGGGCAGCCGTCGCAGCCCGGTTACTCGCCTCAGTACTTGCCTCAGAACTCTCAGTCTCAGCAGTACTCGCAGCCACAGTACGCCCAGAATCAGTACCAAGGCCAGCAGCAGCAACAGCAGCAGAATGGCCAAGGAATGACGATGACGGTGTGCTGCGGAGGGCGCAAACGCCGCTTCGCCCGCCATTTGGGCGGCGCTCGGTGAGATGCGCCTTCCTGGCTTCGGTATCGCAGATTGCGAGTGTACATTTTGCCAATAAACTGCCATTTCCAATGTTTACCTTGAATAACTGTTAATATGGAATACCTTAACAGGTCAACCCTGAGAGAGAGAGAGAGAGAGAGAGAGAGAAAGTTAGAAAGAGGGTGAAATAGACGGATTTAGAGAGGGGCAGAGAAACAGAGACACAGAGGCACACAGACATAGAGACACAGAGACACAGAGACACAGAGACACAGAAAATGAGTGAGTGTGAGTGTGAGTGTGAATGTGAATGTGAGTGTGAATGTGAATGTGAGTGTGAATGTGAATGTGAGTGTGAGTGTGAATGTGAATGTGAGTGTGAATGTGAATGTGAGTGTGAGTGTGAGTGTGAGTGTGAGTGTGAGTGTGAGTGTGAGTGTGAGTGTGAGTGTGAGTGTGAGTGTGAGTGTGAGTGTGAGTGTGAGTGTGAGTGTGAGTGTGAGTGTGAGTGTGAGTGTGCGTGTGCGTGTGCGTGTGCGTGTGCGTGTGCGTGTGCGTGTGCGTGTGCGTGTGCGTGTGCGTGTGCGTGTGCGTGTGCGTGTGCGTGTGCGTGTGCGTGTGCGTGTGCGTGTGCGTGTGCGTGTGCGTGTGCGTGTGCGTGTGCGTGTGCGTGTGCGTGTGCGTGTGCGTGTGCGTGTGCGTGTGCGTGTGCGTGTGCGTGTGCGTGTGCGTGTGCGTGTGCGTGTGCGTGTGCGTGTGCGTGTGGGTTTGCGTGTGCGTGTGCGTGTGCGTTTGCGTTTGCGTGTGCGTGTGCGTTTGCGTTTGCGTGTGCGTGAGAGAGAGAGACAGAGAGAGAGAGAGAGAGAGAGAGAGAGAGAGAGAGACCAACTTTCCGCTTCCAGGTACTACTAGCTACTCCCCCACAACTGGCTACAGTTCTCAACAGTACTCCCCTCTCGGATCCTCTTCTGTCAATGGGTACTACTCCAACACCTACGGAACCAACACAAACAGATACTACAACCCATCTTCAAACAACAACTACAACTACCAGTATACCTCCAATGGTCAATACACCAATGGCCAGAACACTAATGGACAGTACCAATCCAACCAGTACGGAAATTCGCCAACAAGGTACTACAACGACGTCCTGAACACCAATCTGGGCTACCCATCTACCCAGCAGTACGGTTACGGTAGTATACAGAACAGCTACGGTACTCAATCCGGTTACGGTACTCAGCAAAACAACCGCCTTTATGATACTCAGTCAACCGGTGAGCAGTAAAATTGAACATTTGTGAGCTTCATTTCAGGTTACGGTACCACTGGTTATGGTAACAGCGGTTACGGTACCACAAGCTACGGTAGCTCCAACTACGGTAACTCTGGCTGCTGTTCCTCGGTTTCGAGCTCCTGTTGCTATCAATCCGGCTCTTCTGGAACCGTATACTATGACCCCAATATGAATAGGAACAATGGCTATTATAGCTCCACAACTGCCAGCCCCTATACCTCGTACACTTCCAGTTATGGAAAGAAAAAGTAACTTTTGTAGTTTGTAAAACACCAATTTTTTTTGTAGACTGTAAAAAGCCAAATCATTCAGTTTAAATTCAAAAGCAGAGCCCAAAATGCCTTTCGAGGCGCCTGGAATTGTGGGCGGGGCTAGCCACGCCCACAATTCATCGCCCCGCTTTGCACTTTTCGATATTTCGGGTCCTGCCAGTGAATTTTAACTGAATGATTATGAAACTTAGTTCGTTACCCAAGTGAAGTATTAATTTGTCCAATTTTTCAATTGTGATTTCCCCAATTTTGAGTTTACCTTCGATTTTTGTCAGAATTGGGGCTTCCACACCGCCTAGACTTTGCCATATAACTCGTGCTTACTCAGGATGTATATTTTCGATGAATAAAGTTTGTAAAATGATTATTATTTGTGCTTATTCTAAGTATCATTGCTATCTTTTGCACCATTCTCATTGACTCACTTACTCGAAAGAAATCAGTCATGAACACGGCGGGGGCAGGTTTCCATAAATTGGGATTCCAGTTAAAGGACTGTTTTAATTTGGAGAACTGTCAATTAGACAGTGAAAAATTAGTTGGGAACGTAAATAAAGTGTGCGCAATGGGTCCCGAAACGAGCTTAAACTCTAAAGAGAGGTCTACCGTATACCCGGACTTTAATATACAGCGTGCCGAAGGCGGAGAGGAATCCCACCCAGACCGCGGCGGCTCCCAAACAGACGATTTTTAGTGGTGTTTTCTTGATTATTTGACCTTAAATGGAAATCAAATGAAATGTTTACATTATTTACGAAATTTTAAGACGAAACTAAGCAAACTAATGATTAAACGATTGAAAAATCGTGTAGAAAGCCCCGGTTAGATGTGCATGAAAGCGGAAATGGTGCAACATGGGTCTGCGCCAAAGGTCACGGCCATTCCAATTGGGAACTCGGGTCATTTCAGAAACACAACTGAAATTTTGCCAAACTCCGCCTCGTTTCCACTATTAGGACAAAGAGTCCCGCCACGATAAGCGCAAATGACTTGCCGAAAACCGCGTATTCATCACAATTCGTTGCCTTGGCACTTTGCAAATGGTATTCGTTGCGGGACCAATGCAACCAATAACACTTTGTTCTGAACGGTTGGTAAAGTGCCCATGCCGGCTTTTTGGCAGCTGAAGTCCCCTAGAATATTAAGGAGGGAAAATCCGTGCTAAAGGGTCGAAGTTTGATTTTTTTTAAAGGAATGAATTGCCCAATAGAAACCGTACCCCATCATCTAATTACGAAATCTATTTCTGCGCATTTATTGCCAGGTGTCCTCTTAAGCACATATTTCTTTCGCAACAAATTCACACGTGTTCCCTAACTCAAACACAGCTGCGCCTTGAAAAAAGCCCTCGGTACGCAAAACCGCGTGCGTGTTACAACGCGCAATTGCGTACTTCCACCTAATGCTTTCCCACACAGCCAAAGCCGCCTCGAAATTGCTCTGTATTTTTATTATTTTTCACCTTTTTGCATTTTTAAAAATTAATAAATAACAAATGGCGTGATTTAACCTTGAATAATTAGTTATTTCCAGCTCCTGTAGCTCTCCTGCTGGGTGTTTGACCAACAAGTTCCGGTATGTTTTTGCCCATTGTTCTGGTTCATTTTTATTTTTGCAGGTCGCATTGTAATAATTGAAGATGGCTTATCAACAGTACGAGTCCTTTCAAACGACGCTGCCTCCTACGGTATCCGCAGGTTTGTTCTGTTAAATTATTCGATTTTTAATGGCATACGACACTTTTATGCCAGCCCAGTCCTTTAAATTGACGTTTTATTGATTGAAAATTTTGTAAAAGCTGTTAACATTTTTTAAAATTGAGTTTTAAGGCTGGAATGATCCTCCTCCCATGGCCACCTCGGCCCCTTCGACTGGTGCCGCGAGCCGACTGACTCAGATGCGGCGACGTCCCGTTGATCCCTCGATTACGGTAGTTTTGGTCTAGTTAGTCCTTTAATTTCACCGTTTAGGGTCCTTCTTACGGAGGCCACGCGCCCTACGGGGGCCAGCAGACCGGCTACGGCGCGCCCATGCAACAGCAGCAGCAGGCGCCCCAGGGATATCCCGGCTACCCCGCTCAGGTAAGAATTCTTCATTGTGTGGCAGAATTTTCTGATTTTACGCAATCAAATCAGCCAAATGAGTGGAGTTTATCAATTACTGAAAATGCTTGCTTTTACATGTATATTCTTCAATTTCAGCAGGCTCCTGCCTACGGAGCTCCCCAGCAGCAACAGCCGCAGATGCAGGCCTACCCCGGTGGCCAGCCTTCGCCCGCCTACCCTACCAGCCAGCCTTCTTACCAGCAGAATCAGCCCATGGCTGCGCCGATCACTATGCAGCCTGGAATGCAGCAGGGATACGGAATGGTTAGTTTTTTTTTCAGAATAGTTTATTTCAGTTAAATTGAGTTTATATTTGACGGAAAGATGGCTAAAATATGACGAAATTATGATAAAATCGTATAACAAGATTCTGGTCATACCTGCTTTACACGGTACAGAGTTAGGTTAAAAAGTATGGTCCCGCAAAGGGAGGGAGGCCCCAAAAATTAACTATCCACATTTTACAAGGTCCCTTTACAATGCCCATAAAATCAAGGTCCCGTATACACCATATGTCCGGGTATGATTTTGGTGGGGGGTCCATTTCGCGCAACCCCCCCCCCCCCCCAATTTCGAAAGGGGGCATGTGGCGAGAGTCGTCCAAATGAAAATTTCGGCTCAGTCCGACCCTCCAACCAAAAATAACGGTTCATGTTTTTTGTATGCGTAAAATTGCTGTAAAAAGACTATTCTTTTCAAAAGACGATTTTAATTAATTTTTTTGAATGGGGGTATGTGATTTAGGGCAACAAATAACCGACCTATATTTCAATTCCTTTGTTTGCGAAATTTTACACTACCGCGATACATGTTCAGTGTGCGTTCCTCCCGTATATGAATAGATTTAAGGCATTAGAGAATAGTAGAATATTGTGCACTTGTTTTAATTGATATCCTTACAAAGTTGTCCCGACCGTAAAAACCGGACAGTAAACAAATTTTTTTTGCATTATAAGCCTATTTTAATTATGAGAAAACGCCACCTAAATGTTTCCGTCATTTGGTTTGGGCTTGGGCTGCATTGTAGATCTGTTAGGCCTTATTTAGGGGGTTGCTGCCTTAAGCTTTTAGATCCTTAACAAGCCTTTTAGTTACGGTAGTAGACCTTTAGAGATTTGAAATTAAATTGTTGCGGTTACAGAATCCTTACCAGCCTTGGTGGGACTTACGTACCCAGGCACCTTACTGGATGTACTTCCCGGTGAGTTAGGTTTCTAAATGAAACTATGTGATATTATGCCGAAACATCCTCTAAAAATGGGGCGAAAAATTTGCGCTTTGTCGTTTGCCCGCCCCTGTTGATAAGCAGTACTTCGTAGTAGCAGGTATGGGCAAAAAGTTTCAACAGACGAAAAGAATCTAATCCACCCCCTTGTGTTTTGCAGGGTGTTCTACACCATTTTTGACCAAAAGGACGCCATTATGTCGCCCCTCCTTTCTAAACAAAAAAAAAACGAAAAGGCAAGGTATGGCTAATGGTTGCTTAGTGGGTTGCAGTTAAATTACCGGCTGAGACAGGACCCACATCGTCATCTTGTAATAAAAGTTTATCACAGCAAGATATAGCCCATGGCTTTGCCAAAACACTGATTTCCTCCTCAAAACATTAGCATAAGCCGTGTGTTGATGCTTTCGCCTTGTTTCCGAATGCAATTACTCGGCTGCATTCCCACCTGGGGACACCTGGATTGATTGCTGCCGCATAATGACCTCCAGGTTTCCATATAATTTTCTGCTCTCCCTTGAAATGCTCTGTTTTTCTTGAAAAGAGGAAGTTCCGCAATGAATTCAGTCCTAAATTTACTTATGATTGAAGCCATTTTGTTAAATTAAGCTATGCTGTCAAAGCTACTTTGGCCGATTTGGCTGCGTAAACAGCCTGAATATCGTATACTTTACACATTTCTCTATGAATAATATCAACACATCGGCACTTTGTGACGAAGCAATCTTGGCGTCAAATAGATATGCGTTAGCTTTTGACCATAAAACGACCCGGATTAAATCATATTTCTCTCGAACCGGCCCGCTTCGGCCCGTCTACTCTGACCATCTAGTCAAACTGTCACCCACGCGACCAAGGTTCGCTCCCGGTTGGGCTACTTAAATTTTGCTAACTTTTTTTTTGCTAAGAATTAGAAACAGATAGGAAATGGAAGTATTATAGAAGAGTTTTCAGGGTTTAAAAAATATAATGTAAGCCTAATTAACGATTTAAATAAATTTTAAGTTTACAATCGGGCAGCCACTTTTCTCGGCCCGCCCCGTCTCCAAAGATCTATGCTTCCTGCCCCTGCTTTTTGAGACGTCACTGATCCATTTTTGGAAACGACGCATCCTCTAGAAACAGACCTTTGAGTACAAAAGGGGTTCATTTTGACGCCATTTGGTGTGTAATCGCATTTCTGACGTCGTCCGTCCCCTATGAAGAGATTATAATTACGACAATTCCCGGTGACATTGTCGGAAGCGGGGAGAGAGGGGAGAAAAGTGCAGTCGCCTATAAAAAGATGCACTTCCCAGAGAGACCGCCCCACAATGTGCTCTCGACGAGACGATGTTCAACTTTCGTACAGAAATCTCTCGTTTCGGCTGGGATTTTCGAGCTTTTTCTCCGTTTTTTTAAACATGAAAAAGAAAAAGATTTTTCAGCCGCCGCCCGCCGTCTCGGCGGCCTACGCCCCGCAGGTGTCGCCGGTCGTTTCGCAACAGGGAGCCGCCCTGGCTCAGCAGGGCCAGGCCCAGTTCAACCCCGCCGCCAACAACGCAGCGGCCGCCTACTACCCGGCCGATCCCACCGGAGGAGCGCCTCAGCAGGTAGAGTTTAATACCAGAAATGTGATGTGATGGCATGAAGCATGAATAATATGTAGTTTGTACTTGTAGTTTGCACACAGTTTTAACCGCTTTATTGATTGATTTCGGACCAACCAAAAATCTATTAAATTACGTTGGGATTTGCATAGCCCGAAATGCTGTTCATTTGTAATTGAAAAACAAAACCTAGTAGATATAGCACCGAAAGAAAAAAATTCTTCTGAAAGCATCCAAAAAGAAAACATTTTGAGTCCTATTGACACCCGACTGGCACGAAATAAGGCAGACCCACACGAAGTTTGGTTTTTTGTTGCGAAAAAAATCCCTTTGTAATTCATTTTATTCTTTGTGGGTAGTCTGCCTTGTTTCATGTCAGTCGGGTGTCAATAGGGCGCCCTCATGGCGCAAAATAGAGTACATCGCTTCTTCAAATGATTATTTTGAACCATAGAGGGGATGAGTTATGGTGTTTTTGCCATATTATCCTAATTTTAACTATTGAAATGGCGTCATTTTGGGCAATATTGACACCAAGGTGTGACTAAATAAGGTAGACCACCCACAAACCATGAAGCTTTTTTTCACAAACTTTTTTACAAAACATTTTATACTTTGTCGATGTTCTGCCTTATTTTATGCCAGCCATGTGTCAATAGGGCCCAAGATGCCGTAATTATGTCATTTTCACATCGAGAGGGGAGTTCCGGGGCCAAAAAATCGATAATACAAATCTGTTTCAGTGAGATCAAACTACAAATATTACCCCATTCCTGGGTGGAGCAATCTTTTTCTCTTTGCCGGAACTTTCCCCAATCAAGCCTTCGTCTAACCTTCAAATTAACCCGGGAATTCGATATTTGGTTCACTTCCTTTTGGGACTTTTCTTTCACATTCTACTAACAATACTAAAACATTATAAACGAATAAATATTGTTTTCACAAAATATTGAAGTGAACCCTTGTTTGTCATTTCAAACAGTTTTACCGAAGGCTTGAAATCTCCAATTGAGAGGAAATCGGTTACTCTAAAAAGTATCCGCACTATTTTTTTCTTCAAAGTTCTACCTAAATGAGATGTAGTTCAATCGAGCTACAAGCCGAATTGTAAAACAGCACATGCGGTCTATAGGAGTTTTCAAATAATGAACCGACCCGAATTTTTCGAGTCAAGTAAGTTTTTTTTAAATGAAATCAATAGTGTGAACAAATTCAAGAAAAATGTAAAAATAATGTTCATTAGCTATAATTAGCCACCGCCACTGTCCAATCTTCTTTTTTTTTGGTGGGCACTCTACTTGGTCACACGACAGCTGTGTGATTTTTTTTATTACGGATAACTTTTAATGAATAAAAAGTCCGCAATACAGGAAAATATTGGAACTCGAGGGGGGACTGGGATTTGCGAAGGCCGGGGTTCTCACGGGCCGGCGAGTTGGAAAATTTTGTTTGGACCGGCCCGTTCGGCCCGTTTTCCTTGGACCACCTAGTCAGATTGCCTCCCACACGACCAGGGTTCGATCCCGGTCGGCTACATTCTTTTTTGTACGGCTAATATTTACGTATATGTTAGTAACAAACAATATTAAGTTATTTAAAGCAGTTTAAAAAATTATTGTACCGATTTATACAAAATTTAAAATTTAATTTTTCTTACCCGGGCCGACCGGCCTAAGCCGTACCAAAAAATCCCTCGGCCCGGCCCGGCTGGCAGGCCCGTCATTTGAGAACCCCGGCAAAGGTATGTACAAAAAAGATCACTGGCCGGGAGCGAACCCTTGTAGTTTTGGTGATCATTTGATTGAATTGACGAATCTTGTCAGTAAAAAAATTACTCATTTGGCGTGAGAACCTCTCCTTGTGATATATGAAGTTGCCTCCCTCATTCCCACAGACCACTCGATTGTATCCAATTACCTGGAACAAATACTTGTGCACATTCACATCTCGGTCTTCAGTCTATCCCTTTTAGAAATGTACGCTCTATAGTGTCAATAGTGCTTGATTATCCTTCTTGTGTTCCTGGATGACAGCTGCCCACATTGATCCCTAGTCCTTCCCGGGTGCATGGCGACCGAGTAATTTAGTCTGATTCGCCGCTTGTTTGGGGTGGTTTCCATGCGTGGTTGCCGTGTGCGAGATTGTAGTTCTGACCTCCCTGCCGCCTTTTCTTCTTGCATGACAACGCAGCCATGGCGTACCTGGGCAACCCACGGTGGGGGGGGCTTATTTTTCGACAGCTCCCTCCATTGGTGAATGCTTGACGAAGGACCTCCATACTTGGGCACCCAACCGCGGGTCCATTTTGCGACGGTCCCCATAATTATCGAAAAATTCAAAAATATGCGACTGGCCTCCTTCTTTAACAAATTTGTCGAAATCTTAAAATTGCGACGCCCCCTACTGCCGCTTTTGGCGGAGCTTGACAATGTATGAGGACCTCCTTCTTTAAAAAAAAAAGATTGCCGAAAACTGAAAAATGCGTGGCCCTAACACCGCATACACGGATTTTTATCAATTTTCGATCCGTAGACGAAAATTTGATTTAAAAAAAAAACAAATTACAAAGTCGCTCATCACAGCAAGGCAGATGAGATAACGTGATTTTTAACGTTTTTGCGTAGGTTTGAGTTGAAACATGAAATTGTGAATAAATATGAAAAAAACTGAGTCTCGTGACATGTACAAATCAATAGTCTCCGTTTGAAAAGTTGTGGCCATGAGTCATAATTTCCGCAATGGAGCGCGATTATGCAACCCATATGTACAACAATTTTTTTTCAGTTCATGATTCCGTATCTCAGCAAATAATCAGTTTTCTTGCGAAATTTTGGATTAAAAATCGTTTTTAGCGAACTGAAAATCAGTTTTGGCCTTTACTAACATTTGTAATTTTTAAAGCAGTTTATGTATAAAACATTATTGTACCGATTTATTCAAACTATAAATTTTATTTTTTTTTATAACGGCTCACCGGGCCAAGCCATCCCGAAAAATCCTTCTGCCCGGCCCAGCCCGTCATTTGGAAACTCCGCATTCTATTTTTTGTTTTGTTAAATTTGATATTTGAAAAATACTCTTTTTGAGCTAGGACATCGTGGCGCTATGGGCCGACCTATGTAGCTGAAAATCATTATTTAGGTATTTTTAACAATTTCATTTTAAAATTATGATGTTGTTTTTCCCGATTTACGACTCGTCAAAAAATACGGAAATTGCAAAACATGCAAATAAAAACATACCTTCCCTGGAGTCCTGTGCAAACCAAGTTTCTCACAAAATTGCTTTTTTTCGTTTTTTTGCGCTCGAAATTCTCCTTGGCACATACCTTCTTGCATTTGACCATTTCTGCGAATCATGGAACTTTCCCTGTACTTTTAAGCGCATATTCACTTTTAAATGCATTTCCAAGTACACTTCTAATTCCCAGTATTGTTTTCTCCCCTCTCACTCGCAGGAATTCGCCATTTCTTCGGGATTAAGCCGGATTATCCATCCTCTTTGCCCCACAATCTCATTCCCTCTCCGGGACACGCTGTGACGTTCTGAAGGAAGTTGTGCCAATTGAGAAGAGCATATTTATGGCTCCAATCACCACGTATTCATGTTTTGTGACGCACCTCTCGAAGCTTCTCCCTCTCTTTCTGCCACATTAGCTTTGATGAATATACTCTCGCTGTTCGGACGTTGTCCTGTGTGAATTCTCCGCCTCATGTGATCTCCCACGGCTTTCCCCACTTTCCTTCTCCGAATCAATGTTTGACACGGCCGTTCTGTTTGCGGAAAACAAGCTGGAAACCGCCATTTTGGCGGCTTTCTAAACGGCGGTTTTCATTTTGTACTCGTGCAAATGAAAGGGCATTCAGTTTATGGCTGGTTTTTGCTTTTGCTCCTAACAAGCTCCACTGGGTAAATTTGAACCCCACTTACACGACAATGTGATACGACGAAGGAAAATTTTAGCTTCATTCAGAAAGTGCGCTCATTTCGAGAGAAAAATCGTACCAATTTTTTAAGAGAAAAAGACTCATCGCCGATTTGGGACAAAACAAATCTTGAAAAGCGTATCAGAAAATTTGAACATCCATATCTTTTTCTATCAAATAGCAGTTCAAACGAGCAGCAAGTGACAAGAAGACTTGGAAGGAGAGAATCGTGGCGCTCCATAGTTGATCTATAGAGTACACAGCGAATAAATTAAAATTAAATTAAAGCAGTTCAATCTAACAAATAGCATTTCAATTCAATGCAAGAAACTTTTCAAAACTTGCGGCGCCCTGTAAATGACATTGGAATTTTTGTTTGTTTGTAATATTTATGAAATTACAATGCAAATTTTAATTCAAAATTTGATACGAAATAAACTTCAAAGGAGGTGAAAAGCATACCTTGGGAGAGGCCGGTCATGGAGGAACCCCTTCACATTTTGACGAAAAAAACTGGGTTACCCCCCTCAATTTTTGGCTGAGAAACGGAACACCCCCCTAACTTCTCGTGAAGAAAAAAGGTTACCCTTCAATTTGCTAGGAAATACTAGACTAACCCCCCTCAATTTACAGACTCCGTTCATTTGGTTCCCAAGGTATGGTGAAAAGAAATAAACTCCATCCAGTCATGGGCCAGAAGTTTGTGCTATATCCTGAACTTTTGTATGAAATGTACTTCGTGTGTGGTCTAACGTAATTCGTACCAACCGGTTGTCAATAACGACTAAAATGACGCCATTATGACCCTTAACGCACCCTCCCATTGTAATAAAAGTTTAAAAATGCAAGGTATAGCCCATGGCTGACTCCATCTGGAATTACACGCGATTCACCTAGGCGAATTTCACAATCAAATATTTAACGGTTTTTCAAAATTATAGCAAAAATTTATGCAATGAAACCAAAGATGGACTTTTATTCTCAACGCAAAGGTAGCCTCAGGCCGCCTTTTATTCGCCCACGCGTAAGTTTTGTATACTGCGCCGACAGTCAGCCTCAGGGCGCTCGGAGTGAGGAAATATTAAAAACAAAGTATTTAAAATTTTGCAAACGACAGAAGGGCAAAACACGTACCTACGAGCATAACAAAATGGTTCCGACAAGTCTACGTAAACAGCAATTCATTTGAAAACTGTAATTTTCATGTAATCGGTGCCAAGCTGTTCTGGAAATCCCCGTTTCCTTGCGAAACCAATCGTCGTTTGCACATTCTTGTTAGCCTTGCTCAGTCGTTGTCGTGCTAGCACTTGTAGTTAGTTCTTCTTGTTGTTATAAACGTAACAATTATCCCCAAGCAGATGTTCCAGACGGCGTCGATGCCCTCTTCCCAACACAGAGCCATCTATGATGCGTTCACAGTGAACAATGTGCCTCCCGCCGGTGTGAAAACGGATCCTTTCCTTGTGAGGCCACAGTCTTCCGCTCCATCCGTGGTACGCCCTTTTCAGTATAAAATGGAGAGGCGGTTGTCGTCACAACCCCTATTGATTTTATGATATTTTCAAAGAATACACGAGCGTCAATGGCATTTTCGCGTTTGATTCAGAGGATTAGAGGCTCCTGGATTTACTTAAATGATTAAGAAAATACAGTAAATCTCTCAAATATCCAAAAGGGAAAACGTCTGAGGTGGCGTACTCGAACTTTTATTGTTCTCGTTTTGCCACATTACAATGGTTTAGGGCTTATATGTCACGAATGAGGTAGTTATTATAAGAAGCAATCATTATAAGAACATAATCAGCTGTTGAAATCACATAAAATACGGATACTCACGCAGACAAACGGATTTTAACCTAAATGTGTGCAAACTCACAACTGGAATTTTTTGTAGAGCTTAGGCATTCAAAAACATGAAAAGTTTTCATGAAGGGTGCTTTTATTCGGATGCATGAAATCTTTCTTTTCCAACAGACAAACCAGTACCCATAATTCTCACGGCCCGACCCGACTTAAAAAAAAATCCTTCAGGTCGTGTCCTCTGACAGTCAAACTGTCACCTCCCCCCTCCTCCCCACGACCAATGTTCGATCCCGGTCGGGGGCACCTAATTTTTTTTAATTAACGGATGTTTATACTCGTCGCCCAACGACCTTTCTCGCAAATCTTTGGCATTAGCATAAATTTGAGAGAGAAATAATTGAAAATTATGCAAAAATGTGAATGTGTAGCTATGTCATTACTCATTCTAATTAGCTTAGATTCGCAGGTCATCGAAATTTCCAAAAAGGTCGGTGGGCGAGGAGTATATGTTCAGTTTTCGCGATATGTTTTTCTACATGCTGTTGTGAGAGTTAGCAAAATGAAAAAATTAGAGATGAGCAATATTTTTGCAAGCCCTAGCGTTGAAACTGCAGGTCAAAATTAATGAAAGTATTTAAAATTGCGGAAATCATGAAATACCGAAACACATATCTACCAATATAACAACGAATATTCTACAATGCATGTTCAACAAATGAGTCTGATATGATGCTCATTAAAGCTCGCATTTCATAAGTCTCCATTTCATAAATCTCCAATGATAAAAAATCCCTTTATTCAGTTGAAAGGAAAATAAAAGGAGTATTTAAAACAAAATAGCTGAGAAACAATTCATCTTTTCCAGCCGATCCACACGGCCGCCACCCATGCCGCTTGGACGGGTTCTTCAATGAGCCCCTCGCAGTCTCCCTATGCCGCCACCACCACTCCCGTGATGACGCAACCCTTGGAAGTGAGTAATTCCGATATTACCGTATACCTAGCCCCCTTTAGGCTAATCCGCAGAGTTTGATATTTGCGCCGCCGAATGCGGTCGGAGAGGCTCAGCCCGGCCAGGTGCCGGCGGATCCCAGCATGTACAACAGGTAAACAGTGGGACGAAGAGAGAGAGAGAGAGAGAGGCAGAGAGAGATACATAGATAGAGGCACCTCTTTTTTTTCAGGGTTCCTGTCAAGGCGGCGGGAGACGTCTCCCTCACCGGACCGCAGTGCGTCATGTTCCTCATGAAAGCCACCACGAGGTTACCCCAGGTAAGCCCCTATTGCCTACTCTTTAAACTTTTACTCTTTTTAGGCCAAGTGCGAAGGAGTGCAGTTGCGGTTGAACCAGCTCCAGGAACTCATTCAGCAGGGTCGTCTGTCCGAGCAGTGCCTCAAGAAACTCAATTTCGTCGTGGATGGTACTTTTTTTCTCGGAGCTTCGTAATAAAAAGGGATTTCAGCGATCGACCGGGGCATGCTCGACGACGCCACCGCCTATTTTGACCAGTTGCAGGCGCAGTTCCCTCATGTAAGTTTTTGAAATCTGCGCAAAAACTAGAAAACTGCACCTGCTGGAGGCGAATCTTGGTGTCAGTTCTGTGGTTGAATTTTTTTTATAAACTGGTACTGTCATTTAGAAGACCTGCATTACTGTAAAAAAAAATTTGCCTTTGTCCAGGCTTCCCTCGGGCATCCTGGCCTTTTGTTGGTCACTTCAGATTGTGGGCTTTGTTTGGCTGTCGATTTTTGCCCAACTGCAGCAAAATGTAGCGAATTTTTTTGCAGTTTGTTGAAAGTTAATTTCAACACTTTGCTTTTTTTAAGTTTGCGGGAAAAAATCGTATATAGTGTAATCTTTTTAAAAAAAAAAACACTAATTTTATAATGCCTGAAAATATGAAAAACTTGCCGAAGATGCGAAGTCATACTGAAGTTTCACGTTTTTTCGATACCAAAAAGGTTGGAAGAGTTGGAGTCTCTTAATTTTGGAATTTAATTGACATCATTCGGATCCAAAAATCAATAGGTTTCGATCCCGGTAGGCGAATTTTTTTCCCACAACTAATTTTGACTTTTATGTTAATAACAAACACTATTAAGTTGTTTAAAACAGTTTAAAAAATTAGTGTACCGATATATTGAAATTTTAAAAAGTTAATTTTTGAAAAACGGGTCTGCCGGGCCGCCCAAAAAACAAATATGGCTTTCGCCCCGGTCCGTAATGCCAGAATCCCGTGTGGACGTTAGGTTCTTACAATGACAACGGTATTTAGTATTTACTCCAATGGTATTACGAAAAGGGGGCTTGTGTTGCCTCCGAGACACCATTTAGGGGGCTTGCGTATCGACGAGCCCCCAAGCGCTTCATGCCCATGATAACGGCCAAATTTTTAGTTAACCCGAGCGGTTTAAACAAATTATACATTTAAAATATTAAAAGCTGTATGCTTATTTCCTTGATTCAAAATTCCGTTTCAGGAGCTTGGCGCCTGGGGCCAGGGAGTGCGTCTGCTGATCGGCGAGCTGCGCGGTCCCGCCGGCCGGGTGGGTTCCGCCGGAGCCCACGTGAGAAGCCAATGATCGCCTCTTTCCCTTTTCCCCTTTTCTCATCATCCCTGCAATCGATCGATATTGTAATTATGGACAGACTGCCCGTGTTTGGTCCCCCGTTTTTACAGATTACATAATAGTCGTGTGTTAACTCAAAAATGCTTGTGATATATTTGTATTCGTTGGGGAGTTTTATATGTACTTTTGAACTGGAAGATTAAATGTTTGAGTGGTGGATTGTTTGAGCCTGTGGCTGTTTCAGCGGCATTTCTATCTGAATCAAGACAAAGTGGTTTTAAAGGTCGGGGTTTAGATGTTTCTATCTCGAGCCCTCAGAGGAAACCTGAACCGTAGGCACTGGGACAGAAGGGCCTGGGAAATCGGCTACAGAGGACCCCTCCTCCCCCAGCAGAAAGCGTAAGTTTTTCTGATTTATAGACTTTTTCGGTTTAAAAAAGGGTTAATTGACGGCTAGCACAGACCATCCTTTGGGTTCTTGCGAGGTTGTGGAACGGTCCACGACGGGGCCGCGATAAAAAGAGTGGTATCCGGGGAAAGGGCTGTTTTAAAATAAACTAGAAACCGCCAAATTCTCAAGCGATAACGAGTCTAGACCAAGACAGAATTGTGACAGTCAAAGTATATGCAATGTGCCCCGAAGCGCCCTTAGATTTCGATGAAAGGTGGACGGTATCCCTGGCCTATAAGCTGGATTCATCTCTTGGCCACCCCTTCACGGCCTTTCTGGACGGGAAGTAGGTGGTAATGGAAACGTCGGCCGAGCCGCGACGCAGCCGCCGCGCGGCTCAAAAACAATTGAAATCGCAGAAATGGGCGCCTCTTTCTTTAATTGCACGGTTCAAACAAGTCTAATACAGCAAATAAAAGTAGCATAAAGTGAAACCCCGAAAAATAAATTCATTTTATGAGAAAAATCGAACGAAATCACGATATTTGTAGGGTTTGATGAGTTGTACCTTTGCTTTTACCTCGAAAAGAGCACACATGCTTTAAAAGTGTTAATAAATACCAAAGAAAATGTAAACACAAGGATCAGTGCCATTATAACCTAAATGGGGTCCCTCGGGTAAGAAAAATACTTTATTTATCTAATTTTTTGCTTTTTTCCGGTATATTTCGTTAAAATTACGACTCTGATTTAATTTTCTTAATGAAATACCAAAAAATGTGAAAAAAATACACAATTTACAACAATCAACTTTCCCATGTCGACAGCATCATATTGAGCGACCGTAATCCCCGCAGAGGAAAATTTTGAATTGCCGCCAATGGTCCGTGGCCGGTACGCAATGACGGTGAACTTCCCAAATTGCGTAAAGCAGAAAGGTCGTGCCTTCTATGCCCGGCGTGCCCCAATCGTCGGGAGACTGCCGCCCGGGACTGCGACAGCCACATTACCGACAGTTTGTCAATGCTGTTCTAACAGGGAAGAGGGCATGGATGAAAAGACTAAAGCAAAAGTATGTGGCGAGATTCCAATAATACCGAGCACACTCTTCGGTAGCTACTTACTATTCACTTCTTGTTTTCGCGGATGTGAGAATGGACTAGACTGAGTTTCAAGATTGGCCGGCTTAGTACGGGTTAAGCGGATGTTGCAGTGCCAGCCGGCTGGTTTTTATGCGTGTTTTCAGTATAAGACACAACATGACGTGCCAGGTTTACGAGGTCGTGAATGTTTCCAAAAATATATACTGTACTAGGTACAAAAATAATTAAATTACTGACACCAAAACGTAGCCACTGTGCGAAATCGTAGAGCTTCAAGTCCACTTCGACTTGCGTTAATGCCGATCTATCCCTTGTTATCAATCCTCTAATTTCTTATTGTTTTCAGCACCGGTCGTCCGGATTACCCAATCCAGCCCGATCAGGTTGTCGTTCTCCGCGAACGTCTGGCCCGTGAGTTCGGAGTCATGAAGATGCTCACCAGACCCTACGTGACCAAGGTGGGCTTATGTCTTTTTTTTTAAATCCCGTGTCCATTTTATTCAACTTTGTTTTACTTATTCTATGTTTATTCAGCAAGCCGAGCAGGACTACTTCGATTCTTTGTCAGTGTCCGGACTGGAGGACATCCGTGAGAAGAAGGCGTCTGACGAGAAGGCTGCCCAGATGCCGGGAAAGGTGAGGTTTTTTTTTTGTTTTTTAAATTTTGATAATCTGATAGTTCTCACCAAAATAGGTGAAATATTTTTCCAGTCCTTAATTTTCCATCTGTTAATAGTTTGGTTTGAAAATGTTGCTGGAGGGTAATGTGACATACTTATCATGACGCAGAGTTATCCGTTTATTTTAAAAGCAATTCTGAGGAACAAAATTTTACGGATATCGTATTAAAACTTGCGTTAACGCTCAAAGCAAATATTCATTCACTGTCTGGGACGATTTTGGCAAATTTGGAAAGCCGGGGCACAGCTTCGAAGTGGAGTGGTGCCGAAATACCGTTTTGCTGTAGTGCCATTGAAGAAGTAGCTGTTGTTTCGGCGAAAAGTTTGGTTTTTTTGTTGAATCAACATAATTGATTGAAACAACATCATTACAGCCGAAGCGCGGAGGGATCGAACCATGCCTGGATACGGAGAGGGGCTTAAAAAGTAAAAAAAACCCACCTTTTTTTTTACAAGGTCCATATACAAAGCAACTGCCGAAAACAAGGTCCCACAAGCATCACGTGTACAGGTATGGCGCGAAGGTAATGAACGGCGGTTAGCCTGTACCGCCTAATTTTGGGATCATAAGAACTGTGATTCCGAATTTGTTATCTGCACTCTTATTTACAACTTTCGCGTGAATCATCCTGGGGTTTTTTTTATAGCCGTTCCACCTTGATAATGTTATAGTTCCCGCGTGACGGCTACACCATTAGTACAAGTTCTCTTGGCGAAACCATAGTTATGATCGAAATAATTATATCAAATCGCCTTTGCAGCCGAAGCGCGTGGAGGGATCGAAGACGTCCGTAAGGAGGAGGGCGAACATCGGCAACCTGCTCCACTCGCACTCGACGGTTGAAGACAGTCTGGCCGGTCTGGTGAACCGCAACCGCTGGGACTAGAATGGTGATCTACGGGTGTTGTATTCTGTTCTAGGCATAGGATCCTCGTTATTTGTTGGTCAAGACATGTTGTTATTGTTCTTTTATCGGAAATGCAAACGCCTGAGTATGAGCCCAGAAACTTTCTTTTGAAAGTAGTTTTAAGGTTTCTACCGTAGCCTGATTTGGTCCTTAAAGCTACCGTAACCCGCTGACGAATGGCTGTAACTGTAAGCCGAGGAGCACCGTATTCCATTAACAGTATAAACAAACAAAGAAAACTACGACATAAACGGTGAAAATTCATTAACTGAAGATGGGTTGTGGTCTACTGATTGGAAAAGGCGGGTGCCTGCTGGAACAGCGACTCGTCTTGTTTGAAAGTTGACGCGTCAGCGTTCTCAGCGGCCGGAGAAGGGCCGTCGGAGACGATGCGACGCATGCGGACGATCAGGGCGACGCTGTTTCCGATGATAATGATGATGGAGAGGAGGAAGGCACAGGAGAAGCCGACCAGACGAGGATCGTCCCAGGAGTCACTGAAGGGGGGAGGGGTTAGAATGGCAAATGAAAGAGAGATGCACAGAGCGAGAAAACAATACATAGAAATAGATAGAGAGGGAGAGAGTTACCTAGAGATGGAGAGCAAAGACAGCCACGCTTGGAGAGAGAGAGAAACACAATGATAGGAAGAGGAGATACATAGAGATGAAGAGACATAAAGAAGGAGATATATATGTAGAGGAAGAGGGAAGAGACATACTTAGAGAGAGGAGACAGCGATACTTAACAAGAGATATAGAGAAGGGGCAGCGATATATAGAGATAGAGAGGCAACTCACACGAGACAAGGAGTGGCGACCATCGTGAGACGGGAACGGAGGTGGAATGAATGCTTTGGTGGATGGTGGATAGAAATTGGAAAACGAAAGATATGCTGAGCGCTAAGCTAATTTTTTATGCTAACTTCTTGTAATTGTTAATTTTCACATTCTAATTGCCACATGCCAAACATTGTGGGATTTTGGGTCCTAAAAACATTCGACTCTGTAGAAATTTTGACTAATGGATACACATACTGTAAGAGTTATAATGTAGTTCGTATGTTTGAGTACTGTATAACATGGATATTACTGTAAAACTTCTGTGGAAAACGCAGTATCCTTCGCGTTTATCAAATTTGCTTTTTTCACACATATATGTTGGACAAGCACTCGCTACGGTAGGTCAAGTCTCAAGTAAAAAAGCACATGGCGCAAAAATAGTTTTCTCACTTAGGGGGGGGGGGGGTGGCTCGCGCAGTCCATCGCAAGTGTGGGGGAGGGGCATAGTATTGTAAACTTGTCAACTTAAAATTTCGCTTAATCGGTATATTTTAAAACCCCGCAAAAACTTTTATAATACCTTCTACTACACATTTAAACTAATTCTAAACTTGCAAAAATAAAGTGTCCCGACCGGGATCGAACCTTGGTCGCGTGGGTGACAGCTTGACTAGATTGTCCGAGGACGGGCCGAAGCGAGGCGGGCCGAGGATTGTTACTCAAGTCGGATCGGCCCGTAAGAACTGAACTATGATGAGGGGGTGCTCAAAACGAACCCCACCAGATTGTTCATGTATGAGTCATGTCCGAATTCCATAACCTAACTATAACCTCTCACTACTGTAATCCGGCACCAAAGCCCGTAAAACAAATGGTTGTCTGCAGTGCAACTTTATCATCAGACAGAACCTGAGAGTCTCTTTTCGCTTGTTGCAATCACTTCTTCTTCCAGTCGGGCACGAAACGAGTACCGTTTAGCTGCGACTGCAGCGTTTCTCCCAACAGCTTGTGCAGCTTCGCGTGGTTCGACGTGTCCGTGCCATCCATGGCGACGATCTTCTCTCCCACAGTCACAAAGTTCGGCTCACTCAGCTGGCTGGCAAACTCTGAAAGTTTGAATGCGAAAAATCGATTTCAGGAGGATTTTACCTTTCCAGAACTGCTCCTTCGCCTTCATGACTGTGCCTGCATTGGTGTTCTTCTTCCAAGGAAGGCCCGAGGGCTGGGCACTGAAATGGAGACTCTTTAGACGCTCTCACTCACTCACTCACTCACTCACTCACTCACTCACTCACTCACTCACTCACTCATTCACTCACTCGTTCCTTTATCTCTGTCTCGGTCTCTGTCTCTGTCTTTGTCTTTGTATCTGTCTCTGTCTCTGTCTCTGTCTCTGTCTCTGTCTCTGTCTCTGTCTCTGTCTCTGTCTCTGTCTCTGTCTCTGTTTCTGTCTCGGTCTCTGTCTTTGTCTTTGTATCTGTCTCTGTCTCTGTCTCTGTCTCTGTCTCTGTCTCTGTCTCTGTCTCTGTCTCTGTCTCTGTCTCTGTCTCTGTCTCTGTCTCTGTCTCTGTCTCTGTCTCTGTCTCTGTCTCTGTCTCTGTCTCTGTCTCTGTTTCTGTCTCTGTCTCTGTCTCTGTCTCTGTCTTTGTCTCTGTCTCTGTCTCTGATTCTCTCTCTCTCTCTCTCTCACTCACAGATCGATCAATGTGTAGAACCACGCCTCCAAATCCGTCTTGAACGAAACCTTCGCCTTCTTGTGGCAGTCAATGCTCCAGTAGGGCAGAGTGAGTCCATCCGCCACTCCCATCCTGATCGACTTCCCCGTCTTCACACTGTCTCCGTAGTCCATGAGGAACACCCTCATCGCGTCAGCTTTGAGTCCGAATGCCAGATTACCCGGTTTCACATCGCGATGAACGTACTTCTTGGCGTGGAGCTCGCTCAGACCATTCAACGCCTCCATGGCGACAAAAATGGCCGTGGGCATGGAGAGGCAACCTCCCACATCGGCGCGGTATTTTTCAATGCTGCGATCCAGAAGATTCATCACTGAAAGTAAGTTTTCAAAGCACCAGTGGAAGATTTCAAACCGATGTAGGGCATATCGCACACTTTTCCAGATTCGACGAGTTTCGGCGACGTCATCTTTCCCTTCTTGGCCGACGCTTTCAACTCCTGCAGTACCTTGGACTCTCTCTGAAATAGACATTTTTGTGGTGAAGTATGAATTTTAAATTGTATTAAACAATTAATTGCCTCAGGCAAGTTCAGAAAGCCACAAAAAAGCAAAGCTGCGCTTCAAGACTTCAAGCGCACGTGTTCGTATGTCAAGACTACTGACCCTCCTTTTCTCCTTCGCTATTTATATGCAAGTAGAGTTTGCTTTCCTTGTCATGGGCCAACTTACCTTCCAATCCTGGGGGAAGGGGAGGCTTCATTTTAGCCCCCCTATCCTCTTTAAAGGTAAAGTCGAGCCCCTTATACTTTTGGAGAAGTTCAATCTAGTCCTCCCATACTTTTGGGGAGGCCCATTCTAGACTCCCCCCCAGAATCTAGGCAGAAGGCTTTGTATCCTTTTGAGGGACATCCATTCTAGTTTCCCTACCCTCCTGGGGAAAAGTTAAATCAAGTCCCCCATTCCTCTTTGATAGGAGGCCTAAACAAGCCCTCAAAATCTTGACGGAAGTCAATATAGCCTCACTATCCTCTTTGTGGGAAGAACCAATCTAGTCCCTCAATCCTCTCCGGGGATATCCAGTCAAACCCCCCTATCCTATTTGGAAGGAAGTTCAAGCTCCCTGGATTTTAGTGGAAAGCAATCCATTCTACTCGGTTCCCAACCATGGTAGGGTGGCCTAATTCAATCCCATTCTCCACTTGGGAGGGTCCAGGTTCTACGCCCCCCCCCCCAGCTTTTTTGCAAAGTAACCCCCCCCCCCATATGCTTTTGGAGGCACAGCAAACTAGCCTCCTAACCGCTTTGGGAGGAGATCAATGCAAGCCCTTCAGTAGCTTGGTGGAAGTCAGTATTCCTCCCTATGCTTTTGGGGGAAATGCAATCTTGTTTATCTATTCTTTTGGTGCAAGGTTCAATGAAACCCTCTTTTCGCTTTGTAAGTTAATCTAGCCAGCCATCCTTTGGAGGGGATTCATTAAGCTCCCCTGTCATGGAGGAAGTTCCAACTAATCGTAAGCCCCCTATTATGTTCGGTTTTCGCGACCTTCCTCCGAAAACTGAACAATTTAGGCTCGGCTTGCTTGGAGCTTCTCTTTAGGATGTCCAAGCAAGCCCCCCCCAGCAGCTTACAAGGGAAGTGCACCAACTTGTCTTGATAGAATCGAAATCGGTCTATTGGGCATTGTAGGGGACCCCAAGGGCTACCCAAATCTGTTTTCAAAAAGTGCCAACTCGGCTCCGTTTTCGAGAAACTGATTTGCATTCTAATTATCACCCAAAGTGGGCCATCAGTAATCATCGGCAAATTGGCCGAGTGGTCTAAGCCGCCAGCCAAAGAATGTTTTTAGGCATGGTGCTGGTTCGAATCTTTTTTGAGACAACCTTTTGCTTTTCTTTGTTTGACTCACTCGCATGAAACTGTTAATTTTTAAAATGATTGTCAAGCTATTCCATTATGCGAGAAACAAAAAATTCTTACATTTGTAGTTTACTTCATATTATTAGGTTTAAGATTAATGTACATTGATATAATAAAGAAGGAGTCCAACAAAGAAAAGCAAAAAGGTTGTCTCAAAAAGGATTCGAACCAGCACCATGCCTAAAAACATTCTTTGGCTGGCGCCTTAGACCACTCGGCCAATTTGCTGATGATTACTGATGGCCCACTTTGGGTGATAATTAGAATGCAAATCAGTTTCTCGAAAACGGAGCCGAGTTGGCACTTTTTGAAAACAGATTTGGGTAGCCCTTGGGGTCCCCTACAATGCCTAATCGACCGATTTCGATTCTATCAAGACGAGTTGGTGCACTTCCCTCGTTAGTCGATTTCAATCTAAACCTCCATCTTCTGATTCATTCCAACCCCCTGGCAATCTTTTTGGCGGGAATCCAATCTAGCCCCGATCTCCATTTCGGAAGAGGTCCAAGTGTTGTTCTGCCAGTACCTTGATGAGCAGAGGGCACCTCTGACTGTTCTTCCTCAAAAGCGTCTTCATCATGTACACTCCCTTGTCTTCGACGAGTTTGTTACTAAAATTGTTGGGTTGTAACTTTGTCTCCAAGCAAATTTCACTTTTTGTAGGCTGTCCGGGTGCAGAGGTAGAGGGCGGAGTAGCGGCCTTCGGTGTACTTGGAGCGGATCTCGTAGGTGATCTCATCCTCTTTGTTCTCGATGTTGAACACGTCTCCCACGGCCAGCTCGGCGTGGTCTTTCAAGTGCTTGTCCAAGCAGTCCGCTTCGGTCGCCTGGAAATTGGAAATTCACGAGAGTTGTGGGTTTAGTCACGTCTCCATGTCAGTTGCGTCAAAATTGGCCACGCCCCCAAACATGGGCGTGGCTAAGTGGATCACACGCGAGCATTTAACGACGTCGTTTGGTGGCCTAGTTGCCCTTCGTGCCTTGGTCCTGCCCTCATTCGATGTAAGTTCGGTCAATTTTGGCCACGCCCCTAACCTGCATCCTAGCCGATCAAGGTAACCAACTTTCACTATTCGAACTACTCTCTATTTTGGCCACGCCCCCTGTTGAATCAATCTGAAACACATCCGGATCACCGAGTTCCTAGCTCTTGTATTTTTTAGCCACGCCCACTTGTCGGGGGTTGGTGGTCTAGCGGTCTAAGGCGCGGCTACCACTCGAAGAGTCACAAGTTCGATCCCGCCCCGGGTCAACCCAGCCTACTACGCTTCGGCGAAGGTATAATGGGTAGTAGACGAGTCTACGAAAGTAATACGCCTGGAGAAACGTTGGCACGCCAGGAAGAGAGCCTCAACCCCGCCACCGGGCTTAGCCGTTGGTTCCCGCAGGTACTACAAACCTTGATACGGGAGAAACTTTACTTTACTTTTACTTGTCGAAACGGGCCAGAATCGACAAAATAATGCTGTTTTATGGGGTGCTAAAAAAGAGAATTTCAGTCATTAGAAACCTCTTTATAACATAGAAATCACATCTAAATCAACTTAGGTCACGTCTACTGACTGTCAACCGCGTTGCAGCATGATCACTGGTTGTCTTCTTAACTGCTTTTTATGCAACCATTAGAATACTGTAACTTGTAGTCACGTCGAACATGAGTCACTTTTGACCACGCCCCTTTTAGTAACCATTAGAACACCTGACGTAGTGTTCACCTACTGAACTGTACAACCACATAGCAAGACGATCTTAGTGAATTTGGCTCCGTCCCAAGAAGATCCATTTAGGCGCCGCCCCAAGATTTTAGTCGATTTAGGCCCCGCCCACTTATACGGCGCACAACAGAATCTTCTGTGGGGCATGCCTCATGAAAGATCTTATCCACCTCGTAAGTTAATTTAACTATACTTTCTAACCCATCCCAGAATGCAGTAAGCTGTAGCTGCATCATAAGACAACTAATTTATGCCACGCCTTTTTATCCACTCGACAATAGAGTTCCTTAACCACGGCGTCCCCTTCTGCCGTATGCAACTGAAAAGCTGTTATTGAATCGGCCGGCTTAGCCAGTTTAGGCCACACCCACTTAGCAGCAGCTTCTCAACAGAATCTTTTTGGGGCAGGGCTCCTCACCCGCTTAAAACGGGATCACTTGCAGTCACGTTACAAGCAATTCGCAATAGGTTACGCCTCTTACGAGTCACTTTAGGCCACGCCCCTTTCACTTTGTTCCACGCACCTTTCATTTTGGGCCACGCCTCTTTCACTTTAGGCCACGCCCTTTCAATGATACTCGCTATCGACGGTATGTTAACCTGAGCCTTTTTGCCAGGTTCTAACGAGGGAAGTGCACCAACTCGTCTTGATAGAATCGAAATCGGTCGATTGGGCATTGTAAGGGACCCCAAGGGCTACCCAAAACTGTTTTCAAAAAGTGCCAACTCGGCTCCGTTTTCGAGAAACTGATTTGCATTCTAATTATCACCCAAAGTTGGCAAAGAGCACACATCGGCAAATTGGCCGAGTGGTCTAAGGCGCCAGCCAAAGAATTTTTTTTTGGCATTGTGCTCGTTCGAGTCCTTTTTCAGAAAATCTTTTTGCTTTTCTTTGTTTGATTCACTCGCTTGAAACTTGATTTTTAAAAAGATTTTCAAGCTGTTCCATTATGCGAGAAAGAAACATTTTTTCTTACATTTGTATTTTGCTTCATATTATTAGGTATGAGATTAATGTAGATTGATATACTAAAGAAAGAATCCAACACAGAAAAGCAAAAAGATTTTCTGAAAAAGGACTCGAACCAGCACAATGCCAAAAAAAATTCTTTGGCTGGCGCCTTAGACCACTCGGCCAACTTGCCGATGTTTGCTCTTTGCCAACTTTGGGTGATAATTAGAATGCAAATCAGTTTCTCGAAAACGGAGCCGAGTTGGCACTTTTTGAAAACAGTTTTGGGTAGCCCTTGGGGTCCCTTACAATGCCCAATCGACCGATTTCGATTCTATCAAGACGAGTTGGTGCACTTCCCTTGTAAGTCGTCTTGTCAGCCAGTTTAGGCCATGCCCACTTAGCAGCGTCACCGTCTGTGTCAAGGTCGAAGATCGGATTCATCCGTTTTTCGGGACCTCACTCACCGACAGTTTCTGCTCAAAGGTCAGATCCGGCCTCTCATCTGCGATCACATTGATGAGGTAGTTGTCCGGCTGCGTCACATTGTAGATGTACCCAGGCATCGGCGGTCGTTCTTTAGCCGTCGGAAGCATCACAGACGCTCCGATCACAGAAGATCCTCTGCTCTTCACCGACTCGCTGCTAGACGAACTGGAGTCCGAGTTATTCTTCTTCGCCTTTTTCTTCTTCTCCACCCTGGATGGAGTCTTTCCTTTGGTCTTGACAGCCTTCCCTTTGGATACGTTCTTCTTTGTGCCTTTGGCCTTCTAAAGGAGAAAAGTTAAAGAAAGAGAGATTTACTTACCCCCATGGTGAAGGAGCGACCGGCGGGCGGGGGAGAAGGAGAGAAGATGAGGGGGAATGGGAGAGAGGGAGGAAATCACGCGACGCAGAAGACGCAACGCAAAGTGACGGATTCAAATTCTCAGTCTCTCTCTCTCTCTCTCTCTCTCTCTCTGTCTCTCTCTCTCTGTCTCTCTGTCTCTCTTCCTCTCTGTCTGTCTGTCTGTCTGTCTGTCTGTCTGTCTGTCTGTCTGTCTGTCTCTCTGTCTCTCTGTCTCTCTGTCTCTATGTCTCTCTGTCTCTTTGTCTCTCTGTCTCTCTGTCTCTCTGTCTCTCTGTCTCTATGTCTCTCTGTCTCTTTGTCTCTCTGTCTCTCTGTCTCTTTGTCTCTTTGTCTCTCTGTCTCTCTGTCTCTCTGTCTCTCTGTCTCTTTGTCTCTCTGTCTCTCTGTCTCTATGTCTCTCTGTCTCTCTGTCTCTCTGTCTCTCTGTCTCTATGTCTCTCTGTCTCTTTGTCTCTCTGTCTCTCTGTCTCTTTGTCTCTTTGTCTCTCTGTCTCTCTGTCTCTCTGTCTCTCTGTCTCTTTGTCTCTCTGTCTCTCTGTCTCTATGTCTCTCTGTCTCTCTGTCTCTCTGTCTCTCTGTCTCTCTGTCTCTCTGTCTCTCTGTTTCTCTGTCTCTCTGTCTCTCTGTCTCTCTCAGAGACAGAGGCATAACCCCTTGACAAAAAGACCAAACGGTATTTGCTAAGATCCGGGTCTCTACTGTCAATAAACAAACTCCGGTAGTCAACTCAATGATCGGTCAAGTGTCTCTGACTCACACTGTTTGGCCTGAGTCATGGAGAGCTTTACTTGCGGCGCGAGAGATACCATCATTCTTTGAGAAAACCAGTTCCGTCGCCGCGAATAAAGCGAATTGTAACACAAACACGGCGGTTGCCGCTTCCGTCAGTCAGTCCTTTGTGCTATTCTTAACGCCGTTTTCGGAAATTCTTCAAACTCTCAGACAAACTTAACAATCTTTCAAATGAAATGTTTTCAGATGAGTTCGTCGTCTCTATTTTTCGTAGTGCTATCAGTTTGTGCCGTTTCTGAAGCCCTGTTCACACAATCTGCGGGAGTGAAGGGAACCTTGATGTGCGGGGATCGACCCCTGGCCAATGCCAAGGTCAAGTTGTACGACGAAGACTCAGGTTAGAAAAAGTATTGCAGTTGTTATATGAAGATTTAAAGTTTTCGAATTTTGTGATTTAATCAAAGTTTCAATTTATAATACTGTTTGGCGAACTGCATATCATTCAAGCTAAGAATAGAAATTGTAACGTTTTTCTATTTGTTCGCATATTTATTCCAGGGTCATTGTGTTTTACTATGGGTTTCTGCAGTATTTTGTTTTTAAACTAGTTTTTTAAATTTAGGTTACTGTAGCTACCGTAGTTTTTGTCAATTCCATTGCATCACCTTTTCTTTAAATTTGAAATTGCTGTATTATAGTTCCTACCCCGTCGAGCCAAACTTTGCTGCTATGTTTTTTTTTTAAACATTTTTGAATCTACAACAAAGCACCCCACCAAAATTAACCATTATGTTATCCAATGGATATTTCGGCTAATTACGTGTTTTGTCTTGCGACCGGAAGTTGACCCTCCTAATTATGATATAGTGTATGTAGGCTAAATATTTTCAAGTTTTTCTTGTTTTTCATTTGATGAAACTGACTACGAAAAATTTCTACATTACTAAAAATCGCTGAAAACTTCGCGACTGGTCCCAAAAATTGAACTGTTTAAGTATTTTTTCTTGAGATATTGGCTTCGATTCTTGTGCTCAAAAAACCTTGCTGAATCGATTTGCTGTTAAACTTTACGACGATTTACGAAATTCAGTTTGCCGCAATTTTTGCTTCTCAAGGCAAGCAATTTTTGTCAGGGGGGTCAAAAAGGTCAATCAGGCATTGTGAATTTGGCTGTGCATCTGCCTTGATCAGTTTTTAAGCTTTTCTGGTTTTTATGCGTTTACGTAAACTTTCTTAAAGTTATTTTGTAGCATCTTTTGCCAACTTTGATAAGAGTACTGCGGCAACTCAAATAGGCGGCTTATGTTAGGCCAAAGTGAAATGCGGCCTTTGGCCGTTCAATTAGGCGACGAAAACCGTAATCTTCGGCCGTGTACCTTTTTGTTTTTAGGACCCGATCTTGATGACTTGATGGCTGAGGGCACTACTGACTCCCTTGGTCAATTCCTTCTCTACGGTCATACTTCCGAAGTTATGACAATTGATCCTAAACTCAATATATACCATGACTGCGATGACGGTATTACGGTAAGGTTTTACTTTGAACTTCAAAAGATGTTGATTTTCAGCCTTGCCAACGTAAAGTTACATTCTTCGTTCCCAAAAAGTTCGTGTCCTCCGGTGAGCAACCCAAGGAGTACTTCAACATCGGAGTTGTGAATATGCAAATTGAATTCAAATCCGAAGAGCGGGATTGCCTTCACAGGAAATAAACACTTATATTCATTTATTCACTCTTTGAACTATTTGTAGTCTTCTATGCGCAGACTATTTTTCCGGCCACGATTTTCTTGACATAAGGGGCACAACAAGAAACGGGACGGGGTAGGGCACACACGTTGTTGTTGCACGGATTGTATATTTTGAAGTTACCTCTGAAATTAAGAGTAGTTTTAAATTAAATTAAATGGAGTACGGGCATTGGCAGCCGGAGGGCCAACAGTAACGGAAGTTCTCGATTTTACCACAGTTTCCACAAGTGTCGTTGCAGAATGCCGAGGCCGGCTGCATCCAGGCCGTCCAGGTACCAGGACATTGGACGGGCTGAAAAACACTTTTTTTTGTTCAAGAAGGTTTCTATAAACTGCCGATGTGGCCGCAGGCCGCTTAAATGATTGGTCGAAAACCGCATGCCGGTATCGTTTTGGTGCGCGTATATTTAAGGACGCAAGGTGCGAACCAGTAGGGTAAGCGCCGTAAACGCGGGTACCCTTCTTGTTGAGTTCCTTTCGTATACAAAAGTTTTTTTTACTCTTCATGGTTGGTAGCTTTAAAAACTTACCGGACTGTTTTGGCAAAACTGTGCTCCATCGTAACCAACAGCTGGGTATTTTCCAGCACAGCAAGGAGAAGCTCCTGTGCAAGTTGGAGCTCCACAAGATTGCGATTCCGCCGTCGCTCCCCTAGAAGTGTAACCGAAAATGTTAATACGCTTACTTGCATGGACAACCGTAGGCGTCTGATGCACAAGTTCGACTGCGCGTCTGAGTGCCGCATAAACCACAAGTTGCTGAACATGCAGTCCAGACTGTCCAAGGTGACCACAATCCGTTTCCATCTGAACGTGCTACATCTGCATCAAACGTTTTTGTACCTGGTGGGCAACAAGTTGTGGGCTCAATAACGGAGGTTGGAGGAGTCGGCAGCGGGCCGCAGTAGAAGTTTTTAGCCGTGGTGTTTATTAGCTAAATTTATGTAAAATAAGCTTCAAACAAACAAAAAGTTACTTTTACATATGATCCGCAGCAAGATTTTCTTGGAAAGAGACAAACAATAGTTGCGCAAATTTCGTTGAACGTTTCCGGGCCTCTGAAGATTTTTTTAAAACTCTGTATATAAAATTGTTTCATACGTGCAAGGGCATCCATAACTATCGGACAAGCATACTCTTGTTTTGGGTATGACACCGCAAGATCCACATGTGTCGTTACACCCACTCGTGGCTGTCCATTCACTCCAAATACCTAGATTAATCAGTTAACCAAATTTGTGGTTGAAAGTACCTTTAGTTGGGCAACAAGTCTGTCCGCAGGTTGAAGGCGCGGCAGCGGTGGTGTTAACGTCATTCTAAAATTATAAACAGGTTGTAAAGTATTGCGAAACATCACATAGATAGAAATTCAACTTAAACGTAAAAAGTTGGTAAACTTACAACAGGTCCGCATCCAGTTATTCCATTAATCAGCATAGCTTTGTAGCCTGGACAACACGACAGCCTTGGGTAGAAACACACGTTAATGTTGCACTGTGTCGATAAACTTGTTGGTCCGCTAAAAATTAACTTTCAAGTGCAGGTTTGACTGCTTACGTGCAGTTGCACCCTTGCGCTTCGGAAAGACAAGTCCTTGTTTTAGTAACATTTCCACATGCACCGCAATAGTCCGTACATTGCGCCGGTGTTTCAGTCCATTCCGACCAAGTTCCCTCCGGAGGACAGCATTTCTGTTCACATTTTGGATCATAGGGTGCTAGAGTAGTGTTGTAGTTCGGCTGAAACAAAACTGATTGTGTTAAACAATAAACAGAGCTACCTGAGGTCCGCATCCGGTTATTGTGCCAATCAACATAGCTCTGTAACCGGCACAGCAGGAATCTCTAGGGAAGCCGCACACACCAATGTTGCAATTTACTTTTCTTGTTGCCGGACCACTAAATTTAACAAAAGTTGCAAATATTCTTCGGGAGTTACAGGCAGGTACAGTTTTGTGCAGTTGTCAAACAGTTGCGTGTTTGTGTCGTCTGAGCACAAGATCCGCAAGTGTCGGCACATCCACCTCCAGGAGACCATTCAGACCAATATCCACCAGTTGAAGGACAGCATGTCCAGCAGTTTGTTGATGGCGGAGGGTCGGTGTCATCCTGTACAATTTAAAACTATTAAGCAAAATACTAACCATCTTTGAGCATTCGTGCCGATTTTCAGTAATGATTTTTACTCTTGTTCCGCAACACGATTCCCGAGGGAAAAGACAGGGGCTGGGAGCACATTCAGCAGTTTTGGTCGTCGGGCCGCTGAAAGTAGGGTGTAATTATACCGCTGAAAGTATTGCGCTAAAAGTATTGTGTAATAAAAGGTGCTTTAGTCAAACAAATATGTATTTGTTCAATATGAACCTGAACAAAAATTTTTCACTTACGAGCATGGACAATTGTAGTCTTCGGATAAACACATTCTCGTTTTAGTTGTAGTTCCACAAAAACCACAAATATCAGAACACGGTGCTCCAGAAGACCATTCCGACCAAACACCTCCCATTACACAGCAAGAAGCGTTTTGTCCACCACACGTCATTGGAGGAGGCACCACTTCAACAGGTTCCTGAAATAGCAGTGAAATAATTGAAAACGATAAGAAAAGTTTACAAGTAATTCTGGACACTTACTAGGGGACCACAAGTTTGAAGTCCATTTCCATTTAAATCCATTAGACTTGTACCGTTGCAACATGCGACAGTCGCGTTTTTAGCAAGGCATGGAGCAAAATTACATGTGCGATAGTCGGTGTCTTCACCACTAAATAGAAAAGTAGGTAACAAAACCTAGAAACTTTACAAGCATGGACAGCCATTCTCGTTGTTGCACGTTCGGTTAAGACGTTGGTATTGGCAAGCACCGCAAGATTGGGCGGGGCACGGTTCGGCAACCTGCAAACTGCTGAGGACTAAACTGTGTTTAACGTACCGCCCATTCTGACCAGGACGCAGTAACGCGGCACACAGTGGTTTCGGTATCGTTGCCGGTGCAAGGGCAGTTCCATTTTGACGAGTAACAACTTCTCTTCCTTGTTGATGAACCGCACTAAAAAATTTCAATTTACCTTACTATGTGAAAAAAAACAAACTTTTCCGCAGGCACCTCCAGTGCAACTACTCCAGGCTTCCCAAGGCGCCCAAAAACCAGTAGTAGGGCAACATGTAGGAAGAATTGGTTCCGGCTGCTCGACAGGCTAAAGACTTAAAGAGTTGTTGAAAACGTGTTTGTTACCTGTGGCCCACAAGCGTGAGAACCATTGATAGTCATTCGAATAAGATCACCACAACACGTGTCGCGGGGCCAATAGCACACCTTGATGTTACAATTTCGCATAACCGTAGAGGGACCGCTAGAAAAATATGCATTTCAAAAATAAAAATATTTTACCTGCAAGGGCAGGTTGAATTGTCCGACAAGCACGTTCTGGTGTATCTTAGCTGTGCGCAAGAACCACAAGTATCGGCGCATTTTTCACCGTTTGTTGTCCATTCTGACCAAACGCCGCCACTGGGACAGCAGACAGATGGCACTAAAAGCGAGTATTAAAAATAACGTTCCAAATGTAATTTGTAAAAAGGAAAAAAAAGTCATAATTTCTGTAAATATTTTTTTACCTGTCGTAGTTGTTGTAGGTTCAGTGGTCGTGGTGGTTGGGGTCACTGAAAGTAAAAAGTTTATAAACCCAAAGTTTCAATATGTTTTGTGTAATTCTAAAATTTTCTTCTTTTGTTACCTGTCGTAGTTGTTGTCGGTTCAGTGGTCGTGGTGGTTGGGGTCACTGAAAGTAAAAAGTTTTTAAACCCCAAGTTTTCATTTATTTTTGTGTATTTCTAAAATTTTCTTCTTTTCTTACCTGTCGTAGTTGTTGTCGGTTCAGTGGTCGTGGTGGTTGGAGTCACTGAAAGTAAAAAGTTTTTAAACCCCAAGTTTTCATTTATTTTTGTGTATTTCTAAAATTTTCTTCTTTTCTTACCTGTCGTAGTTGTTGTCGGTTCAGTGGTCGTGGTGGTTGGAGTCACTGAAAGTAAAAAGTTTATTAACCCAAACTTTCGTTTGTTTTGTGTATTTCTAAAAATTTCTTCTTTTCTTACCTGTCGTAGTTGTTGTCGGTTCAGTGGTCGTGGTGGTTGGAGTCACTGAAAGTAAAAAGTTTATAAACCCAAAGTTTCAATATGTTTTGTGTATTTATAAAATTTTCTTCTTTTCTTACCTGTCGTAGTTGTTGTCGGTTCAGTGGTCGTGGTGGTTGGAGTCACTGAAAGTAAAAAGTTTATAAACCCAAAGTTTCAATATGTTTTGTGTATTTCTAAAATGTTCTTCTTTTCTTACCTGTCGTAGTTGTTGTCGGTTCAGTGGTCGTGGTGGTTGGAGTCACTGAAAGTAAAAAGTTTATAAACCCAAAGTTTCAATATGTTTTGTGTATTTATAAAATTTTCTTCTTTTCTTACCTGTCGTAGTTGTTGTCGGTTCAGTGGTCGTGGTGGTTGGAGTCACTGAAAGTAAAAAGTTTATAAACCCAAAGTTTCAATATGTTTTGTGTATTTCTAAAATTTTCTTCTTTTCTTACCTGTCGTAGTTGTTGTCGGTTCAGTGGTCGTGGTGGTTGGAGTCACTGAAAGTAAAAAGTTTATTAACCCAAACTTTCGTTTGTTTTGTGTATTTCTAAAAATTTCTTCTTTTCTTACCTGTCGTAGTTGTTGTCGGTTCAGTGGTCGTGGTGGTTGGAGTCACTGAAAGTAAAAAGTTTATAAACCCAAAGTTTCAATATGTTTTGTGTATTTCTAAAATGTTCTTCTTTTCTTACCTGTCGTAGTTGTTGTCGGTTCAGTGGTCGTGGTGGTTGGAGTCACTGAAAGTAAAAAGTTTATAAACCCAAAGTTTCAATATGTTTTGTGTATTTATAAAATTTTCTTCTTTTCTTACCTGTCGTAGTTGTTGTCGGTTCAGTGGTCGTGGTGGTTGGAGTCACTGAAAGTAAAAAGTTTATAAACCCAAAGTTTCAATATGTTTTGTGTATTTCTAAAATTTTCTTCTTTTCTTACCTGTCGTAGTTGTTGTCGGTTCAGTGGTCGTGGTGGTTGGAGTCACTGAAAGTAAAAAGTTTATAAACCCAAATTTTCCATTTATTTTGTTTATTTCTAAAATTTTCTTCTTTTCTTACCTGTCGTAGTTGTTGTCGGTTCAGTGGTCGTGGTGGTTGGGGTCACTGAAAGTAAAAAGTTTATAAACCCAAATTTTCCATTTATTTTGTTTATTTCTAAAATTTTCTTCTTTTCTTACCTGTCGTAGTTGTTGTCGGTTCAGTGGTCGTGGTGGTTGGAGTCACTGAAAGTAAAAAGTTTATAAACTCAAACTTTTCGTTTGTTTTGTGTATTTCTAAAATTTTCTTCTTTTCTTACCTGTCGTAGTTGTTGTCGGTTCAGTGGTCGTGGTGGTTGGAGTCACTGAAAGTAAAAAGTTTTTAAACCCCAAGTTTTCATTTATTTTTGTGTATTTCTAAAATTTTCCTCTTTTCTTACCTGTCGTAGTTGTTGTCGGTTCAGTGGTCGTGGTGGTTGGAGTCACTGAAAGTAAAAAGTTTATAAACTCAAACTTTTCGTTTGTTTTGTGTATTTCTAAAATTTTCTTCTTTTCTTACCTGTCGTAGTTGTTGTCGGTTCAGTGGTCGTGGTGGTTGGAGTCACTGAAAGTAAAAAGTTTATAAACTCAAACTTTTCGTTTGTTTTGTGTATTTCTAAAATTTTCTTCTTTTCTTACCTGTCGTAGTTGTTGTCGGTTCAGTGGTCGTGGTGGTTGGAGTCACTGAAAGTAAAAAGTTTATAAACATAAAGTTTTCATTTATTTTTGTGTATTTCTAAAATTTTCTTCTTTTCTTACCTGTCGTAGTTGTTGTCGGTTCAGTGGTCGTGGTGGTTGGAGTCACTGAAAGTAAAAAGTTTATAAACTCAAACTTTTCGTTTGTTTTGTGTATTTCTAAAATTTTCTTCTTTTCTTACCTGTCGTAGTTGTTGTCGGTTCAGTGGTCGTGGTGGTTGGAGTCACTGAAAGTAAAAAGTTTATAAACATAAAGTTTTCATTTATTTTTGTGTATTTCTAAAATTTTCTTCTTTTCTTACCTGTCGTAGTTGTTGTCGGTTCAGTGGTCGTGGTGGTTGGAGTCACTGAAAGTAAAAAGTTTATAAACTCAAACTTTTCGTTTGTTTTGTGTATTTCTAAAATTTTCTTCTTTTCTTACCTGTCGTAGTTGTTGTCGGTTCAGTGGTCGTGGTGGTTGGAGTCACTGAAAGTAAAAAGTTTATAAACTCAAACTTTTCGTTTGTTTTGTGTATTTCTAAAATTTTCTTCTTTTCTTACCTGTCGTAGTTGTTGTCGGTTCAGTGGTCGTGGTGGTTGGAGTCACTGAAAGTAAAAAGTTTATAAACATAAAGTTTTCATTTATTTTTGTGTATTTCTAAAATTTTCTTCTTTTCTTACCTGTCGTAGTTGTTGTCGGTTCAGTGGTCGTGGTGGTTGGAGTCACTGAAAGTAAAAAGTTTATAAACTCAAACTTTTCGTTTGTTTTGTGTATTTCTAAAATTTTCTTCTTTTCTTACCTGTCGTAGTTGTTGTCGGTTCAGTGGTCGTGGTGGTTGGAGTCACTGAAAGTAAAAAGTTTATAAACATAAAGTTTTCATTTATTTTTGTGTATTTCTAAAATTTTCTTCTTTTCTTACCTGTCGTAGTTGTTGTCGGTTCAGTGGTCGTGGTGGTTGGAGTCACTGAAAGTAAAAAGTTTATAAACTCAAACTTTTCGTTTGTTTTGTGTATTTCTAAAAATTTCTTCTTTTCTTACCTGTCGTAGTTGTTGTCGGTTCAGTGGTCGTGGTGGTTGGAGTCACTGAAAGTAAAAAGTTTATAAACCCAAAGTTTCAATATGTTTTGTGTATTTCTAAAATTTTCTTCTTTTCTTACCTGTCGTAGTTGTTGTCGGTTCAGTGGTCGTGGTGGTTGGAGTCACTGAAAGTAAAAAGTTTATAAACCCAAATTTTCCATTTATTTTGTTTATTTCTAAAATTTTCTTCTTTTCTTACCTGTCGTAGTTGTTGTCGGTTCAGTGGTCGTGGTGGTTGGAGTCACTGAAAGTAAAAAGTTTTTAAACCCCAAGTTTTCATTTATTTTTGTGTATTTCTAAAATTTTCTTCTTTTCTTACCTGTCGTAGTTGTTGTCGGTTCAGTGGTCGTGGTGGTTGGAGTCACTGAAAGTAAAAAGTTTATAAACATAAAGTTTTCATTTATTTTTGTGTATTTCTAAAATTTTCTTCTTTTCTTACCTGTCGTAGTTGTTGTCGGTTCAGTGGTCGTGGTGGTTGGAGTCACTGAAAGTAAAAAGTTTATAAACTCAAACTTTTCGTTTGTTTTGTGTATTTCTAAAATTTTCTTCTTTTCTTACCTGTCGTAGTTGTTGTCGGTTCAGTGGTCGTGGTGGTTGGAGTCACTGAAAGTAAAAAGTTTATAAACCCAAAGTTTCAATATGTTTTGTGTATTTCTAAAATTTTCTTCTTTTCTTACCTGTCGTAGTTGTTGTCGGTTCAGTGGTCGTGGTGGTTGGAGTCACTGAAAGTAAAAAGTTTATAAACCCAAACTTTCGTTTGTTTTGTGTATTTCTAAAATTTTCTTCTTTTCTTACCTGTCGTAGTTGTTGTTGGTTCAGTGGTCGTGGTGGTTGGAGTCACTGAAAGTAAAAAGTTTATAAACATAAAGTTTTCATTTATTTTTGTGTATTTCTAAAATTTTCTTCTTTTCTTACCTGTCGTAGTTGTTGTCGGTTCAGTGGTCGTGGTGGTTGGAGTCACTGAAAGTAAAAAGTTTATAAACTCAAACTTTTCGTTTGTTTTGTGTATTTCTAAAATTTTCTTCTTTTCTTACCTGTCGTAGTTGTTGTCGGTTCAGTGGTCGTGGTGGTTGGAGTCACTGAAAGTAAAAAGTTTATAAACATAAAGTTTTCATTTATTTTTGTGTATTTCTAAAATTTTCTTCTTTTCTTACCTGTCGTAGTTGTTGTTGGTTCAGTGGTCGTGGTGGTTGGAGTCACTAAAAGTAAAAAGTTTATAAACCCAAAGTTTCAATATGTTTTGTGTATTTCTAAAATTTTCTTCTTTTCTTACCTGTCGTAGTTGTTGTCGGTTCAGTGGTCGTGGTGGTTGGAGTCACTGAAAGTAAAAAGTTTATAAACATAAAGTTTTCATTTATTTTTGTGTATTTCTAAAATTTTCTTCTTTTCTTACCTGTCGTAGTTGTTGTCGGTTCAGTGGTCGTGGTGGTTGGAGTCACTGAAAGTAAAAAGTTTATAAACCCAAAGTTTCAATATGTTTTGTGTATTTCTAAAATTTTCTTCTTTTCTTACCTGTCGTAGTTGTTGTCGGTTCAGTGGTCGTGGTGGTTGGAGTCACTGAAAGTAAAAAGTTTATAAACCCAAACTTTCGTTTGTTTTGTGTATTTCTAAAAATTTCTTCTTTTCTTACCTGTCGTAGTTGTTGTCGGTTCAGTGGTCGTGGTGGTTGGAGTCACTGAAAGTAAAAAGTTTTTAAACCCCAAGTTTTCATTTATTTTTGTGTATTTCTAAAATTTTCTTCTTTTCTTACCTGTCGTAGTTGTTGTCGGTTCAGTGGTCGTGGTGGTTGGAGTCACTGAAAGTAAAAAGTTTATAAACATAAAGTTTTCATTTATTTTTGTGTATTTCTAAAATTTTCTTCTTTTCTTACCTGTCGTAGTTGTTGTCGGTTCAGTGGTCGTGGTGGTTGGAGTCACTGAAAGTAAAAAGTTTATAAACCCAAAGTTTCAATATGTTTTGTGTATTTCTAAAATTTTCTTCTTTTCTTACCTGTCGTAGTTGTTGTCGGTTCAGTGGTCGTGGTGGTTGGAGTCACTGAAAGTAAAAAGTTTATAAACCCAAACTTTCGTTTGTTTTGTGTATTTCTAAAAATTTCTTCTTTTCTTACCTGTCGTAGTTGTTGTCGGTTCAGTGGTCGTGGTGGTTGGAGTCACTGAAAGTAAAAAGTTTTTAAACCCCAAGTTTTCATTTATTTTTGTGTATTTCTAAAATTTTCTTCTTTTCTTACCTGTCGTAGTTGTTGTCGGTTCAGTGGTCGTGGTGGTTGGAGTCACTGAAAGTAAAAAGTTTATAAACCCAAACTTTCGTTTGTTTTGTGTATTTCTAAAAATTTCTTCTTTTCTTACCTGTCGTAGTTGTTGTCGGTTCAGTGGTCGTGGTGGTTGGAGTCACTGAAAGTAAAAAGTTTATAAACCCAAACTTTCGTTTGTTTTGTGTATTTCTAAAATTTTCTTCTTTTCTTACCTGTCGTAGTTGTTGTTGGTTCAGTGGTCGTGGTGGTTGGAGTCACTGAAAGTAAAAAGTTTATAAACATAAAGTTTTCATTTATTTTTGTGTATTTCTAAAATTTTCTTCTTTTCTTACCTGTCGTAGTTGTTGTCGGTTCAGTGGTCGTGGTGGTTGGAGTCACTGAAAGTAAAAAGTTTATAAACTCAAACTTTTCGTTTGTTTTGTGTATTTCTAAAATTTTCTTCTTTTCTTACCTGTCGTAGTTGTTGTCGGTTCAGTGGTCGTGGTGGTTGGAGTCACTGAAAGTAAAAAGTTTATAAACATAAAGTTTTCATTTATTTTTGTGTATTTCTAAAATTTTCTTCTTTTCTTACCTGTCGTAGTTGTTGTTGGTTCAGTGGTCGTGGTGGTTGGAGTCACTAAAAGTAAAAAGTTTATAAACCCAAAGTTTCAATATGTTTTGTGTATTTCTAAAATTTTCTTCTTTTCTTACCTGTCGTAGTTGTTGTCGGTTCAGTGGTCGTGGTGGTTGGAGTCACTGAAAGTAAAAAGTTTATAAACCCAAACTTTTCGTTTGTTTTGTGTATTTCTAAAATGTTCTTCTTTTCTTACCTGTCGTAGTTGTTGTCGGTTCAGTGGTCGTGGTGGTTGGAGTCACTGAAAGTAAAAAGTTTATAAACCCAAACTTTTCGTTTGTTTTGTGTATTTCTAAAATGTTCTTCTTTTCTTACCTGTCGTAGTTGTTGTCGGTTCAGTGGTCGTGGTGGTTGGAGTCACTGAAAGTAAAAAGTTTATAAACCCAAACTTTTCGTTTGTTTTGTGTATTTCTAAAATGTTCTTCTTTTCTTACCTGTCGTAGTTGTTGTCGGTTCAGTGGTCGTGGTGGTTGGAGTCACTGAAAGTAAAAAGTTTATAAACCCAAACTTTTCGTTTGTTTTGTGTATTTCTAAAATGTTCTTCTTTTCTTACCTGTCGTAGTTGTTGTCGGTTCAGTGGTCGTGGTGGTTGGAGTCACTGAAAGTAAAAAGTTTATAAACCCAAACTTTTCGTTTGTTTTGTGTATTTCTAAAATGTTCTTCTTTTCTTACCTGTCGTAGTTGTTGTCGGTTCAGTGGTCGTGGTGGTTGGAGTCACTGAAAGTAAAAAGTTTATAAACCCAAACTTTTCGTTTGTTTTGTGTATTTCTAAAATGTTCTTCTTTTCTTACCTGTCGTAGTTGTTGTCGGTTCAGTGGTCGTGGTGGTTGGAGTCACTGAAAGTAAAAAGTTTATAAACCCAAACTTTTCGTTTGTTTTGTGTATTTCTAAAATGTTCTTCTTTTCTTACCTGTCGTAGTTGTTGTCGGTTCAGTGGTCGTGGTGGTTGGAGTCACTGAAAGTAAAAAGTTTATAAACCCAAACTTTTCGTTTGTTTTGTGTATTTCTGAAATTTTCTTCTTTTCTTACCTGTCGTAGTTGTTGTCGGTTCAGTGGTCGTGGTGGTTGGAGTCACTGAAAGTAAAAAGTTTATAAACCCAAAGTTTCAATATGTTTTGTGTATTTCTAAAATTTTCTTCTTTTCTTACCTGTCGTAGTTGTTGTCGGTTCAGTGGTCGTGGTGGTTGGAGTCACTGAAAGTAAAAAGTTTATAAACCCAAAGTTTCAATATGTTTTGTGTATTTCTAAAATTTTCTTCTTTTCTTACCTGTCGTAGTTGTTGTCGGTTCAGTGGTCGTGGTGGTTGGAGTCACTGAAAGTAAAAAGTTTATAAACCCAAAGTTTCAATATGTTTTGTGTATTTCTAAAATTTTCTTCTTTTCTTACCTGTCGTAGTTGTTGTCGGTTCAGTGGTCGTGGTGGTTGGAGTCACTGAAAGTAAAAAGTTTATAAACCCAAAGTTTCAATATGTTTTGTGTATTTCTAAAATTTTCTTCTTTTCTTACCTGTCGTAGTTGTTGTCGGTTCAGTGGTCGTGGTGGTTGGAGTCACTGAAAGTAAAAAGTTTATAAACCCAAAGTTTCAATATGTTTTGTGTATTTCTAAAATTTTCTTCTTTTCTTACCTGTCGTAGTTGTTGTCGGTTCAGTGGTCGTGGTGGTTGGAGTCACTGAAAGTAAAAAGTTTATAAACCCAAACTTTTCGTTTGTTTTGTGTATTTCTAAAATTTTCTTTTTTTCTTACCTGTCGTAGTTGTTGTCGGTTCAGTGGTCGTGGTGGTTGGAGTCACTGAAAGTAAAAAGTTTATAAACCCAAAGTTTCAATATGTTTTGTGTATTTCTAAAATTTTCTTCTTTTCTTACCTGTCGTAGTTGTTGTCGGTTCAGTGGTCGTGGTGGTTGGAGTCACTGAAAGTAAAAAGTTTATAAACCCAAACTTTTCGTTTGTTTTGTGTATTTCTAAATGGTTCTTCTTTTCTTACCTGTCGTAGTTGTTGTCGGTTCAGTGGTCGTGGTGGTTGGAGTCACTGAAAGTAAAAAGTTTATAAACCCAAACTTTTCGTTTGTTTTGTGTATTTCTAAAATTTTCTTTTTTTCTTACCTGTCGTAGTTGTTGTCGGTTCAGTGGTCGTGGTGGTTGGAGTCACTGAAAGTAAAAAGTTTATAAACCCAAACTTTTCGTTTGTTTTGTGTATTTCTGAAATTTTCTTCTTTTCTTACCTGTCGTAGTTGTTGTCGGTTCAGTGGTCGTGGTGGTTGGAGTCACTGAAAGTAAAAAGTTTATAAACCCAAACTTTTCGTTTGTTTTGTGTATTTCTAAAATTTTCTTTTTTTCTTACCTGTCGTAGTTGTTGTCGGTTCAGTGGTCGTGGTGGTTGGAGTCACTGAAAGTAAAAAGTTTATAAACCCAAACTTTTCGTTTGTTTTGTGTATTTCTGAAATTTTCTTCTTTTCTTACCTGTCGTAGTTGTTGTCGGTTCAGTGGTCGTGGTGGTTGGAGTCACTGAAAGTAAAAAGTTTATAAACCCAAACTTTTCGTTTGTTTTGTGTATTTCTAAAATTTTCTTCTTTTCTTACCTGTCGTAGTTGTTGTCGGTTCAGTGGTCGTGGTGGTTGGAGTCACTGAAAGTAAAAAGTTTATAAACCCAAAGTTTCAATATGTTTTGTGTATTTCTAAAATTTTCTTCTTTTCTTACCTGTCGTAGTTGTTGTCGGTTCAGTGGTCGTGGTGGTTGGAGTCACTGAAAGTAAAAAGTTTATAAACCCAAAGTTTCAATATGTTTTGTGTATTTCTAAAAATTTCTACTTTTCTTACCTGTCGTAGTTGTTGTCGGTTCAGTGGTCGTGGTGGTTGGAGTCACTGAAAGTAAAAAGTTTATAAACCCAAACTTTTCGTTTGTTTTGTGTATTTCTAAAATTTTCTTCTTTTCTTACCTGTCGTAGTTGTTGTCGGTTTAGTGGTCGTGGTGGTTGGAGTCACTGAAAGTAAAAAGTTTATAAACCCAAAGTTTCAATATGTTTTGTGTATTTCTAAAATTTTCTACTTTTCTTACCTGTCGTAGTTGTTGTCGGTTCAGTGGTCGTGGTGGTTGGAGTCACTGAAAGTAAAAAGTTTATAAACCCAAAGTTTCAATATGTTTTGTGTATTTCTAAAATTTTCTTCTTTTTTTACCTGTCGTAGTTGTTGTCGGTTCAGTGGTCGTGGTGGTTGGAGTCACTGAAAGTAAAAAGTTTATAAACCCAAAGTTTCAATATGTTTTGTGTATTTCTAAAATTTTCTTCTTTTCTTACCTGTCGTAGTTGTTGTCGGTTCAGTGGTCGTGGTGGTTGGAGTCACTGAAAGTAAAAAGTTTATAAACCCAAACTTTTCGTTTGTTTTGTGTGTTTCTAAAATTTTCTTCTTTTCTTACCTGTCGTAGTTGTTGTCGGTTTAGTGGTCGTGGTGGTTGGAGTCACTGAAAGTAAAAAGTTTATAAACCCAAAGTTTCAATATGTTTTGTGTATTTCTAAAATTTTCTACTTTTCTTACCTGTCGTAGTTGTTGTCGGTTCAGTGGTCGCGGTGGTTGGAGTCACTGAAAGTAAAAAGTTTATAAACCCAAAGTTTCAATATGTTTTGTGTATTTCTAAAATGTTCTTCTTTTCTTACCTGTCGTAGTTGTTGTCGGTTCAGTGGTCGTGGTGGTTGGAGTCACTGAAAGTAAAAAGTTTATAAACCCAAAGTTTCAATATGTTTTGTGTATTTCTAAAATTTTTTTCTTTTCTTACCTGTCGTAGATGTTGTCGGTTCAGTGGTCGTGGTGGTTGGAGTCACTGAAAGTAAAAAGTTTATAAACCCAAAGTTTCAATATGTTTTGTGTATTTCTAAAATTTTTTTCTTTTCTTACCTGTCGTAGATGTTGTCGGTTCAGTGGTCGTGGTGGTTGGAGTCACTGAAAGTAAAAAGTTTATAAACCCAAACTTTTCGTTTGTTTTGTGTATTTCTAAAATGTTCTTCTTTTCTTACCTGTCGTAGTTGTTGTCGGTTCAGTGGTCGTGGTGGTTGGAGTCACTGAAAGTAAAAAGTTTATAAACCCAAAGTTTCAATATGTTTTGTGTATTTCTAAAATGTTCTTCTTTTCTTACCTGTCGTAGTTGTTGTCGGTTCAGTGGTCGTGGTGGTTGGAGTCACTGAAAGTAAAAAGTTTATAAACCCAAACTTTTCGTTTGTTTTGTGTATTTCTAAAATGTTCTTCTTTTCTTACCTGTCGTAGTTGTTGTCGGTTCAGTGGTCGTGGTGGTTGGAGTCACTGAAAGTAAAAAGTTTATAAACCCAAAGTTTCAATATGTTTTGTGTATTTCTAAAATGTTCTTCTTTTCTTACCTGTCGTAGTTGTTGTCGGTTCAGTGGTCGTGGTGGTTGGAGTCACTGAAAGTAAAAAGTTTATAAACCCAAACTTTTCGTTTGTTTTGTGTTTTTCTAAAATGTTCTTCTTTTCTTACCTGTCGTAGTTGTTGTCGGTTCAGTGGTCGTGGTGGTTGGAGTCACTGAAAGTAAAAAGTTTATAAACCCAAACTTTTCGTTTGTTTTGTGTATTTCTAAAATTTTCTTCTTTTCTTACCTGTCGTAGTTGTTGTCGGTTCAGTGGTCGTGGTGGTTGGAGTCACTGAAAGTAAAAAGTTTATAAACCCAAAGTTTCAATATGTTTTGTGTATTTTTAAAATGTTCTTCTTTTCTTACCTGTCGTAGTTGTTGTCGGTTCAGTGGTCGTGGTGGTTGGAGTCACTGAAAGTAAAAAGTATATAAACCCAAAGTTTCAATATGTTTTGTGTATTTCTAAAAAGTTCTTCTTTTCTTACCTGTCGTAGTTGTTGTCGGTTCAGTGGTCGTGGTGGTTGGAGTCACTGAAAGTAAAAAGTTTATAAACCCAAAGTTTCAATATGTTTTGTGTATTTTTAAAATGTTCTTCTTTTCTTACCTGTCGTAGTTGTTGTCGGTTCAGTGGTCGTGGTGGTTGGAGTCACTGAAAGTAAAAAGTTTATAAACCCAAACTTTTCGTTTGTTTTGTGTTTTTCTAAAATGTTCTTCTTTTCTTACCTGTCGTAGTTGTTGTCGGTTCAGTGGTCGTGGTGGTTGGAGTCACTGAAAGTAAAAAGTTTATAAACCCAAAGTTTCAATATGTTTTGTGTTTTTCTAAAATGTTCTTCTTTTCTTACCTGTCGTAGTTGTTGTCGGTTCAGTGGTCGTGGTGGTTGGAGTCACTGAAAGTAAAAAGTTTATAAACCCAAAGTTTCAATATGTTTTGTGTATTTCTAAAATGTTCTTCTTTTCTTACCTGTCGTAGTTGTTGTCGGTTCAGTGGTCGTGGTGGTTGGAGTCACTGAAAGTAAAAAGTTTATAAACCCAAACTTTTCGTTTGTTTTGTGTATTTCTAAAATGTTCTTCTTTTCTTACCTGTCGTAGTTGTTGTCGGTTCAGTGGTCGTGGTGGTTGGAGTCACTGAAAGTAAAAAGTTTATAAACCCAAACTTTTCGTTTGTTTTGTGTATTTCTAAAAAGTTCTTCTTTTCTTACCTGTCGTAGTTGTTGTCGGTTCAGTGGTCGTGGTGGTTGGAGTCACTGAAAGTAAAAAGTTTATAAACCCAAACTTTTCGTTTGTTTTGTGTATTTCTAAAATGTTCTTCTTTTCTTACCTGTCGTAGTTGTTGTCGGTTCAGTGGTCGTGGTGGTTGGAGTCACTGAAAATAAAAAGTTTATAAACCCAAAGTTTCAATATGTTTTGTGTATTTCTAAAATGTTCTTTTTTTCTTACCTGTCGTAGTTGTTGTCGGTTCAGTGGTCGTGGTGGTTGGAGTCACTGAAAGTAAAAAGTTTATAAACCCAAAGTTTCAATATGTTTTGTGTATTTTTAAAATGTTCTTCTTTTCTTACCTGTCGTAGTTGTTGTCGGTTCAGTGGTCGTGGTGGTTGGAGTCACTGAAAGTAAAAAGTATATAAACCCAAAGTTTCAATATGTTTTGTGTATTTCTAAAATGTTCTTCTTTTCTTACCTGTCGTAGTTGTTGTCGGTTCAGTGGTCGTGGTGGTTGGAGTCACTGAAAGTAAAAAGTTTCTAAACCCAAACTTTTCGTTTGTTTTGTGTTTTTCTAAAATGTTCTTCTTTTCTTACCTGTCGTAGTTGTTGTCGGTTCAGTGGTCGTGGTGGTTGGAGTCACTGAAAGTAAAAAGTATATAAACCCAAAGTTTCAATATGTTTTGTGTATTTTTAAAATGTTCTTCTTTTCTTACCTGTCGTAGTTGTTGTCGGTTCAGTGGTCGTGGTGGTTGGAGTCACTGAAAGTAAAAAGTATATAAACCCAAAGTTTCAATATGTTTTGTGTATTTTTAAAATGTTCTTCTTTTCTTACCTGTCGTAGTTGTTGTCGGTTCAGTGGTCGTGGTGGTTGGAGTCACTGAAAGTAAAAAGTTTATAAACCCAAACTTTTCGTTTGTTTTGTGTTTTTCTAAAATGTTCTTCTTTTCTTACCTGTCGTAGTTGTTGTCGGTTCAGTGGTCGTGGTGGTTGGAGTCACTGAAAGTAAAAAGTTTATAAACCCAAAGTTTCAATATGTTTTGTGTTTTTCTAAAATGTTCTTCTTTTCTTACCTGTCGTAGTTGTTGTCGGTTCAGTGGTCGTGGTGGTTGGAGTCACTGAAAGTAAAAAGTTTATAAACCCAAAGTTTCAATATGTTTTGTGTATTTCTAAAATGTTCTTCTTTTCTTACCTGTCGTAGTTGTTGTCGGTTCAGTGGTCGTGGTGGTTGGAGTCACTGAAAGTAAAAAGTTTATAAACCCAAACTTTTCGTTTAATTTGTGTATTTCTAAAATGTTCTTCTTTTCTTACCTGTCGTAGTTGTTGTCGGTTCAGTGGTCGTGGTGGTTGGAGTCACTGAAAGTAAAAAGTTTATAAACCCAAACTTTCAATATGTTTTGTGTATTTTTAAAATGTTCTTCTTTTCTTACCTGTCGTAGTTGTTGTAGGTTCAGTGGTCGTGGTGGTTGGAGTCACTGAAAGTAAAAAGTTTATAAACCCAAACTTTTCGTTTGTTTTGTGTTTTTCTAAAATGTTCTTCTTTTCTTACCTGTCGTAGTTGTTGTCGGTTCAGTGGTCGTGGTGGTTGGAGTCACTGAAAGTAAAAAGTTTATAAACCCAAACTTTTCGTTTGTTTTGTGTTTTTCTAAAATGTTCTTATTTTCTTACCTGTCGTAGTTGTTGTCGGTTCAGTGGTCGTGGTGGTTGGAGTCACTGGAAGTAAAAAGTTTATAAACCCAAATTTTCAATATGTTTTGTGTATTTCTAAAATGTTCTTCTTTTCTTACCTGTCGTAGTTGTTGTCGGTTCAGTGGTCGTGGTGGTTGGAGTCACTGGAAGTAAAAAGTTTATAAACCCAAACTTTTCGTTTGTTTTGTGTTTTTCTAAAATGTTCTTATTTTCTTACCTGTCGTAGTTGTTGTCGGTTCAGTGGTCGTGGTGGTTGGAGTCACTGAAAGTAAAAAGTTTATAAACCCAAAGTTTCAATATGTTTTGTGTATTTCTAAAATGTTCTTCTTTTCTTACCTGTCGTAGTTGTTGTCGGTTCAGTGGTCGTGGTGGTTGGAGTCACTGAAAGTAAAAAGTTTATAAACCCAAAGTTTCAATATGTTTTGTGTATTTCTAAAATGTTCTTCTTTTCTTACCTGTCGTAGTTGTTGTCGGTTCAGTGGTCGTGGTGGTTGGAGTCACTGAAAGTAAAAAGTTTATAAACCCAAAGTTTCAATATGTTTTGTGTATTTTTAAAATGTTTTTCTTTTCTTACCTGTCGTAGTTGTTGTAGGTTCAGTGGTCGTGGTGGTTGGAGTCACTGAAAGTAAAAAGTTTATAAACCCAAAGTTTCAATATGTTTTGTGTATTTCTAAAATGTTCTTCTTTTCTTACCTGTCGTAGTTGTTGTCGGTTCAGTGGTCGTGGTGGTTGGAGTCACTGAAAGTAAAAAGTTTATAAACCCAAACTTTTCGTTTGTTTTGTGTATTTCTAAAATGTTCTTCTTTTCTTACCTGTCGTAGTTGTTGTCGGTTCAGTGGTCGTGGTGGTTGGAGTCACTGAAAGTAAAAAGTTTATAAACCCAAACTTTTCGTTTGTTTTGTGTATTTCTAAAATGTTCTTCTTTTCTTACCTGTCGTAGTTGTTGTCGGTTCAGTGGTCGTGGTGGTTGGAGTCACTGAAAGTAAAAAGTTTATAAACCCAAACTTTTCGTTTGTTTTGTGTATTTCTAAAATGTTCTTCTTTTCTTACCTGTCGTAGTTGTTGTCGGTTCAGTGGTCGTGGTGGTTGGAGTCACTGAAAGTAAAAAGTTTATAAACCCAAAGTTTCAATATGTTTTGTGTATTTCTAAAATGTTCTTCTTTTCTTACCTGTCGTAGTTGTTGTCGGTTCAGTGGTCGTGGTGGTTGGAGTCACTGAAAGTAAAAAGTTTATAAACCCAAACTTTTCGTTTGTTTTGTGTATTTCTAAAATGTTCTTTTTTTCTTACCTGTCGTAGTTGTTGTCGGTTCAGTGGTCGTGGTGGTTGGAGTCACTGAAAGTAAAAAGTTTATAAACCCAAACTTTTCGTTTGTTTTGTGTATTTCTAAAATGTTCTTTTTTTCTTACCTGTCGTAGTTGTTGTCGGTTCAGTGGTCGTGGTGGTTGGAGTCACTGAAAGTAAAAAGTTTATAAACCCAAACTTTTCGTTTGTTTTGTGTATTTCTAAAATGTTCTTCTTTTCTTACCTGTCGTAGTTGTTGTCGGTTCAGTGGTCGTGGTGGTTGGAGTCACTGAAAGTAAAAAGTTTATAAACCCAAAGTTTCAATATGTTTTGTGTATTTCTAAAATGTTCTTCTTTTCTTACCTGTCGTAGTTGTTGTCGGTTCAGTGGTCGTGGTGGTTGGAGTCACTGAAAGTAAAAAGTTTATAAACCCAAACTTTTCGTTTGTTTTGTGTATTTCTAAAATGTTCTTCTTTTCTTACCTGTCGTAGTTGTTGTCGGTTCAGTGGTCGTGGTGGTTGGAGTCACTGAAAGTAAAAAGTTTATAAACCCAAACTTTTCGTTTGTTTTGTGTATTTCTAAAATGTTCTTCTTTTCTTACCTGTCGTAGTTGTTGTCGGTTCAGTGGTCGTGGTGGTTGGAGTCACTGAAAGTAAAAAGTTTATAAACCCAAAGTTTCAATATGTTTTGTGTATTTCTAAAATGTTCTTCTTTTCTTACCTGTCGTAGTTGTTGTCGGTTCAGTGGTCGTGGTGGTTGGAGTCACTGAAAGTAAAAAGTTTATAAACCCAAACTTTTCGTTTGTTTTGTGTATTTCTAAAATGTTCTTTTTTTCTTACCTGTCGTAGTTGTTGTCGGTTCAGTGGTCGTGGTGGTTGGAGTCACTGAAAGTAAAAAGTTTATAAACCCAAACTTTTCGTTTGTTTTGTGTATTTCTAAAATGTTCTTTTTTTCTTACCTGTCGTAGTTGTTGTCGGTTCAGTGGTCGTGGTGGTTGGAGTCACTGAAAGTAAAAAGTTTATAAACCCAAACTTTTCGTTTGTTTTGTGTATTTCTAAAATGTTCTTTTTTTCTTACCTGTCGTAGTTGTTGTCGGTTCAGTGGTCGTGGTGGTTGGAGTCACTGAAAGTAAAAAGTTTAAAAACCCAAACTTTTCGTTTGTTTTGTGTATTTCTAAAATGTTCTTTTTTTCTTACCTGTCGTAGTTGTTGTCGGTTCAGTGGTCGTGGTGGTTGGAGTCACTGAAAGTAAAAAGTTTATAAACCCAAACTTTTCGTTTGTTTTGTGTATTTCTAAAATGTTCTTCTTTTCTTACCTGTCGTAGTTGTTGTCGGTTCAGTGGTCGTGGTGGTTGGAGTCACTGAAAGTAAAAAGTTTATAAACCCAAACTTTTCGTTTGTTTTGTGTTTTTCTAAAATGTTCTTCTTTTCTTACCTGTCGTAGTTGTTGTCGGTTCAGTGGTCGTGGTGGTTGGAGTCACTGAAAGTAAAAAGTTTATAAACCCAAACTTTTCGTTTGTTTTGTGTATTTCTAAAATTTTCTTCTTTTCTTACCTGTCGTAGTTGTTGTCGGTTCAGTGGTCGTGGTGGTTGGAGTCACTGAAAGTAAAAAGTTTATAAACCCAAACTTTTCGTTTGTTTTGTGTATTTCTAAAATTTTCTTCTTTTCTTACCTGTCGTAGTTGTTGTCGGTTCAGTGGTCGTGGTGGTTGGAGTCACTGAAAGTAAAAAGTTTATAAACCCAAACTTTTCGTTTGTTTTGTGTATTTCTAAAATTTTCTTCTTTTCTTACCTGTCGTAGTTGTTGTCGGTTCAGTGGTCGTGGTGGTTGGAGTCACTGAAAGTAAAAAGTTTATAAACCCAAACTTTTCGTTTGTTTTGTGTATTTCTAAAAATTTCTTCTTTTCTTACCTGTCGTAGTTGTTGTCGGTTCAGTGGTCGTGGTGGTTGGAGTCACTGAAAGTAAAAAGTTTATAAACCCAAAGTTTCAATATGTTTTGTGTATTTCTAAAATGTTCTTCTTTTCTTACCTGTCGTAGTTGTTGTCGGTTCAGTGGTCGTGGTGGTTGGAGTCACTGAAAGTAAAAAGTTTATAAACCCAAAGTTTCAATATGTTTTGTGTATTTCTAAAATGTTCTTCTTTTCTTACCTGTCGTAGTTGTTGTCGGTTCAGTGGTCGTGGTGGTTGGAGTCACTGAAAGTAAAAAGTTTATAAACCCAAACTTTTCGTTTGTTTTGTGTATTTCTAAAATGTTCTTCTTTTCTTACCTGTCGTAGTTGTTGTCGGTTCAGTGGTCGTGGTGGTTGGAGTCACTGAAAGTAAAAAGTTTATAAACCCAAACTTTTCGTTTGTTTTGTGTATTTCTAAAATTTTCTTCTTTTCTTACCTGTCGTAGTTGTTGTCGGTTCAGTGGTCGTGGTGGTTGGAGTCACTGAAAGTAAAAAGTTTATAAACCCAAAGTTTCAATATGTTTTGTGTATTTCTAAAATGTTCTTCTTTTCTTACCTGTCGTAGTTGTTGTCGGTTCAGTGGTCGTGGTGGTTGGAGTCACTGAAAGTAAAAAGTTTATAAACCCAAAGTTTCAATATGTTTTGTGTATTTCTAAAATGTTCTTCTTTTCTTACCTGTCGTAGTTGTTGTCGGTTCAGTGGTCGTGGTGGTTGGAGTCACTGAAAGTAAAAAGTTTATAAACCCAAACTTTTCGTTTGTTTTGTGTATTTCTAAAATTTTCTTCTTTTCTTACCTGTCGTAGTTGTTGTCGGTTCAGTGGTCGTGGTGGTTGGAGTCACTGAAAGTAAAAAGTTTATAAACCCAAAGTTTCAATATGTTTTGTGTATTTCTAAAATGTTCTTCTTTTCTTACCTGTCGTAGTTGTTGTCGGTTCAGTGGTCGTGGTGGTTGGAGTCACTGAAAGTAAAAAGTTTATAAACCCAAAGTTTCAATATGTTTTGTGTACTTCTAAAATGTTCTTCTTTTCTTACCTGTCGTAGTTGTTGTCGGTTCAGTGGTCGTGGTGGTTGGAGTCACTGAAAGTAAAAAGTTTATAAACCCAAACTTTTCGTTTGTTTTGTGTTTTTCTAAAATGTTCTTCTTTTCTTACCTGTCGTAGTTGTTGTCGGTTCAGTGGTCGTGGTGGTTGGAGTCACTGAAAGTAAAAAGTTTATAAACCCAAACTTTTCGTTTGTTTTGTGTTTTTCTAAAATGTTCTTCTTTTCTTACCTGTCGTAGTTGTTGTCGGTTCAGTGGTCGTGGTGGTTGGAGTCACTGAAAGTAAAAAGTTTATAAACCCAAAGTTTCAATATGTTTTGTGTATTTCTAAAATGTTCTTCTTTTCTTACCTGTCGTAGTTGTTGTCGGTTCAGTGGTCGTGGTGGTTGGAGTCACTGAAAGTAAAAAGTTTATAAACCCAAAGTTTCAATATGTTTTGTGTACTTCTAAAATGTTCTTCTTTTCTTACCTGTCGTAGTTGTTGTCGGTTCAGTGGTCGTGGTGGTTGGAGTCACTGAAAGTAAAAAGTTTATAAACCCAAACTTTTCGTTTGTTTTGTGTTTTTCTAAAATGTTCTTCTTTTCTTACCTGTCGTAGTTGTTGTCGGTTCAGTGGTCGTGGTGGTTGGAGTCACTGAAAGTAAAAAGTTTATAAACCCAAACTTTTCGTTTGTTTTGTGTTTTTCTAAAATGTTCTTCTTTTCTTACCTGTCGTAGTTGTTGTCGGTTCAGTGGTCGTGGTGGTTGGAGTCACTGAAAGTAAAAAGTTTATAAACCCAAACTTTTCGTTTGTTTTGTGTTTTTCTAAAATGTTCTTCTTTTCTTACCTGTCGTAGTTGTTGTCGGTTCAGTGGTCGTGGTGGTTGGAGTCACTGAAAGTAAAAAGTTTATAAACCCAAAGTTTCAATATGTTTTGTGTATTTCTAAAATGTTCTTCTTTTCTTACCTGTCGTAGTTGTTGTCGGTTCAGTGGTCGTGGTGGTTGGAGTCACTGAAAGTAAAAAGTTTATAAACCCAAACTTTTCGTTTGTTTTGTGTTTTTCTAAAATGTTCTTCTTTTCTTACCTGTCGTAGTTGTTGTCGGTTCAGTGGTCGTGGTGGTTGGAGTCACTGAAAGTAAAAAGTTTATAAACCCAAACTTTTCGTTTGTTTTGTGTTTTTCTAAAATGTTCTTCTTTTCTTACCTGTCGTAGTTGTTGTCGGTTCAGTGGTCGTGGTGGTTGGAGTCACTGAAAGTAAAAAGTTTATAAACCCAAAGTTTCAATATGTTTTGTGTATTTCTAAAATGTTCTTCTTTTCTTACCTGTCGTAGTTGTTGTCGGTTCAGTGGTCGTGGTGGTTGGAGTCACTGAAAGTAAAAAGTTTATAAACCCAAACTTTTCGTTTGTTTTGTGTTTTTCTAAAATGTTCTTCTTTTCTTACCTGTCGTAGTTGTTGTCGGTTCAGTGGTCGTGGTGGTTGGAGTCACTGAAAGTAAAAAGTTTATAAACCCAAACTTTTCGTTTGTTTTGTGTTTTTCTAAAATGTTCTTCTTTTCTTACCTGTCGTAGTTGTTGTCGGTTCAGTGGTCGTGGTGGTTGGAGTCACTGAAAGTAAAAAGTTTATAAACCCAAAGTTTCAATATGTTTTGTGTATTTCTAAAATGTTCTTCTTTTCTTACCTGTCGTAGTTGTTGTCGGTTCAGTGGTCGTGGTGGTTGGAGTCACTGAAAGTAAAAAGTTTATAAACCCAAAGTTTCAATATGTTTTGTGTATTTCTAAAATGTTCTTCTTTTCTTACCTGTCGTAGTTGTTGTCGGTTCAGTGGTCGTGGTGGTTGGAGTCACTGAAAGTAAAAAGTTTATAAACCCAAACTTTTCGTTTGTTTTGTGTTTTTCTAAAATGTTCTTCTTTTCTTACCTGTCGTAGTTGTTGTCGGTTCAGTGGTCGTGGTGGTTGGAGTCACTGAAAGTAAAAAGTTTATAAACCCAAAGTTTCAATATGTTTTGTGTATTTCTAAAATGTTCTTCTTTTCTTACCTGTCGTAGTTGTTGTCGGTTCAGTGGTCGTGGTGGTTGGAGTCACTGAAAGTAAAAAGTTTATAAACCCAAAGTTTCAATATGTTTTGTGTATTTCTAAAATGTTCTTCTTTTCTTACCTGTCGTAGTTGTTGTCGGTTCAGTGGTCGTGGTGGTTGGAGTCACTGAAAGTAAAAAGTTTATAAACCAAAAGTTTCAATATGTTTTGTGTATTTCTAAAATGTTCTTCTTTTCTTACCTGTCGTAGTTGTTGTCGGTTCAGTGGTCGTGGTGGTTGGAGTCACTGAAAGTAAAAAGTTTATAAACCCAAACTTTTCGTTTGTTTTGTGTATTTCTAAAATTTTCTTTTTTTCTTACCTGTCGTAGTTGTTGTCGGTTCAGTGGTCGTGGTGGTTGGAGTCACTGAAAGTAAAAAGTTTATAAACCCAAACTTTTCGTTTGTTTTGTGTATTTCTTAAATGTTCTTCTTTTCTTACCTGTCGTAGTTGTTGTCGGTTCAGTGGTCGTGGTGGTTGGAGTCACTGAAAGTAAAAAGTTTATAAACCCAAACTTTTCGTTTGTTTTGTGTTTTTCTAAAATGTTCTTCTTTTCTTACCTGTCGTAGTTGTTGTCGGTTCAGTGGTCGTGGTGGTTGGAGTCACTGAAAGTAAAAAGTTTATAAACCCAAAGTTTCAATATGTTTTGTGTATTTCTAAAATGTTCTTCTTTTCTTACCTGTCGTAGTTGTTGTCGGTATAGTGGTCGTGGTGGTTGGAGTCACTGAAAGTAAAAAGTTTATAAACCCAAAGTTTCAATATGTTTTGTGTATTTCTAAAATGTTCTTCTTTTCTTACCTGTCGTAGTTGTTGTCGGTTCAGTGGTCGTGGTGGTTGGAGTCACTGAAAGTAAAAAGTTTATAAACCCAAACTTTTCGTTTGTTTTGTGTTTTTCTAAAATTTTCTTTTTTTCTTACCTGTCGTAGTTGTTGTCGGTTCAGTGGTCGTGGTGGTTGGAGTCACTGAAAGTAAAAAGTTTATAAACCCAAAGTTTCAATATGTTTTGTGTATTTATAAAATTTTCTTCTTTTCTTACCTGTCGTAGTTGTTGTAGGTTCAGTGGTCGTGGTGGTTGGAGTCACTGAAAGTAAAAAGTTTATAAACCCAAACTTTTCGTTTGTTTTGTGTTTTTCTAAAATGTTCTTCTTTTCTTACCTGTCGTAGTTGTTGTCGGTTCAGTGGTCGTGGTGGTTGGAGTCACTGAAAGTAAAAAGTTTATAAACCCAAACTTTTCGTTTGTTTTGTGTTTTTCTAAAATGTTCTTCTTTTCTTACCTGTCGTAGTTGTTGTCGGTTCAGTGGTCGTGGTGGTTGGAGTCACTGAAAGTAAAAAGTTTATAAACCCAAACTTTTCGTTTGTTTTGTGTATTTCTAAAATGTTCTTCTTTTCTTACCTGTCGTAGTTGTTGTCGGTTCAGTGGTCGTGGTGGTTGGAGTCACTGAAAGTAAAAAGTTTATAAACCCAAAGTTTCAATATGTTTTGTGTATTTCTAAAATGTTCTTCTTTTCTTACCTGTCGTAGTTGTTGTCGGTTCAGTGGTCGTGGTGGTTGGAGTCACTGAAAGTAAAAAGTTTATAAACCCAAAGTTTCAATATGTTTTGTGTATTTCTAAAATGTTCTTCTTTTCTTACCTGTCGTAGTTGTTGTCGGTTCAGTGGTCGTGGTGGTTGGAGTCACTGAAAGTAAAAAGTTTATAAACCCAAACTTTTCGTTTGTTTTGTGTATTTCTAAAATGTTCTTCTTTTCTTACCTGTCGTAGTTGTTGTCGGTTCAGTGGTCGTGGTGGTTGGAGTCACTGAAAGTAAAAAGTTTATAAACCCAAACTTTTCGTTTGTTTTGTGTATTTCTAAAATTTTCTTCTTTTCTTACCTGTCGTAGTTGTTGTCGGTTCAGTGGTCGTGGTGGTTGGAGTCACTGAAAGTAAAAAGTTTATAAACCCAAAGTTTCAATATGTTTTGTGTATTTCTAAAATGTTCTTCTTTTCTTACCTGTCGTAGTTGTTGTCGGTTCAGTGGTCGTGGTGGTTGGAGTCACTGAAAGTAAAAAGTTTATAAACCCAAAGTTTCAATATGTTTTGTGTATTTCTAAAATGTTCTTCTTTTCTTACCTGTCGTAGTTGTTGTCGGTTCAGTGGTCGTGGTGGTTGGAGTCACTGAAAGTAAAAAGTTTATAAACCCAAAGTTTCAATATGTTTTGTGTATTTCTAAAATGTTCTTCTTTTCTTACCTGTCGTAGTTGTTGTCGGTTCAGTGGTCGTGGTGGTTGGAGTCACTGAAAGTAAAAAGTTTATAAACCCAAACTTTTCGTTTGTTTTGTGTTTTTCTAAAATGTTCTTCTTTTCTTACCTGTCGTAGTTGTTGTCGGTTCAGTGGTCGTGGTGGTTGGAGTCACTGAAAGTAAAAAGTTTATAAACCCAAACTTTTCGTTTGTTTTGTGTTTTTCTAAAATGTTCTTCTTTTCTTACCTGTCGTAGTTGTTGTCGGTTCAGTGGTCGTGGTGGTTGGAGTCACTGAAAGTAAAAAGTTTATAAACCCAAACTTTTCGTTTGTTTTGTGTTTTTCTAAAATGTTCTTCTTTTCTTACCTGTCGTAGTTGTTGTCGGTTCAGTGGTCGTGGTGGTTGGAGTCACTGAAAGTAAAAAGTTTATAAACCCAAAGTTTCAATATGTTTTGTGTATTTCTAAAATGTTCTTCTTTTCTTACCTGTCGTAGTTGTTGTCGGTTCAGTGGTCGTGGTGGTTGGAGTCACTGAAAGTAAAAAGTTTATAAACCCAAAGTTTCAATATGTTTTGTGTATTTCTAAAATGTTCTTCTTTTCTTACCTGTCGTAGTTGTTGTCGGTTCAGTGGTCGTGGTGGTTGGAGTCACTGAAAGTAAAAAGTTTATAAACCCAAACTTTTCGTTTGTTTTGTGTTTTTCTAAAATGTTCTTCTTTTCTTACCTGTCGTAGTTGTTGTCGGTTCAGTGGTCGTGGTGGTTGGAGTCACTGAAAGTAAAAAGTTTATAAACCCAAACTTTTCGTTTGTTTTGTGTTTTTCTAAAATGTTCTTCTTTTCTTACCTGTCGTAGTTGTTGTCGGTTCAGTGGTCGTGGTGGTTGGAGTCACTGAAAGTAAAAAGTTTATAAACCCAAAGTTTCAATATGTTTTGTGTATTTCTAAAATGTTCTTCTTTTCTTACCTGTCGTAGTTGTTGTCGGTTCAGTGGTCGTGGTGGTTGGAGTCACTGAAAGTAAAAAGTTTATAAACCCAAAGTTTCAATATGTTTTGTGTATTTCTAAAATGTTCTTCTTTTCTTACCTGTCGTAGTTGTTGTCGGTTCAGTGGTCGTGGTGGTTGGAGTCACTGAAAGTAAAAAGTTTATAAACCCAAACTTTTCGTTTGTTTTGTGTTTTTCTAAAATGTTCTTCTTTTCTTACCTGTCGTAGTTGTTGTCGGTTCAGTGGTCGTGGTGGTTGGAGTCACTGAAAGTAAAAAGTTTATAAACCCAAACTTTTCGTTTGTTTTGTGTTTTTCTAAAATGTTCTTCTTTTCTTACCTGTCGTAGTTGTTGTCGGTTCAGTGGTCGTGGTGGTTGGAGTCACTGAAAGTAAAAAGTTTATAAACCCAAAGTTTCAATATGTTTTGTGTATTTCTAAAATGTTCTTCTTTTCTTACCTGTCGTAGTTGTTGTCGGTTCAGTGGTCGTGGTGGTTGGAGTCACTGAAAGTAAAAAGTTTATAAACCCAAAGTTTCAATATGTTTTGTGTATTTCTAAAATGTTCTTCTTTTCTTACCTGTCGTAGTTGTTGTCGGTTCAGTGGTCGTGGTGGTTGGAGTCACTGAAAGTATAAAGTTTATAAACCCAAAGTTTCAATATGTTTTGTGTATTTCTAAAATGTTCTTCTTTTCTTACCTGTCGTAGTTGTTGTCGGTTCAGTGGTCGTGGTGGTTGGAGTCACTGAAAGTAAAAAGTTTATAAACCCAAACTTTTCGTTTGTTTTGTGTATTTCTAAAATTTTCTTTTTTTCTTACCTGTCGTAGTTGTTGTCGGTTCAGTGGTCGTGGTGGTTGGAGTCACTGAAAGTAAAAAGTTTATAAACCCAAACTTTTCGTTTGTTTTGTGTATTTCTAAAATGTTCTTCTTTTCTTACCTGTCGTAGTTGTTGTCGGTTCAGTGGTCGTGGTGGTTGGAGTCACTGAAAGTAAAAAGTTTATAAACCCAAAGTTTCAATATGTTTTGTGTATTTCTAAAATGTTCTTCTTTTCTTACCTGTCGTAGTTGTTGTCGGTTCAGTGGTCGTGGTGGTTGGAGTCACTGAAAGTAAAAAGTTTATAAACCCAAACTTTTCGTTTGTTTTGTGTTTTTCTAAAATGTTCTTCTTTTCTTACCTGTCGTAGTTGTTGTCGGTTCAGTGGTCGTGGTGGTTGGAGTCACTGAAAGTAAAAAGTTTATAAACCCAAAGTTTCAATATGTTTTGTGTATTTCTAAAATGTTCTTCTTTTCTTACCTGTCGTAGTTGTTGTCGGTTCAGTGGTCGTGGTGATTGGAGTCACTGAAAGTAAAAAGTTTATAAACCCAAACTTTTCGTTTGTTTTGTGTTTTTCTAAAATGTTCTTCTTTTCTTACCTGTCGTAGTTGTTGTCGGTTCAGTGGTCGTGGTGGTTGGAGTCACTGAAAGTAAAAAGTTTATAAACCCAAAGTTTCAATATGTTTTGTGTATTTCTAAAATGTTCTTCTTTTCTTACCTGTCGTAGTTGTTGTCGGTTCAGTGGTCGTGGTGGTTGGAGTCACTGAAAGTAAAAAGTTTATAAACCCAAAGTTTCAATATGTTTTGTGTATTTCTAAAATGTTCTTCTTTTCTTACCTGTCGTAGTTGTTGTCGGTTCAGTGGTCGTGGTGATTGGAGTCACTGAAAGTAAAAAGTTTATAAACCCAAACTTTTCGTTTGTTTTGTGTTTTTCTAAAATGTTCTTCTTTTCTTACCTGTCGTAGTTGTTGTCGGTTCAGTGGTCGTGGTGGTTGGAGTCACTGAAAGTAAAAAGTTTATAAACCCAAAGTTTCAATATGTTTTGTGTATTTCTAAAATGTTCTTCTTTTCTTACCTGTCGTAGTTGTTGTCGGTTCAGTGGTCGTGGTGGTTGGAGTCACTGAAAGTAAAAAGTTTATAAACCCAAACTTTTCGTTTGTTTTGTGTTTTTCTAAAATGTTCTTCTTTTCTTACCTGTCGTAGTTGTTGTCGGTTCAGTGGTCGTGGTGGTTGGAGTCACTGAAAGTAAAAAGTTTATAAACCCAAACTTTTCGTTTGTTTTGTGTTTTTCTAAAATGTTCTTCTTTTCTTACCTGTCGTAGTTGTTGTCGGTTCAGTGGTCGTGGTGGTTGGAGTCACTGAAAGTAAAAAGTTTATAAACCCAAAGTTTCAATATGTTTTGTGTATTTCTAAAATGTTCTTCTTTTCTTACCTGTCGTAGTTGTTGTCGGTTCAGTGGTCGTGGTGGTTGGAGTCACTGAAAGTAAAAAGTTTATAAACCCAAACTTTTCGTTTGTTTTGTGTTTTTCTAAAATGTTCTTCTTTTCTTACCTGTCGTAGTTGTTGTCGGTTCAGTGGTCGTGGTGGTTGGAGTCACTGAAAGTAAAAAGTTTATAAACCCAAAGTTTCAATATGTTTTGTGTATTTCTAAAATGTTCTTCTTTTCTTACCTGTCGTAGTTGTTGTCGGTTCAGTGGTCGTGGTGGTTGGAGTCACTGAAAGTAAAAAGTTTATAAACCCAAAGTTTCAATATGTTTTGTGTATTTCTAAAATGTTCTTCTTTTCTTACCTGTCGTAGTTGTTGTCGGTTCAGTGGTCGTGGTGGTTAGAGTCACTGAAAGTAAAAAGTTTATAAACCCAAACTTTTCGTTTGTTTTGTGTTTTTCTAAAATGTTCTTCTTTTCTTACCTGTCGTAGTTGTTGTCGGTTCAGTGGTCGTGGTGGTTGGAGTCACTGAAAGTAAAAAGTTTATAAACCCAAAGTTTCAATATGTTTTGTGTATTTCTAAAATGTTCTTCTTTTCTTACCTGTCGTAGTTGTTGTCGGTTCAGTGGTCGTGGTGGTTGGAGTCACTGAAAGTAAAAAGTTTATAAACCCAAAGTTTCAATATGTTTTGTGTATTTCTAAAATGTTCTTCTTTTCTTACCTGTCGTAGTTGTTGTCGGTTCAGTGGTCGTGGTGGTTGGAGTCACTGAAAGTAAAAAGTTTATAAACCCAAACTTTTCGTTTGTTTTGTGTTTTTCTAAAATGTTCTTCTTTTCTTACCTGTCGTAGTTGTTGTCGGTTCAGTGGTCGTGGTGGTTGGAGTCACTGAAAGTAAAAAGTTTATAAACCCAAAGTTTCAATATGTTTTGTGTATTTCTAAAATGTTCTTCTTTTCTTACCTGTCGTAGTTGTTGTCGGTTCAGTGGTCGTGGTGGTTAGAGTCACTGAAAGTAAAAAGTTTATAAACCCAAACTTTTCGTTTGTTTTGTGTTTTTCTAAAATGTTCTTCTTTTCTTACCTGTCGTAGTTGTTGTCGGTTCAGTGGTCGTGGTGGTTGGAGTCACTGAAAGTAAAAAGTTTATAAACCCAAAGTTTCAATATGTTTTGTGTATTTCTAAAATGTTCTTCTTTTCTTACCTGTCGTAGTTGTTGTCGGTTCAGTGGTCGTGGTGGTTGGAGTCACTGAAAGTAAAAAGTTTATAAACCCAAAGTTTCAATATGTTTTGTGTATTTCTAAAATGTTCTTCTTTTCTTACCTGTCGTAGTTGTTGTCGGTTCAGTGGTCGTGGTGGTTGGAGTCACTGAAAGTAAAAAGTTTATAAACCCAAACTTTTCGTTTGTTTTGTGTTTTTCTAAAATGTTCTTCTTTTCTTACCTGTCGTAGTTGTTGTCGGTTCAGTGGTCGTGGTGGTTGGAGTCACTGAAAGTAAAAAGTTTATAAACCACAACTTTTCGTTTGTTTTGTGTTTTTCTAAAATGTTCTTCTTTTCTTACCTGTCGTAGTTGTTGTCGGTTCAGTGGTCGTGGTGGTTGGAGTCACTGAAAGTAAAAAGTTTATAAACCCAAAGTTTCAATATGTTTTGTGTATTTCTAAAATGTTCTTCTTTTCTTACCTGTCGTAGTTGTTGTCGGTTCAGTGGTCGTGGTGGTTGGAGTCACTGAAAGTAAAAAGTTTATAAACCCAAACTTTTCGTTTGTTTTGTGTTTTTCTAAAATGTTCTTCTTTTCTTACCTGTCGTAGTTGTTGTCGGTTCAGTGGTCGTGGTGGTTGGAGTCACTGAAAGTAAAAAGTTTATAAACCCAAAGTTTCAATATGTTTTGTGTATTTCTAAAATGTTCTTCTTTTCTTACCTGTCGTAGTTGTTGTCGGTTCAGTGGTCGTGGTGGTTGGAGTCACTGAAAGTAAAAAGTTTATAAACCCAAACTTTTCGTTTGTTTTGTGTTTTTCTAAAATGTTCTTCTTTTCTTACCTGTCGTAGTTGTTGTCGGTTCAGTGGTCGTGGTGGTTGGAGTCACTGAAAGTAAAAAGTTTATAAACCCAAACTTTTCGTTTGTTTTGTGTTTTTCTAAAATGTTCTTCTTTTCTTACCTGTCGTAGTTGTTGTCGGTTCAGTGGTCGTGGTGGTTGGAGTCACTGAAAGTAAAAAGTTTATAAACCCAAACTTTTCGTTTGTTTTGTGTTTTTCTAAAATGTTCTTCTTTTCTTACCTGTCGTAGTTGTTGTCGGTTCAGTGGTCGTGGTGGTTGGAGTCACTGAAAGTAAAAAGTTTATAAACCCAAAGTTTCAATATGTTTTGTGTATTTCTAAAATGTTCTTCTTTTCTTACCTGTCGTAGTTGTTGTCGGTTCAGTGGTCGTGGTGGTTGGAGTCACTGAAAGTAAAAAGTTTATAAACCCAAACTTTTCGTTTGTTTTGTGTTTTTCTAAAATGTTCTTCTTTTCTTACCTGTCGTAGTTGTTGTCGGTTCAGTGGTCGTGGTGGTTGGAGTCACTGAAAGTAAAAAGTTTATAAACCCAAACTTTTCGTTTGTTTTGTGTTTTTCTAAAATGTTCTTCTTTTCTTACCTGTCGTAGTTGTTGTCGGTTCAGTGGTCGTGGTGGTTGGAGTCACTGAAAGTAAAAAGTTTATAAACCCAAACTTTTCGTTTGTTTTGTGTTTTTCTAAAATGTTCTTCTTTTCTTACCTGTCGTAGTTGTTGTCGGTTCAGTGGTCGTGGTGGTTGGAGTCACTGAAAGTAAAAAGTTTATAAACCCAAAGTTTCAATATGTTTTGTGTATTTCTAAAATGTTCTTCTTTTCTTACCTGTCGTAGTTGTTGTCGGTTCAGTGGTCGTGGTGGTTGGAGTCACTGAAAGTAAAAAGTTTATAAACCCAAAGTTTCAATATGTTTTGTGTATTTCTAAAATGTTCTTCTTTTCTTACCTGTCGTAGTTGTTGTCGGTTCAGTGGTCGTGGTGGTTAGAGTCACTGAAAGTAAAAAGTTTATAAACCCAAACTTTTCGTTTGTTTTGTGTTTTTCTAAAATGTTCTTCTTTTCTTACCTGTCGTAGTTGTTGTCGGTTCAGTGGTCGTGGTGGTTGGAGTCACTGAAAGTAAAAAGTTTATAAACCCAAAGTTTCAATATGTTTTGTGTATTTCTAAAATGTTCTTCTTTTCTTACCTGTCGTAGTTGTTGTCGGTTCAGTGGTCGTGGTGGTTGGAGTCACTGAAAGTAAAAAGTTTATAAACCCAAAGTTTCAATATGTTTTGTGTATTTCTAAAATGTTCTTCTTTTCTTACCTGTCGTAGTTGTTGTCGGTTCAGTGGTCGTGGTGGTTGGAGTCACTGAAAGTAAAAAGTTTATAAACCCAAACTTTTCGTTTGTTTTGTGTTTTTCTAAAATGTTCTTCTTTTCTTACCTGTCGTAGTTGTTGTCGGTTCAGTGGTCGTGGTGGTTGGAGTCACTGAAAGTAAAAAGTTTATAAACCACAACTTTTCGTTTGTTTTGTGTTTTTCTAAAATGTTCTTCTTTTCTTACCTGTCGTAGTTGTTGTCGGTTCAGTGGTCGTGGTGGTTGGAGTCACTGAAAGTAAAAAGTTTATAAACCCAAAGTTTCAATATGTTTTGTGTATTTCTAAAATGTTCTTCTTTTCTTACCTGTCGTAGTTGTTGTCGGTTCAGTGGTCGTGGTGGTTGGAGTCACTGAAAGTAAAAAGTTTATAAACCCAAACTTTTCGTTTGTTTTGTGTTTTTCTAAAATGTTCTTCTTTTCTTACCTGTCGTAGTTGTTGTCGGTTCAGTGGTCGTGGTGGTTGGAGTCACTGAAAGTAAAAAGTTTATAAACCCAAAGTTTCAATATGTTTTGTGTATTTCTAAAATGTTCTTCTTTTCTTACCTGTCGTAGTTGTTGTCGGTTCAGTGGTCGTGGTGGTTGGAGTCACTGAAAGTAAAAAGTTTATAAACCCAAACTTTTCGTTTGTTTTGTGTTTTTCTAAAATGTTCTTCTTTTCTTACCTGTCGTAGTTGTTGTCGGTTCAGTGGTCGTGGTGGTTGGAGTCACTGAAAGTAAAAAGTTTATAAACCCAAACTTTTCGTTTGTTTTGTGTTTTTCTAAAATGTTCTTCTTTTCTTACCTGTCGTAGTTGTTGTCGGTTCAGTGGTCGTGGTGGTTGGAGTCACTGAAAGTAAAAAGTTTATAAACCCAAACTTTTCGTTTGTTTTGTGTTTTTCTAAAATGTTCTTCTTTTCTTACCTGTCGTAGTTGTTGTCGGTTCAGTGGTCGTGGTGGTTGGAGTCACTGAAAGTAAAAAGTTTATAAACCACAACTTTTCGTTTGTTTTGTGTTTTTCTAAAATGTTCTTCTTTTCTTACCTGTCGTAGTTGTTGTCGGTTCAGTGGTCGTGGTGGTTGGAGTCACTGAAAGTAAAAAGTTTATAAACCCAAAGTTTCAATATGTTTTGTGTATTTCTAAAATGTTCTTCTTTTCTTACCTGTCGTAGTTGTTGTCGGTTCAGTGGTCGTGGTGGTTGGAGTCACTGAAAGTAAAAAGTTTATAAACCCAAACTTTTCGTTTGTTTTGTGTTTTTCTAAAATGTTCTTCTTTTCTTACCTGTCGTAGTTGTTGTCGGTTCAGTGGTCGTGGTGGTTGGAGTCACTGAAAGTAAAAAGTTTATAAACCCAAAGTTTCAATATGTTTTGTGTATTTCTAAAATGTTCTTCTTTTCTTACCTGTCGTAGTTGTTGTCGGTTCAGTGGTCGTGGTGGTTGGAGTCACTGAAAGTAAAAAGTTTATAAACCCAAACTTTTCGTTTGTTTTGTGTTTTTCTAAAATGTTCTTCTTTTCTTACCTGTCGTAGTTGTTGTCGGTTCAGTGGTCGTGGTGGTTGGAGTCACTGAAAGTAAAAAGTTTATAAACCCAAACTTTTCGTTTGTTTTGTGTTTTTCTAAAATGTTCTTCTTTTCTTACCTGTCGTAGTTGTTGTCGGTTCAGTGGTCGTGGTGGTTGGAGTCACTGAAAGTAAAAAGTTTATAAACCCAAACTTTTCGTTTGTTTTGTGTTTTTCTAAAATGTTCTTCTTTTCTTACCTGTCGTAGTTGTTGTCGGTTCAGTGGTCGTGGTGGTTGGAGTCACTGAAAGTAAAAAGTTTATAAACCCAAAGTTTCAATATGTTTTGTGTATTTCTAAAATGTTCTTCTTTTCTTACCTGTCGTAGTTGTTGTCGGTTCAGTGGTCGTGGTGGTTGGAGTCACTGAAAGTAAAAAGTTTATAAACCCAAACTTTTCGTTTGTTTTGTGTTTTTCTAAAATGTTCTTCTTTTCTTACCTGTCGTAGTTGTTGTCGGTTCAGTGGTCGTGGTGGTTGGAGTCACTGAAAGTAAAAAGTTTATAAACCACAACTTTTCGTTTGTTTTGTGTTTTTCTAAAATGTTCTTCTTTTCTTACCTGTCGTAGTTGTTGTCGGTTCAGTGGTCGTGGTGGTTGGAGTCACTGAAAGTAAAAAGTTTATAAACCCAAAGTTTCAATATGTTTTGTGTATTTCTAAAATGTTCTTCTTTTCTTACCTGTCGTAGTTGTTGTCGGTTCAGTGGTCGTGGTGGTTGGAGTCACTGAAAGTAAAAAGTTTATAAACCCAAAGTTTCAATATGTTTTGTGTATTTCTAAAATGTTCTTCTTTTCTTACCTGTCGTAGTTGTTGTCGGTTCAGTGGTCGTGGTGGTTGGAGTCACTGAAAGTAAAAAGTTTATAAACCCAAAGTTTCAATATGTTTTGTGTATTTCTAAAATGTTCTTCTTTTCTTACCTGTCGTAGTTGTTGTCGGTTCAGTGGTCGTGGTGGTTGGAGTCACTGAAAGTAAAAAGTTTATAAACCCAAAGTTTCAATATGTTTTGTGTATTTCTAAAATGTTCTTCTTTTCTTACCTGTCGTAGTTGTTGTCGGTTCAGTGGTCGTGGTGGTTGGAGTCACTGAAAGTAAAAAGTTTATAAACCCAAACTTTTCGTTTGTTTTGTGTTTTTCTAAAATGTTCTTCTTTTCTTACCTGTCGTAGTTGTTGTCGGTTCAGTGGTCGTGGTGGTTGGAGTCACTGAAAGTAAAAAGTTTATAAACCCAAAGTTTCAATATGTTTTGTGTATTTCTAAAATGTTCTTCTTTTCTTACCTGTCGTAGTTGTTGTCGGTTCAGTGGTCGTGGTGGTTGGAGTCACTGAAAGTAAAAAGTTTATAAACCCAAACTTTTCGTTTGTTTTGTGTTTTTCTAAAATGTTCTTCTTTTCTTACCTGTCGTAGTTGTTGTCGGTTCAGTGGTCGTGGTGGTTGGAGTCACTGAAAGTAAAAAGTTTATAAACCCAAACTTTTCGTTTGTTTTGTGTTTTTCTAAAATGTTCTTCTTTTCTTACCTGTCGTAGTTGTTGTCGGTTCAGTGGTCGTGGTGGTTGGAGTCACTGAAAGTAAAAAGTTTATAAACCCAAAGTTTCAATATGTTTTGTGTATTTCTAAAATGTTCTTCTTTTCTTACCTGTCGTAGTTGTTGTCGGTTCAGTGGTCGTGGTGGTTGGAGTCACTGAAAGTAAAAAGTTTATAAACCCAAACTTTTCGTTTGTTTTGTGTTTTTCTAAAATGTTCTTCTTTTCTTACCTGTCGTAGTTGTTGTCGGTTCAGTGGTCGTGGTGGTTGGAGTCACTGAAAGTAAAAAGTTTATAAACCCAAAGTTTCAATATGTTTTGTGTATTTCTAAAATGTTCTTCTTTTCTTACCTGTCGTAGTTGTTGTCGGTTCAGTGGTCGTGGTGGTTGGAGTCACTGAAAGTAAAAAGTTTATAAACCCAAACTTTTCGTTTGTTTTGTGTTTTTCTAAAATGTTCTTCTTTTCTTACCTGTCGTAGTTGTTGTCGGTTCAGTGGTCGTGGTGGTTGGAGTCACTGAAAGTAAAAAGTTTATAAACCCAAACTTTTCGTTTGTTTTGTGTTTTTCTAAAATGTTCTTCTTTTCTTACCTGTCGTAGTTGTTGTCGGTTCAGTGGTCGTGGTGGTTGGAGTCACTGAAAGTAAAAAGTTTATAAACCCAAACTTTTCGTTTGTTTTGTGTTTTTCTAAAATGTTCTTCTTTTCTTACCTGTCGTAGTTGTTGTCGGTTCAGTGGTCGTGGTGGTTGGAGTCACTGAAAGTAAAAAGTTTATAAACCCAAACTTTTCGTTTGTTTTGTGTTTTTCTAAAATGTTCTTCTTTTCTTACCTGTCGTAGTTGTTGTCGGTTCAGTGGTCGTGGTGGTTGGAGTCACTGAAAGTAAAAAGTTTATAAACCCAAAGTTTCAATATGTTTTGTGTATTTCTAAAATGTTCTTCTTTTCTTACCTGTCGTAGTTGTTGTCGGTTCAGTGGTCGTGGTGGTTGGAGTCACTGAAAGTAAAAAGTTTATAAACCCAAAGTTTCAATATGTTTTGTGTATTTCTAAAATGTTCTTCTTTTCTTACCTGTCGTAGTTGTTGTCGGTTCAGTGGTCGTGGTGGTTGGAGTCACTGAAAGTAAAAAGTTTATAAACCCAAAGTTTCAATATGTTTTGTGTATTTCTAAAATGTTCTTCTTTTCTTACCTGTCGTAGTTGTTGTCGGTTCAGCGGTCGTGGTGGTTGGAGTCACTGAAAGTAAAAAGTTTATAAACCCAAAGTTTCAATATGTTTTGTGTATTTCTAAAATGTTCTTCTTTTCTTACCTGTCGTAGTTGTTGTCGGTTCAGTGGTCGTGGTGGTTGGAGTCACTGAAAGTAAAAAGTTTATAAACCCAAACTTTTCGTTTGTTTTGTGTTTTTCTAAAATGTTCTTCTTTTCTTACCTGTCGTAGTTGTTGTCGGTTCAGTGGTCGTGGTGGTTGGAGTCACTGAAAGTAAAAAGTTTATAAACCCAAAGTTTCAATATGTTTTGTGTATTTCTAAAATGTTCTTCTTTTCTTACCTGTCGTAGTTGTTGTCGGTTCAGTGGTCGTGGTGGTTGGAGTCACTGAAAGTAAAAAGTTTATAAACCCAAACTTTTCGTTTGTTTTGTGTTTTTCTAAAATGTTCTTCTTTTCTTACCTGTCGTAGTTGTTGTCGGTTCAGTGGTCGTGGTGGTTGGAGTCACTGAAAGTAAAAAGTTTATAAACCCAAACTTTTCGTTTGTTTTGTGTTTTTCTAAAATGTTCTTCTTTTCTTACCTGTCGTAGTTGTTGTCGGTTCAGTGGTCGTGGTGGTTGGAGTCACTGAAAGTAAAAAGTTTATAAACCCAAACTTTTCGTTTGTTTTGTGTTTTTCTAAAATGTTCTTCTTTTCTTACCTGTCGTAGTTGTTGTCGGTTCAGTGATCGTGGTGGTTGGAGTCACTGAAAGTAAAAAGTTTATAAACCCAAACTTTTCGTTTGTTTTGTGTTTTTCTAAAATGTTCTTCTTTTCTTACCTGTCGTAGTTGTTGTCGGTTCAGTGGTCGTGGTGGTTGGAGTCACTGAAAGTAAAAAGTTTATAAACCCAAAGTTTCAATATGTTTTGTGTATTTCTAAAATGTTCTTCTTTTCTTACCTGTCGTAGTTGTTGTCGGTTCAGCGGTCGTGGTGGTTGGAGTCACTGAAAGTAAAAAGTTTATAAACCCAAAGTTTCAATATGTTTTGTGTATTTCTAAAATGTTCTTCTTTTCTTACCTGTCGTAGTTGTTGTCGGTTCAGTGGTCGTGGTGGTTGGAGTCACTGAAAGTAAAAAGTTTATAAACCCAAACTTTTCGTTTGTTTTGTGTATTTCTAAAATTTTCTTTTTTTCTTACCTGTCGTAGTTGTTGTCGGTTCAGTGGTCGTGGTGGTTGGAGTCACTGAAAGTAAAAAGTTTATAAACCCAAAGTTTCAATATGTTTTGTGTATTTCTAAAATGTTCTTCTTTTCTTACCTGTCGTAGTTGTTGTCGGTTCAGTGGTCGTGGTGGTTGGAGTCACTGAAAGTAAAAAGTTTATAAACCCAAAGTTTCAATATGTTTTGTGTATTTCTAAAATGTTCTTCTTTTCTTACCTGTCGTAGTTGTTGTCGGTTCAGTGGTCGTGGTGGTTGGAGTCACTGAAAGTAAAAAGTTTATAAACCCAAAGTTTCAATATGTTTTGTGTATTTCTAAAATGTTCTTCTTTTCTTACCTGTCGTAGTTGTTGTCGGTTCAGTGGTCGTGGTGGTTGGAGTCACTGAAAGTAAAAAGTTTATAAACCCAAACTTTTCGTTTGTTTTGTGTATTTCTAAAATGTTCTTCTTTTCTTACCTGTCGTAGTTGTTGTCGGTTCAGTGGTCGTGGTGGTTGGAGTCACTGAAAGTAAAAAGTTTATAAACCCAAACTTTTCGTTTGTTTTGTGTTTTTCTAAAATGTTCTTCTTTTCTTACCTGTCGTAGTTGTTGTCGGTTCAGTGGTCGTGGTGGTTGGAGTCACTGAAAGTAAAAAGTTTATAAACCCAAAGTTTCAATATGTTTTGTGTATTTCTAAAATGTTCTTCTTTTCTTACCTGTCGTAGTTGTTGTCGGTTCAGTGGTCGTGGTGGTTGGAGTCACTGAAAGTAAAAAGTTTATAAACCCAAAGTTTCAATATGTTTTGTGTATTTCTAAAATGTTCTTCTTTTCTTACCTGTCGTAGTTGTTGTCGGTTCAGTGGTCGTGGTGGTTGGAGTCACTGAAAGTAAAAAGTTTATAAACCCAAAGTTTCAATATGTTTTGTGTATTTCTAAAATGTTCTTCTTTTCTTACCTGTCGTAGTTGTTGTCGGTTCAGTGGTCGTGGTGGTTGGAGTCACTGAAAGTAAAAAGTTTATAAACCCAAAGTTTCAATATGTTTTGTGTATTTCTAAAATGTTCTTCTTTTCTTACCTGTCGTAGTTGTTGTCGGTTCAGTGGTCGTGGTGGTTGGAGTCACTGAAAGTAAAAAGTTTATAAACCCAAAGTTTCAATATGTTTTGTGTATTTCTAAAATGTTCTTCTTTTCTTACCTGTCGTAGTTGTTGTCGGTTCAGTGGTCGTGGTGGTTGGAGTCACTGAAAGTAAAAAGTTTATAAACCCAAAGTTTCAATATGTTTTGTGTATTTCTAAAATGTTCTTCTTTTCTTACCTGTCGTAGTTGTTGTCGGTTCAGTGGTCGTGGTGGTTGGAGTCACTGAAAGTAAAAAGTTTATAAACCCAAAGTTTCAATATGTTTTGTGTATTTCTAAAATGTTCTTCTTTTCTTACCTGTCGTAGTTGTTGTCGGTTCAGTGGTCGTGGTGGTTGGAGTCACTGAAAGTAAAAAGTTTATAAACCCAAAGTTTCAATATGTTTTGTGTATTTCTAAAATGTTCTTCTTTTCTTACCTGTCGTAGTTGTTGTCGGTTCAGTGGTCGTGGTGGTTGGAGTCACTGAAAGTAAAAAGTTTATAAACCCAAAGTTTCAATATGTTTTGTGTATTTCTAAAATGTTCTTCTTTTCTTACCTGTCGTAGTTGTTGTCGGTTCAGTGGTCGTGGTGGTTGGAGTCACTGAAAGTAAAAAGTTTATAAACCCAAACTTTTCGTTTGTTTTGTGTATTTCTAAAATGTTCTTCTTTTCTTACCTGTCGTAGTTGTTGTCGGTTCAGTGGTCGTGGTGGTTGGAGTCACTGAAAGTAAAAAGTTTATAAACCCAAACTTTTCGTTTGTTTTGTGTTTTTCTAAAATGTTCTTCTTTTCTTACCTGTCGTAGTTGTTGTCGGTTCAGTGGTCGTGGTGGTTGGAGTCACTGAAAGTAAAAAGTTTATAAACCCAAAGTTTCAATATGTTTTGTGTATTTCTAAAATGTTCTTCTTTTCTTACCTGTCGTAGTTGTTGTCGGTTCAGTGGTCGTGGTGGTTGGAGTCACTGAAAGTAAAAAGTTTATAAACCCAAAGTTTCAATATGTTTTGTGTATTTCTAAAATGTTCTTCTTTTCTTACCTGTCGTAGTTGTTGTCGGTTCAGTGGTCGTGGTGGTTGGAGTCACTGAAAGTAAAAAGTTTATAAACCCAAAGTTTCAATATGTTTTGTGTATTTCTAAAATGTTCTTCTTTTCTTACCTGTCGTAGTTGTTGTCGGTTCAGTGGTCGTGGTGGTTGGAGTCACTGAAAGTAAAAAGTTTATAAACCCAAAGTTTCAATATGTTTTGTGTATTTCTAAAATGTTCTTCTTTTCTTACCTGTCGTAGTTGTTGTCGGTTCAGTGGTCGTGGTGGTTGGAGTCACTGAAAGTAAAAAGTTTATAAACCCAAAGTTTCAATATGTTTTGTGTATTTCTAAAATGTTCTTCTTTTCTTACCTGTCGTAGTTGTTGTCGGTTCAGTGGTCGTGGTGGTTGGAGTCACTGAAAGTAAAAAGTTTATAAACCCAAACTTTTCGTTTGTTTTGTGTTTTTCTAAAATGTTCTTCTTTTCTTACCTGTCGTAGTTGTTGTCGGTTCAGTGGTCGTGGTGGTTGGAGTCACTGAAAGTAAAAAGTTTATAAACCCAAAGTTTCAATATGTTTTGTGTATTTCTAAAATGTTCTTCTTTTCTTACCTGTCGTAGTTGTTGTCGGTTCAGTGGTCGTGGTGGTTGGAGTCACTGAAAGTAAAAAGTTTATAAACCCAAAGTTTCAATATGTTTTGTGTATTTCTAAAATGTTCTTCTTTTCTTACCTGTCGTAGTTGTTGTCGGTTCAGTGGTCGTGGTGGTTGGAGTCACTGAAAGTAAAAAGTTTATAAACCCAAAGTTTCAATATGTTTTGTGTATTTCTAAAATGTTCTTCTTTTCTTACCTGTCGTAGTTGTTGTCGGTTCAGTGGTCGTGGTGGTTGGAGTCACTGAAAGTAAAAAGTTTATAAACCCAAACTTTTCGTTTGTTTTGTGTATTTCTAAAATGTTCTTCTTTTCTTACCTGTCGTAGTTGTTGTCGGTTCAGTGGTCGTGGTGGTTGGAGTCACTGAAAGTAAAAAGTTTATAAACCCAAACTTTTCGTTTGTTTTGTGTTTTTCTAAAATGTTCTTCTTTTCTTACCTGTCGTAGTTGTTGTCGGTTCAGTGGTCGTGGTGGTTGGAGTCACTGAAAGTAAAAAGTTTATAAACCCAAAGTTTCAATATGTTTTGTGTATTTCTAAAATGTTCTTCTTTTCTTACCTGTCGTAGTTGTTGTCGGTTCAGTGGTCGTGGTGGTTGGAGTCACTGAAAGTAAAAAGTTTATAAACCCAAAGTTTCAATATGTTTTGTGTATTTCTAAAATGTTCTTCTTTTCTTACCTGTCGTAGTTGTTGTCGGTTCAGTGGTCGTGGTGGTTGGAGTCACTGAAAGTAAAAAGTTTATAAACCCAAAGTTTCAATATGTTTTGTGTATTTCTAAAATGTTCTTCTTTTCTTACCTGTCGTAGTTGTTGTCGGTTCAGTGGTCGTGGTGGTTGGAGTCACTGAAAGTAAAAAGTTTATAAACCCAAAGTTTCAATATGTTTTGTGTATTTCTAAAATGTTCTTCTTTTCTTACCTGTCGTAGTTGTTGTCGGTTCAGTGGTCGTGGTGGTTGGAGTCACTGAAAGTAAAAAGTTTATAAACCCAAAGTTTCAATATGTTTTGTGTATTTCTAAAATGTTCTTCTTTTCTTACCTGTCGTAGTTGTTGTCGGTTCAGTGGTCGTGGTGGTTGGAGTCACTGAAAGTAAAAAGTTTATAAACCCAAACTTTTCGTTTGTTTTGTGTTTTTCTAAAATGTTCTTCTTTTCTTACCTGTCGTAGTTGTTGTCGGTTCAGTGGTCGTGGTGGTTGGAGTCACTGAAAGTAAAAAGTTTATAAACCCAAAGTTTCAATATGTTTTGTGTATTTCTAAAATGTTCTTCTTTTCTTACCTGTCGTAGTTGTTGTCGGTTCAGTGGTCGTGGTGGTTGGAGTCACTGAAAGTAAAAAGTTTATAAACCCAAACTTTTCGTTTGTTTTGTGTATTTCTAAAATGTTCTTCTTTTCTTACCTGTCGTAGTTGTTGTCGGTTCAGTGGTCGTGGTGGTTGGAGTCACTGAAAGTAAAAAGTTTATAAACCCAAACTTTTCGTTTGTTTTGTGTTTTTCTAAAATGTTCTTCTTTTCTTACCTGTCGTAGTTGTTGTCGGTTCAGTGGTCGTGGTGGTTGGAGTCACTGAAAGTAAAAAGTTTATAAACCCAAAGTTTCAATATGTTTTGTGTATTTCTAAAATGTTCTTCTTTTCTTACCTGTCGTAGTTGTTGTCGGTTCAGTGGTCGTGGTGGTTGGAGTCACTGAAAGTAAAAAGTTTATAAACCCAAAGTTTCAATATGTTTTGTGTATTTCTAAAATGTTCTTCTTTTCTTACCTGTCGTAGTTGTTGTCGGTTCAGTGGTCGTGGTGGTTGGAGTCACTGAAAGTAAAAAGTTTATAAACCCAAAGTTTCAATATGTTTTGTGTATTTCTAAAATGTTCTTCTTTTCTTACCTGTCGTAGTTGTTGTCGGTTCAGTGGTCGTGGTGGTTGGAGTCACTGAAAGTAAAAAGTTTATAAACCCAAAGTTTCAATATGTTTTGTGTATTTCTAAAATGTTCTTCTTTTCTTACCTGTCGTAGTTGTTGTCGGTTCAGTGGTCGTGGTGGTTGGAGTCACTGAAAGTAAAAAGTTTATAAACCCAAAGTTTCAATATGTTTTGTGTATTTCTAAAATGTTCTTCTTTTCTTACCTGTCGTAGTTGTTGTCGGTTCAGTGGTCGTGGTGGTTGGAGTCACTGAAAGTAAAAAGTTTATAAACCCAAAGTTTCAATATGTTTTGTGTATTTCTAAAATGTTCTTCTTTTCTTACCTGTCGTAGTTGTTGTCGGTTCAGTGGTCGTGGTGGTTGGAGTCACTGAAAGTAAAAAGTTTATAAACCCAAAGTTTCAATATGTTTTGTGTATTTCTAAAATGTTCTTCTTTTCTTACCTGTCGTAGTTGTTGTCGGTTCAGTGGTCGTGGTGGTTGGAGTCACTGAAAGTAAAAAGTTTATAAACCCAAAGTTTCAATATGTTTTGTGTATTTCTAAAATGTTCTTCTTTTCTTACCTGTCGTAGTTGTTGTCGGTTCAGTGGTCGTGGTGGTTGGAGTCACTGAAAGTAAAAAGTTTATAAACCCAAAGTTTCAATATGTTTTGTGTATTTCTAAAATGTTCTTCTTTTCTTACCTGTCGTAGTTGTTGTCGGTTCAGTGGTCGTGGTGGTTGGAGTCACTGAAAGTAAAAAGTTTATAAACCCAAACTTTTCGTTTGTTTTGTGTTTTTCTAAAATGTTCTTCTTTTCTTACCTGTCGTAGTTGTTGTCGGTTCAGTGGTCGTGGTGGTTGGAGTCACTGAAAGTAAAAAGTTTATAAACCCAAAGTTTCAATATGTTTTGTGTATTTCTAAAATGTTCTTCTTTTCTTACCTGTCGTAGTTGTTGTCGGTTCAGTGGTCGTGGTGGTTGGAGTCACTGAAAGTAAAAAGTTTATAAACCCAAACTTTTCGTTTGTTTTGTGTATTTCTAAAATGTTCTTCTTTTCTTACCTGTCGTAGTTGTTGTCGGTTCAGTGGTCGTGGTGGTTGGAGTCACTGAAAGTAAAAAGTTTATAAACCCAAACTTTTCGTTTGTTTTGTGTTTTTCTAAAATGTTCTTCTTTTCTTACCTGTCGTAGTTGTTGTCGGTTCAGTGGTCGTGGTGGTTGGAGTCACTGAAAGTAAAAAGTTTATAAACCCAAAGTTTCAATATGTTTTGTGTATTTCTAAAATGTTCTTCTTTTCTTACCTGTCGTAGTTGTTGTCGGTTCAGTGGTCGTGGTGGTTGGAGTCACTGAAAGTAAAAAGTTTATAAACCCAAACTTTTCGTTTGTTTTGTGTTTTTCTAAAATGTTCTTCTTTTCTTACCTGTCGTAGTTGTTGTCGGTTCAGTGGTCGTGGTGGTTGGAGTCACTGAAAGTAAAAAGTTTATAAACCCAAAGTTTCAATATGTTTTGTGTATTTCTAAAATGTTCTTCTTTTCTTACCTGTCGTAGTTGTTGTCGGTTCAGTGGTCGTGGTGGTTGGAGTCACTGAAAGTAAAAAGTTTATAAACCCAAACTTTTCGTTTGTTTTGTGTTTTTCTAAAATGTTCTTCTTTTCTTACCTGTCGTAGTTGTTGTCGGTTCAGTGGTCGTGGTGGTTGGAGTCACTGAAAGTAAAAAGTTTATAAACCCAAAGTTTCAATATGTTTTGTGTATTTCTAAAATGTTCTTCTTTTCTTACCTGTCGTAGTTGTTGTCGGTTCAGTGGTCGTGGTGGTTGGAGTCACTGAAAGTAAAAAGTTTATAAACCCAAAGTTTCAATATGTTTTGTGTATTTCTAAAATGTTCTTCTTTTCTTACCTGTCGTAGTTGTTGTCGGTTCAGTGGTCGTGGTGGTTGGAGTCACTGAAAGTAAAAAGTTTATAAACCCAAACTTTTCGTTTGTTTTGTGTATTTCTAAAATGTTCTTCTTTTCTTACCTGTCGTAGTTGTTGTCGGTTCAGTGGTCGTGGTGGTTGGAGTCACTGAAAGTAAAAAGTTTATAAACCCAAAGTTTCAATATGTTTTGTGTATTTCTAAAATGTTCTTCTTTTCTTACCTGTCGTAGTTGTTGTCGGTTCAGTGGTCGTGGTGGTTGGAGTCACTGAAAGTAAAAAGTTTATAAACCCAAACTTTTCGTTTGTTTTGTGTTTTTCTAAAATGTTCTTCTTTTCTTACCTGTCGTAGTTGTTGTCGGTTCAGTGGTCGTGGTGGTTGGAGTCACTGAAAGTAAAAAGTTTATAAACCCAAAGTTTCAATATGTTTTGTGTATTTCTAAAATGTTCTTCTTTTCTTACCTGTCGTAGTTGTTGTCGGTTCAGTGGTCGTGGTGGTTGGAGTCACTGAAAGTAAAAAGTTTATAAACCCAAAGTTTCAATATGTTTTGTGTATTTCTAAAATGTTCTTCTTTTCTTACCTGTCGTAGTTGTTGTCGGTTCAGTGGTCGTGGTGGTTGGAGTCACTGAAAGTAAAAAGTTTATAAACCCAAAGTTTCAATATGTTTTGTGTATTTCTAAAATGTTCTTCTTTTCTTACCTGTCGTAGTTGTTGTCGGTTCAGTGGTCGTGGTGGTTGGAGTCACTGAAAGTAAAAAGTTTATAAACCCAAACTTTTCGTTTGTTTTGTGTTTTTCTAAAATTTTCTTCTTTTCTTACCTGTCGTAGTTGTTGTCGGTTCAGTGGTCGTGGTGGTTGGAGTCACTGAAAATAAAAAGTTTATAAACCCAAACTTTTCGTTTGTTTTGTGTATTTCTAAATTGTTCTTCTTTTCTTACCTGTCGTAGTTGTTGTCGGTTCAGTGGTCGTGGTGGTTGGAGTCACTGAAAGTAAAAAGTTTATAAACCCAAAGTTTCAATATGTTTTGTGTATTTCTAAAATGTTCTTCTTTTCTTACCTGTGGTAGTTGTTGTCGGTTCAGTGGTCGTGGTGGTTGGAGTCACTGAAAATAAAAAGTTTATAAACCCAAACTTTTCGTTTGTTTTGTGTATTTCTAAATTGTTCTTCTTTTCTTACCTGTCGTAGTTGTTGTCGGTTCAGTGGTCGTGGTGGTTGGAGTCACTGAAAGTAAAAAGTTTATAAACCCAAACTTTTCGTTTGTTTTGTGTATTTCTAAAATGTTCTTCTTTTCTTACCTGTCGTAGTTGTTGTCGGTTCAGTGGTCGTGGTGGTTGGGGTCACTGAAAGTAAAAAGTTTATAAACCCAAACTTTTTGTTTGTTTTGTGTATTTCTAAAATTTCCTTCTTTTCTTACCTGTCGTAGTTGTTGTCGGTTCAGTGATCGTGGTGGTTGGAGTCACTGAAAGTACAATGTATCTTCTGAAACTTAGCTTTTCCCTTACCAGTCGTAGTTGTAGTAAGCATTGTCGTTGTAGTAGGGGTAGTAGTAGGCGTAGTACCAGGGAAGACCGGAGTCACTACTGTCGGTGCATCCGGTACTGTAGTAGGCTTCTCTGTTGTCGTGGTCGCAACTGAAACTTTAGACTTGCTACCATTTTTCATTTCTTTACCAGTAGTCGTTGTCGTTTGTACTGTTGTCGTCGTCGTCTCAACAGGAATTTCGGCCGTTACTGAAAACTTTCTTTCGTGTCTTAGTTTCAAAATTTTTTACCATCACAAGTAAACTTGTTATTAACAAGTGCGGATTCTGGTGTATCACTTCCCCAACCATATTGCAAGCACTCCAATGTTGCCGATAAAATTACCAGTGCGTTGGGATCACCAGTCAAATTGTATATAACCTGAGCCATTTTCATGTCTTATATTATTTTTTCTTACCATGTTTGTTGGATCCTGTTGTGTTTCAGCTAAAATGATAACGTCTCCGAAACCCGTGCAGGTCATAGTTAATTGATCACAACCTGATTGTTCAACATATTTTTTGCAAATTACTCGATTATACCGTCAGCGGACTTTGAGTATTGAAAAAACATATTTGAAGTTGCTATCCCAAAATATGGGGTATCTCCAACTACTGCAGGAGTGCACGCTCCACATGTGGCAGCTTAAATTTAAAAACTTTACCTCTAATATACGTTTACCTTGTCGCTGAAAACAACTTTATTTAATTTTCTATCACTTAATTTACCTTTATCCTAAATGTGAGACCCCTACTAGGGCTCGCAAGTTTGCCATTCCACATTCGTATGGGTTTATGTTTGCCATGTTTTTCGTAGTAGCCATCGGACAAATACTTGATTGCTTCTTCATGGGAATCCTGAAAATGAAATTTTCGGGTACTGCAATTTTAATTTGCAATAATCATCCTTTATATTTAATGTGCCGCAATGTTTATGAATTTATTTAACTTCAAAACAACGCCCTGTCACCGCAAAATACTTTTTTTTTTGCTATGATTCCAAAAATCACTTTCCCTAATTACAAATTACTTAAAATCAAAAATATTTTTATGTGTTTTAAAAGATTTCAGTTGTTAACACAAAATAAGAAAATTTGCATATAACTGTACTCCTTGCCAAATTTACCTTAGCCAATTTGCCTCAGTATGCCGTAGTGCACTTATTTTTTTAGGCACAACATCAAATCATTGGAACGTTGTGACAAAGTAGTTTTGGCATTAACTATAGTTAAAGCATGCCGTAGTTTAAAAAAATCTGCGGATCATAAAACTTTGGGACAACATGTCTTAACTTTGTTAAAATAAAAGATGACTAGAATACTTAATGCTGATTTTTGTTTTACAAACACTCGAATAAAATCAGCGAGTGCTTACCGATTCATGTGTTAGAGGAAATTGAAAGTCTACATCTTTTCTGATTCTCTTGCCCTGAACCACATGAACAAGTGTGAATAATAAAAGGGGGACCCAAAGCATAGCGATTAGCTGAAAAAACCAGAATTTTAGTGTGAATATCCTGAAATGAAAGTGATTTCGGCGCTTCCATTGTCAAATGAATACGTGTTAAGCCTGAGCGATGTTTGTCCAGGCGTTTCCTGCGGCTGAATCCTCAAAAAGACACTGTGGCTGACCAAAGACACTAGATCATTAACACCTTTGTTGGATAGTTTTCAGGAAACACTTTTTTTCAATATACTATTCACAGTAGTCCGTGTTTTGTAATGTTCTGAGTTTTTTTGTATCTGTGCCATTTAAGTTTAGTTAAAACGGCTGAAACCAAATACGTAAATCATTAAATCATCAGATTGTTTAAAAGCCTCTTCAGAACCAACACTGCTTCGTAATCAAAACCAACACGTCGAAATCAAAAAAAAAGTTATACTTTTAGGTCAAAAGTAAAAATGTAAGTAATCACAAATATTCATTTATTTATAAAAATAAATTTATAGACAATATGATTGACAATATGATTATTTTTTCAGGATATATCCGCTTTACAAACGAGCAAATAACAGATTTTGCACAAAGTCGACAATTTTCTTCTGGATATCCTGGCTTGCAACATTAGACACCATTACACCAACATCAACACACATGGAAACTTCGGCTACATGTCGACATACCTAAAAACAAGAACATGAATGAAGTATATTGACCAAACATCACCTGCTGGAAAGCGCAATCGGCGTTTGTGAAGCAACGTTGGTTCCGACGTGGATCGGCAAATTGCGGAGTGCGACAGCGGAACTGCTTTGTCGTTGAGTTTGATATATTTACGCATTTCTCGCCGCCGGAACATTCGTAATCAAAAACGCAAGGAAAATTGCCAAGGGCCGCTTCTAATGAAGCTCGGCATATAAAGAGTTCGTTGTCCGGAACTTGTTCACATCGCTGAAAACAGAATTTTAAAAAAATCACATAACGAAAAATGTTCAACGCCAAGCTAAAACGTAGAAGATATTAGAACAAAACATAAAGATGGTTTGTGTTTTTGGTATTGCACAAAAGTATCGCAAAAAAAAGCGCCAACTCAAAACCAAACAAATAAAATTACCTGTCCATGAAGACAATCGGAATGGTAAATGCACGTTCGGTTGGGCTTCGTAACGTCATACTGACAAACGGTAACGTTTCTATCAACCATCTGCAAAAGACCTGTGCACGCTTCTCCCATCCGGCACTGAAAATAGAACCGATATAAAATTTACAAAAAACAGAAGTTTGTTTGCAATTGTCAAATTGCATGCGACAACTAGTATTGTTTTAATGTCGCGATTTTGCCGAACTGAGATAAAAAATATTTTTGATGATTTTTCGGATGTTCGCAGTTTTGGCCACCCAAAGAGGAACAATTGCCAAGTCACATATTTGAACATCTGTTCAAAGCCACACTTTGTGTCAATAGCAAAGACCATTTTCCGTTGTTTAAAGTATCAACGCACATATAAAAAGCTAGAAACAAAAAAGCAAACAGATATTTCGAACTTTTAAACAACATAAGCAAAAGAAATATTAGAGCGCATTTCACGAATTAAAACCCGCAGAAGAAGTTTTTTAATATTTTTTGTTCCCGGGCATTTATATCGGTTAGTAAACATTAATTTTAGCTAAGAGATTTTTTAATGTTAATGTAGATGTTGCATCACTCTTTAAATTTTTAAATTTTGTCTTCCAACATTCATACCTGATAATCATACTCGCAAGGCAGTGCAGCTGGGTCAATAAGAGCTTGGCGTGGTACTGTAGCGGGTGCCCTCACAACTTCGTAAGTCGGGATTAGTGTCACATTGTTCTCTGAAAAAGCTGAGCTGGACAGATAAACACACATATACACGTAACAGAAAAACGGACACGTTTTATTGACGTGGGACTTATACATTTACACGGACACGAATTCTTTGCGCACCGAACATTTGAGCCTTCTCATCCTGGCTCAGTTGAATATCCTCGAATTGCGCTGACGTTTCTTTTGGAGATAAGCCTTTGTCATAAGTCATAGGAGCACGGCCAACAAATCCACCAGCAATGGGACGAGGTGTAACTACTCCTCCAGTTTGAAAATAGTTCTGGTCAGCAGACGCGACGTTGTTAACATAACCTCCTGCAACTGGGGAAGGGGTTATCAATCCTCCAGTTTGAACAGAGTTTTGGTCAAACGAGGCAACACTGCCTACAAAGCCGCCAGCAATTGGGCTAGGAGTCACGACTCCTCCAGTTTGAACAGAGTCTGAAAGTCGGAATTTTTGTCAAAAAAACAGAGTATTGATTAGATAAAAATAGACAATGAAATATAACTTGGAACGAACGTACCTCCCTTCCACATGCATTCAAACTTTTTGATTGATGCTCTGTAAATGCATTCTTGCTTATCCGGGCAGTCTCTCGATGATGCGCATAGCAGCTGGGTTGTAGGGCTAGGCGTCACAACTCCTCCAGATTGCACAGATTCTGAACATTACTAATCTATAACTTTTAAGAATCAAAAGGAATGATACTTTGGCAGGACTAGACAACTAAATAGTTCAATTTACAAACAGTACCTCCTATCCACATGCATTCAAGGGTGTTGCTTAATGGTCTGTAAATGCATTCTTGCTTCTCCGGGCAGTCCCTCGATGATGAGCAGGCTTGCTGAGTTACGGTACCACCGGTGACAATCAAACAAGAGAGCACTCCGTTACGATCCACACAACTCAGATTGTCTTCGCAATCGGCATCACGGCGACAGGAACCACCAACTCCTAAAAAGTACCTCAGTCTTTGTCATATTCTTTGGCATCAGTATGCAAATAGAGGTGCATTGCGTTTTTACGGACTAAACAACAAACCTGCCGGTTTACCAAAATTCCCTCCAGTTGCAATCTGACAGCGTTTTCCTTGGCCTTGAGGGTTACAAACAGCTCCAGGTCCACAATCTTTATCGGTGTTACAGGCCAATCCTAAATTACTAAAAATAATGTTAGCCAAATTTAAAAATTACCTTGGGAGCGACTGTGGCACAGCCTGTCCCCATTGTTAGCTAAGACACAAACTTGACCTCCAGCACAGTCGGAGTCAATAAAGCATTCCACAATCGGGTACCTATCGGGCTAAAAGTACTATTTGCATGCAAAAATGGCACTAATTACCTCAACACCATTTCCAACATCAGAAGAACAACGCTGACGACCATCTATGGAGTAAACACACCGAAGGTTAGGGGCGCAATCATAATCACTTATGCATACTTGCGCGGCAGTCAAGGGTAACAGAAGTAGTAAAAGCATCTAAAATCATAAAATATAAAGGACAGAAATTAAAGCTTTAAGACATCAAAACCGAAGGTTTTACTAGCTTAAACCATCATTTAAAAATCTCATTGAGAATGTCGGAAATGTAAATGACATGAAAATGAGTTTGGCGGCTGAAGCTAAGATTTTGAGCTGGCGTTTTAAAGGAAAGAGGGACGGTGTGAGTTGCGTAGTATTGACCCACGCATTTCAATTGAGAACCAAATGTTTGATTGAGGCGGGAAGACGATGACTAATGTTTGTCATTTCGGTGATCCCGGAGAATCGGAAGAACCGGGCGCGATTTACATGCGAAAGAGTGCGCCCTGAGCCGTGACACACTGTGAAGCAGGATGAGGCCTACACTTAAAGGACAACGAGTAGTTTGAATTTAAACAACAGAAAGGGGCTTTAAGAAAGTTTCATTAAAATGGCGTCGTTGTTGGAAAAACGTGCTGTTTGTTTTCAAAACGCGGTTTACAACTTGGCCCCGGCCATAACTCGCGCGAAAATTTCACCCAATTTTCTAACTTTGCGCGCCCAATTTGAAAAAAAGCATCTTTTTGCATGTGGTTCGAACCCGGGCCCGAGAATTTTAAGCGAATACACTCTATCTCTAAAAAAAAGTTTTCCTCACTCCTTCAGTCGATTTTGGCCCTAGCTCGTGCGCTTATAAAATTTACGTGATGGCACCTCGGCATTTTCAACCGCACGCCAAATCGGTCTTGTAATTGTAACGTTCACCTTATTTTTCATTTTAAGTTTGATCTTCTGTGTTTTTGTACTTATTTCTAAGTTGCCTTGGTTTTTACCGGAAACATAATCATGATATTTCTTTTTTCATTCTTCTTTGTCTTCCTCGCTCCAAATTTACATCAAACGTTTTAGGATTGGTCGAATCGAAAGGAAGTGAAGCGATATTTCGTTCAAGGTGGGGTTTCCTAAATTTATTTTTATAAGTTTTCCCATTCATTGTTTTAACAAAATTAATTGAAGTATTTCGGCCCTATGGGCCGAAAATTTGCATTAAATTCAGTGCGCACCACATTTTCTCACGACGGGACGACCCGTACCAAACGCGGCGGCGGCCGTCCTGTCCCAGGCGGAGGAGACCGCTACGCGCCCCAGAACCGCGACGCGCCTGGTCCCAAACAGATGTACCATACTGTAGCCGCTTCTGGCAAAGTGCCAGACTTTCAATTGTTTTTTTTCTCATTAGTTCTGCCAGTTTGCTTTGTATTTTTTCATTCAAATATTATTTTAGAAGGTAAATTATAAGAAAAAACCCTCAACATGTTAAAAAAATACGCGTTCACTTCTGTTTCGAAATTGCTGATTTTCGAGTCAAATTGGGAATTCGTGTCCCAACCCAAATGCGGCATGCGAGCGGTGCGTTGCGGTTTTCTCCAACCCTCTCTGGTCTTTTCGTCCCATATTCCGTGGGCGGCCTACCGTATTTTGTGCCAGCGGGGTGTCAGTAATGTCCAAAATGACGGCATTATAACCATTTTTGTGATAAATCTCTGAAAATATCTAAGAATTTATTCTTTACGTCATATTTAAAAATTGGATTTGCTGACTCCCCCATTTGTTGATTGAGCAGATGGAGATGTTTTACCCTTCTACTTTCAAATCTTCTTGTTTATTTTGAGTGTTTCTATTTATCCCCGGATATTCATATTTTTGATTATTTCCATTAATCCCGTGATTTTCAAGAAAACCCATTTGTGAAAGTGGTTCTGTGAACCCGTTTAACCGATTACCCGTCCTAGTCCGGAAGACACAACCCGTTTCGATCCCCACCTCAAAACACGCCAAAATCCACGTGAGAACGTCGCTTGCCTCATGGATATTCATGAAATACGGGGGCGATAACAAAGTTTATTACGACAGAGACAGAGAGAGGGAATAGGGTGCTAGTGCGACCGTCGTTCACGAGATTCTACCGTCACTGGGAAACTGCGACCGCCACCACGCTTTGGGGAAGGCAGGATCAGTTCTGAAAGAGGGGTTTTAGTAAGAGATGGGTCTGGAGGGGAAGCTAGAAAGGGATAGAAGAGGGGAAAGAGGAAAAGCAACTCACATGTTCAAAACCCACCACCCAGGCGGAAGGTTCGGCCGCCGGCGCGCTTCAGCTGAAAAGGAGGGTATGTCTAGGGAAATTTTACCATTGCAACTTCAAGATTATTAGCAGCCACGATTGTAGTCCTGAGTCGTAGCAGTACAACTTTTTTTTAAATTTTGAATTTTCGTTAACTTTGAAAGAGAAATGCCGATTTTAGTGCGGCTTTTGCCGCCGCTGTTTCAATTGCAGCTTTCAAGGGGCGGAGCGAGATCGCCAATTGCCGCATGCTTTGTGTAGGGCGTTAAACGGCGAGCACATGAAATCGGCAAATGAATGATATTCCGCCGTAAGATGTCATGGTGGTATTTGTGAATTTTAACATAATAATTATGTTCTAATATACACAAATAATGAGTAAAATATCCCATAATTGTATTTAAATTTCGTAATCGTATTTCGTGAGACAGCGATTTAAACATTGTGGTTTCCCGCGTTAGCAGTGGAGCACGGATATTGCCGCTGTCTTTTTAAATTACACATTTAGCTAGAATTGCGAAAAAGGTGAATTTTCGATTTTTGTGCTTCATTCAAACCGCAAACACCAAATTAACAAGAATCGAGAAACAGAAGTCGCGGTTTGGGTGCATGAACGCCTAAATTTGTCAAAAAGGGAAAATCCACAAAAATTGGGCTTTTTCCTTGGGTTTTGCCGATTTTGGCGTTTTTAAGTATTTAATAAGTACAAAACAAAATAAGTACAAAAAGAGTCAGTACCACGGCTTTATTTCAAACAAACTTCAAATCCGCCGACATATATTTTTAAAATTTTTGTTTTTCATTTCAAGCGTTGATTTTATTTACATCGGAAAATAAAAGAAATCCCGTGGTCTAGAAATTTTAACCTGTTTTATATCAAAAATTCCCCTTTAATTACATTTTTCAAAGGTTATACGTTTAAATTTGCAAAAACCACTTCTACCAGTGTGTTGCCCGTACGTTTTTACGTTATAGTGAATGGTTACATATCCAGTTTTTATAAAATTGTGCGCGCGCCTAAAAAAACCAAAATTTCTTATGGATTCGGGCTACCCGCTTTGCGGCCCGACTTTGCGGCGCTTAGGTATGTCTCTTGTTTCTGCCTCCCTCTGTCTCTATCTCTATCTCTCTCTCTTTCCCTCTCCCTTTCCCCGTCTCTCTCTTGTCTCTGCCTTTGTCTCTATAACTCTATTTCTTCCCTCACCTCCTCGAAAGGAAATCCATTCTCCATTGATTCCAACTCGTCTTCCAAGTCCCGTTTGATTGTGGTGAACCCTCTAGCTCCGCCCCTCTTGTCTTCCAAAAAAGCGCGTCCACCTCCCCTCGTCTCCAAATCTACGAAGCTACGTCCTCCTCCTCGTTTCTCTTGGAACGCCCTGAATTTTTCAAAGTTGACTTGAACTTTTCAATTGTCCTCACCTTCCACCTCCACGGCGCTCTTCCTCGATAAACGCTCTCGCTCCACCCCTTTCCTCAATTCCGAGGAATGGGCGAGCTCCGCCCCTCTTGTCTTCATAGAAGGCTCTGGCTCCGCCCCTTTCTTCGATTCCCATGAACGGCCGGGCTCCGCCCCTTTTATCGCCGAGGAAACTCCGCCCTCCGCCGCGTTTCTGTTCTGAAAAAGAGGCACGTGGGCGAAAGATTGGAAATTGAGGTTGTTGACGGAAAACATGCCCGTCAAACGTTTTGGAAAAGGTAAAAATAGATTGAGGGAAAACTCACTCACTCACTCACACTTTCTCACTCACTCACGCACCCATTCACTCACTCTCTCACTCTCTCTCTCTCTCACTCACTCACTCAGTCACTCACTTTCTCACTCAATCACTCATTCACTCACTCACACACTCACTCACTCACTCACTCCCTCACTCACTCTCTCACTCACTCACCAACAAAGGCCCTGCCGCCGGCTCTCTTATCTCCACCGAAGGCCCTCGCGCCTCCTCTTTTCTCAAAATTGTCCTCCTGCGCCAAGACGGCCACTGAAAAAGGAGATTTTAAAATGTTGAATTCAAATCCTGAAATTGAACTCCGTGGGTGGTCCCCTTTTCCCTTTATTCCCTTGTTGCGTCCTCGATAAAATCGCATTCCCGCGGGGATTTGATTCGTCTGCTTCTTTGGCATTGAATTTCCTTTGGACTTCCCTCCAAGATTACCCAATAGATGCTGGTTAACTGGGCTATTCAAGAAAGCAAAAAAGAAACAAAAACTTCCCCTTGGTAGGTAATTCCGCTGGGCGAATGTCATTTCCCCGAAAGCTATCGACAAGAATCCGCGCAATGACTCTCAGAGTCCCTGTGGTGACGCCATCTCTCTCCGCAAATAGGACTACGGTGGACATTTTTTGCCTTGGGTACATGTCAAGATAGCCTTTGGGTATGTTTCTTTAATTGGCTTGGCTCGGCGATGAGCAGAGAGCAGAGGGGGTGGCTTATGTATAGAAAGAGGTATATGAGAGATAGAGACAGAGATAGAGGCAGAGATAGAGATAAAGATGGAGATAGAGACAGAGACAGAGACAGAGGCAAAGATAGAGACAGAGACAGAGACAGGGACAGGGACAGAGACAGAGACAGAGACAGAGACAGAGACAGAGACAGAGACAGAGACAGAGACAGAGACAGAGACAGAGACAGAGACAGAGGCAAAGATAGAGATGGAAATAGAGATAGGGTAAGAGTTAGAGATAGAGAGACAGAGAGATGGAGATAGAGATAGAAACAATAGAGATAGAGTTAGAGATAAAGATAGAGATGGAGTTAGAGTAAGAGATAGAGATAGAGACATAGATAGAGACATAGATAGAGATAGAGATAGAGATAGAGAAAGGGACAGAGACATAGGTAGAGACAGAGATAGAGACAGAGACTACCCTCAAGAGACCTCTCAATATTCTCCGAACGCTTAAGTCCTATTGCCTAAACAAACCCTGAACGGGCCCTATTTTCGCCGCGTTCAAACCGCTTTCTTGCCCGGAAATCTCGAGGGACACACGGACGTCACTGAAGAAAGAGTGATGTGTTCTGGCTGTTTGGCTGGAAGGGACTAGGGAAAGTCTCCCCCTCGTGTGAGAATCCCACCATGCGCGACTGAGAAAATACTTTGATTTGCAGCAACAGAGAGAGAAAGAAAACACAGCTTTCCGGTCGAGCGAACTGATGACGGCAGAGGACGGATGTGGTCCGTTTGGGCGAAAAAACGAGAGAAAAACAAAGAGGGATAAAAATAGAGATTGTGAGTGAGTGAGTTAGTGAGAGAGGAGATGCCCTTTCAAAAATCGGAGAAGTTCATCACACAAAAAGACGTGTAGGTTTTGACATTTTGACAGAAAAGAAAGTCAAAGAGCATTTTCTGAAGAGGCAATCAGGCTATTTTCGACCAGGGATGGGGCGACCCCACAAATATTATGATTGATGAACGTGAACATTCAAATCTCTTGAGAGGGTCATAATGAAGTGTGCGGGAGGGCGAAAGAACGAGAGAGAGAGAGAGAGAGAGAGAGAGAGAGAGAGAGAGAAAGAAAGAGAGAAAGATAGAAAGAGAGACTGAGGCGAGTGAGTGTGTGAGTGAGTGAGTGAGTGAGTGAGTGAGTGAGTGAGCGCGTGAGTGAGTGAGTGAGTGAGTGAGTGAGTGAGTGAGAGGGAGTGAGTGAGGGAGGGAGGGAGGGAGGAAGTGATTGAGTGAGTGAGCGCGTGAGTCAGTGAGGGGGGGGAGGAAGTGAGTGAGTGAGCGAGTGATTAAGTGAGAGAGTAAGTGAGCTCTCTCTCTCTCTATCTCTCTCTCTCTCTAACGTCTCCCCCTGTTCACTAAAGCAGCTAAAACAAAACCTGTTCGTTCCCGCCACAAAACTGAAATTGTATATGGCGACTTTTCCAGCCCTACAAAACATTTCTTTGCAAAAGTCATGAAATCATTCTTCGTCTGTCAAAACAGCTTTTTCAATTGGTACGAATTTTTCATAATTTTCATAGATTGCGTGAAGCAACGCAATGTTTGTATGATGTACGCGTCGTGTGCACTAAACACAGGATATAAAATTCAGAGTGCACTAAACATCGGACATGTTCTAAAAGTGAAGTACCCCCGAAGCCCCCTACTGGTTATGTATGCAGACGTAGACAAAGACAGAGTTGCAAAAGGACATGCATGTCTAATTTAGCACGTCAACTGCAGGTGTGGGTTACTGGAGTTGCATTGGTGCAGAAACCAAAATGAGATATGGAGATCATAGAGAGCGAGAAAGAGAGAGAAAGTGATGTGGAAATTGTGGTCTTTACGCTGTGGCCGCTGTGGCTCTCTACAATTGTTGTCTTTTAGACTGTTCATGGGTTACCTCTGTACTACCTCTGTGGTGTGTTTTTTGGCTGTGGCCTATGTGGCTTCTTTACTACCGCTGTGCCCGCTGAGGCGCGACTGTGGCCATTGTGGCGGTAAAATTGCAATCTCAAAGCCGCTTTTTCTCTGCGCCTTCGCTTCTCGCACACTATTTCCGCCTGAGTATCGCACTGCTGCCACATTAAAGGGACCGTCAGGGCCTTTTGCAAGTTTGTTTCATTTAATTTTTCATATCTTATTATTACAGGTTTCCATTACCATTTTTATGCATGTAACCGATGAAAAAGTATTTTAAGTATGAATGGGCCATACGCAGAGCCGACGTCGCGGTGTATACAGAAAAGTGTGCGCAAATCGGCATGGCACCGAAATTTTCGTTGCGGATTTAAAGCCTAATTTTAATTTTAGCTCTAAAAAGTGTATTTTAATCGTTTTTCCCTTTTTAAACTATTTAAAATAATCCCCCGCTAAATAACTGCTTTAAAATAAATTAAAATGCATAAAAAATATAGGTAGCGGAGTATGCTGTGGCAAATGGGTCTCACCGGCGTTTCTCGTTCTGCCTGCGTTTCTCAGCGAGAGGTTCGAATTTCAAAGCCAAATCAATTCGACAAATCACCAAGTGGTAGTTGTTTGTTGATAGTGCCACGTTGGTTTTTATTACCGTGGGGTACTGTAGCATAAAAAGGTCCCTGACGATCCCTTTAAGGCCGTTTTTGGCTGAATGCTCGTTTGGCGACAGCTATATTCACATTTATCTCATAGAAAAATCCACCCTGGATCGATCCCCTTCAACGTCACTCTTTTCCCCAATTCTAATCGCCGTTAGTCACTCTTTCGTAGTTTCCGCAATTTCGCCGTGAAAAACACGCGTGCCGAAAGTGTCATTTAATTGTCTCCTAAATGAACGTTTCCAGACAATTAGTGCCGTAAACTGGCCACCTCGTTCGAAAACAGGCTCAGACCACCCACATCGAAGGAAAAACCGCTTGCGATCAGCTGTTTATGAAAATTGGGATTAGTAAAAACAACAAGGGCTTCTCTTCCGTCTGCTAATTGTTGATATCGTTGACCAAAAACAGATTTCCGAGTGGGTGGTGTTGCCTTTTTTGGAGTGTTTTTTGCTAATTTTAGGACCGAGTGGAAGGAATGGATTGGGTAAAATCGCAATCTCACCCCCCACACCATTTGGCCCCCCGCGGTGCAGTTGCACCCCCCACTCAATGCAATATAGGGTGCGGGTGACGCATTTGATATGGATGTGTGGGGGGTGCCATTGCGTTTGGTGGGGGGTATGATTGGGCTATCAATATCGCAATTGCACCCCCCGCAATTATGTGGGGTGGCGCGATTGCGACACCAGGACCTATCGCAATCATGACCCCCACCAGTCGCAATCGCAGAACCCATTTGGCCCGGTGCAGTTGCGCCCCCCACACATCGCAATCTCCCCCCCCCCCCCGCAATGGATTATCTATCGCAGTATCGCAGTCGCCCCCTACAACAAATATTATGTAAATATATGTTAAATGGGAGTGTATTTTATTAATTTCCTGCAAAATATTTAAATGGTACGTTTGTACTTAAAAACCAACCGGTAAGCTTATGACTGAAGATAAGAAGAAAAAACGACCGACCGCAAACACCGAAACCATTTGTGAAAGTGACTCGCAAGAAATCGAATGGTAGAATAAATATACATCCTACGCAACGTTACGAGAGTGAAATTTAGTTTGGTGGGGGATGAGATTGCACCGCCCCTCTGGGGGGCTTCCATTGACATTGGTGGGGGTGTGATTGGGATATTACCAATGGATTGTATCAACAAGCTAAGAAAAGAAAGCAGTATGTAGCGTGCAATGCTGCAGTTAAGGTCAAAGTTAAGGTCATATTTAGGATCCCTGTTAGGGTCAAGTTTACGGTTAGAGTTTAGGTAACAATAAATATCCCAGTTAAAGCTGTAGATAAGGGCACATTTAAGGGAACAGTTAATATCAAAGTAAAGGTAATACTTAACTTCATAGTTAAGGTAATAGTTAAAGCCTCAGTTAGTTAAGAATTAAGGTCACAGTTAGAGCCCAATGAAGGTCACTGTTACCATCCTAATTAAGGCCACAGTTAAGGGCACAGTTTTACCCACCGTATAAGCCCTAGTTAATGCCTCCGTTAATTTCACAGTTAGGTCTATATTTAAGGCAAAAGTTAAGGCATTAGTTAATATCCCAGTTAAGGTCAAAATTAACGCAACATTTAACAGTTTATAGCGCAGTTAAGGTAATAGCTAAAGCCTAAGTTAAGAAAACAATTAAGGTCACAGTTAGAGTCCCGATTAAGGCCACACTTAAGATCATATTTAACGGAACAGTTAACGTCATTGTTAAGCCCTTGGTAATATTTACAATTAAGGTCACAGTTACGGCCCCAGTTAGGCCACAGTTAAATTCTCAGTTAAAGTAACTGTTAACGTCACAGTTAAGGTCACATCGTACGTTACAGTCAAGAAAACAGTTAAGGCCACTTAAAAGTTAAGGTAAAAGTTAGGCAACAGTTAAGGTCACAGTACAAGCCTCAGTTAAGGTATTAGTTAGGGCCTCCGTTAAGATTACAGTTAAAGCTATAGTTGAGGCAAAAGTCAGGGTATAAGTTAATGTCACACTTAAGGTCACAATTAAGGCACAGTTAAGTGCAAAGTTAAGGGCACAATTAGGGTAGCAGTTAAAGCTTCAGTTAAGACAACAATTAAGGTCACAGTTAGAGCCCCAATTAAAATCACAGTCACGACATCAATTATGGCAACAGTTAAGGTCAACGTTAAGGTCATGGTTAAGGCCACAAGTTGTTCACATTGTTAAGGTAATCGTTAAGACCTCAGTTAAGGCCATAGTTAAGACCACAGTGAAAGAAACCCTACGTTGTTTCTATTTTTCCACCCGGAAGATTTTTCAACTACCGTACCCAAAGTATCTCCAATTCCAGTCTTAATTACTCCCCGGAGTGTCTGTTCCCATCGATACATTTCACATTTATTTGCGTCTTAAGGCGCTGTGAAACATTTTAATGAGTTTTCGTTTTAAACTTGCTTCAAGTTTTCAAGAAAATCGATATTATAATTTCAGCAATTGCCTAGCTCTAACAAAGACGTGGGGCTTGAAGGTCAAAACGCAATATTAAAAATAGAAAATTTGATGCGAATTCACGGGGAGTTTGAAATTAGAACTCTAATTTTAAAACTGTTGAAAATTACCTGCAGTTAGAGCGAGGAGGGCCGTGGCGCTGCGCATCGTCGTCGACTAGAAGTGGGTGGGCGGGGCGAAGGAGGAGGGGCGGGGCCGAAGGACACGACAAACGCAATTACGCCCTCAAAGTAGTGGACTCCGCCCGTCTTCGTGACACCTGGCTGCACCCTGAGGGTCTTAGAAGCAGGAATGGAAGGAAATGGAAGCAAATTTGCGACAAAGGGGGATTGGATTAGTCTGGAGGTGGAGAAAATACGTCAGGAGGGATAAATAGTAAGCAAATTCACAATCCGACAAAAGAGGGTTAGACAGAGAGAGACTGAGATTGAGACTGAGACTGAGATATAAGCAAAGACAGATACAGAGATATAAGCAGAGACAGAGATATAAGCAGGGACAGAGGCAGAGATATAAGCAGAGACAGATACAGAGATATAAGCAGAGACAGAGATATAAGTAGACACAGAGATATAAGCAGAGAGCGAGCCAGAGATATAAGCAGAGACAGAGACACAGATATAAGCAGAGACAGGGACAGAGATATAAGCAGAGACACATACAGAGATATAAGCAGAGAGAGAGAGAGAGATATATATGCTGCATATAATATGCAGAGACAGAGGTAAAAAAAGAGACAAAGTCAAAACCTGCAGACCTCCCATTACGCTGTCGTTGGCAAACCGAATTAGTCATCGCCGTAATTGACTCCGTCTCGAGGCATCTCCCTCTCTCCTGGGGGATCTGCTTGTTTTCTGCTCCCTTGCTTTTTTGACCCAACATTCGAATTTCCATAATCCACATTCCTTTGCATCCCACATTTGCACGTCTTCCAATGACGCGTGTATGTAGCCAGCTCAGGTCAAAGGATATCTGCGCCATTCATATCTGCTGTCGCTTTTTCACGGTGGAGGTCACCGTTCAGTGCTTTAAAGTAGCGTTTTCCTGTACAAATCCTGTTTTTTGGTGAATCTAGACCAAAGATGCTTGTGTGCATTAACATTAACTATTCTTCTAGCTCATTCGGTCCAAACCCCAACTTTGAATAATACATTAGAAACATGGTTTCAAAACCATAAATAAGAAAGAATTCTCGTTTGGAAAACTGAAAATGAACAGAGAACAATGATGAAGCATCTTTCTGGCTATGCTAATGGCTAGTCAATGGCTAGTCGGAGCGGGTTCTCGTTCCCGATCGGCTTATCACCACAGGCAGTCATAGCCCTGGCCTTCCTTTTGCATTTTTGGTTTCTCTCTGTCTCTGTCTCTGTCTCTGTCTCTGTCTCTGTCTCTGTCTCTGTCTCTGTCTCTGTCTCTGTCTCTGTCTCTGTCTCTGTCTCTGTTTCTGTCTCTGTCTCTGTCTCTGTCTCTGTCTCTGTCTCTGTCTCTGTCTCTGTCTCTGTCTCTGTCTCTGTCTCTGTCTCTGTCTCTGTCTCTGTCTCTGTCTCTGTCTCTGTCTCTGTCTCTGTCTCTGTCTCTGTCTCTGTCTCTGTCTCTGTCTCTGTCTCTGTCTCTGTCTCTGTTTCTGTCTCTGTCTCTGTCTCTGTCTCTGTCTCTGTCTCTGTCTCTGTCTCTGTCTCTGTCTCTGTCTCTGTCTCTGTCTCTGTCTCTGTCTCTGTCTCTGTCTCTGTCTCTGTCTCTGTCTCTGTCTCTGTCTCTGTCTCTGTCTCTGTCTCTGTCTCTGTCTCTGTCTCTGTCTCTGTCTCTGTCTCTGTCTCTGTCTCTGTCTCTGTCTCTGTCTCTGTCTCTGTCTCTGTCTCTGTCTCTGTCTCTGTCTCTGTCTCTGTCTCTGTCTCTGTCTCTGTCTCTGTCTCTGTCTCTGTCTCTGTCTCTGTCTCTGTCTCTGTCTCTGTCTCTGTCTCTGTCTCTGTCTCTGTCTCTGTCTCTGTCTCTGTCTCTGTCTCTGTCTCTGTCTCTGTCTCTGTCTCTGTCTCTGTCTCTGTCTCTGTCTCTGTCTCTGTCTCTGTCTCTGTCTCTGTCTCTGTCTCTGTCTCTGTCTCTGTCTCTGTCTCTGTCTCTGTCTCTGTCTCTGTCTCTGTCTCTGTCTCTGTCTCTGTCTCTGTCTCTGTCTCTGTCTCTGTCTCTGTCTCTGTCTCTGTCTCTGTCTCTGTCTCTGTCTCTGTCTCTGTCTCTGTCTCTGTCTCTGTCTCTGTCTCTGTCTCTGTCTCTGTCTCTGTCTCTGTCTCTGTCTCTGTCTCTGTCTCTGTCTCTGTCTCTGTCTCTGTCTCTGTCTCTGTCTCTGTTTCTGTCTCTGTCTCTGTCTCTGTCTCTGTCTCTGTCTCTGTCTCTGTCTCTGTCTCTGTCTCTGTCTCTGTCTCTGTCTCTGTCTCTGTCTCTGTCTCTGTCTCTGTCTCTGTCTCTGTCTCTGTCTCTGTCTCTGTCTCTGTCTCTGTCTCTGTCTCTGTCTCTGTCTCTGTCTCTGTCTCTGTCTCTGTCTCTGTCTCTGTCTCTGTCTCTGTCTCTGTCTCTGTCTCTGTCTCTGTCTCTGTCTCTGTCTCTGTCTCTGTCTCTGTCTCTGTCTCTGTCTCTGTCTCTGTCTCTGTCTCTGTCTCTGTCTCTGTCTCTGTCTCTGTCTCTGTCTCTGTCTCTGTCTCTGTCTCTGTCTGTGTCTCTGTCTCTGTCTCTGTCTCTGTCTCTGTCTCTGTCTCTGTCTCTGTTTCTGTCTCTGTCTCTGTCTCTGTTTCTGTCTCTGTCTCTGTCTCTGTCTCTGTCTCTGTCTCTGTCTCTGTCTCTGTCTCTGTCTCTGTCTCTGTCTCTGTCTCTGTCTCTGTCTCTGTCTCTGTCTCTGTCTCTGTCTCTGTCTCTGTCTCTGTCTCTGTCTCTGTCTCTGTCTCTGTCTCTGTCTCTGTCTCTGTCTCTGTCTCTGTCTCTGACTCTGACTCTGTCTCTGTCTCTGTCTCTGTCTCTGTCTCTGACTCTGACTCTGTCTCTGTCTCTGACTCTGACTCTGTCTCTGTCTCTGTCTCTGTCTCTGACTCTGACTCTGTCTCTGTCTCTGTCTCTCTCTCTCTGTTTATTTTACTTTCTCTCTTTGATCTTTGGTTAAGTGTACTTCGCTGAACTCTACGTTTGAATTTGAACATCATGGATAATTCAATAAGTGTAAGCTTTTAAAAATACACTTTCAAGCGTGTAAAAGTTCACATTTTCCGAAAAATGCCCTTCTTTTCAGCGAATGTCCGCCAGGCTTCTGATGTTAGTCGCAGTCGTGGCGATTTCAGCGACGGATGTCAACGAGGAAATATTGCCCGGTCGGTGCACGTCAAACGAAGCAATTCCTGTCAGATGTCGCTTTTTGTGGATGCGCGGATAGAGAAAGCTGGGTAGAGAGAGAAAAATTTGTGCGTGTGTGAGTGTGTGTGTGTGCGCGCACTCCTCATTCATCTTGTTTTAGCCACATGTTTCCACGAACATCAGATATCCCACTGTCTAATTCTCGGACTTTCAAAAACAACCCACGCGATTGAGCACACTTTACTTTGGCTTCCAGGGCTAATTCTAAATCAACGCCAACTTCCTCCCTAGAATTAAGATATCTAGTTTTTCTTGAATATACAATTGTGTTTACCGCTTTCTCAGACATTCCGGGAACGGTCAACAAAGCCTTGTTTCCTCCTAATCCAAGTGTTCTTTGAGCGGGGTGCGATTGCCGAGATTGGTACGGAGGGTGTCGAAAAAGAGGAGACCGCTGGGTGGATGACGAAACATGGAGCTACGAGTGCAATGGAGGGTAGGGAATACGGTATTTTTTGGTGCAAACTGATTACTAAGTCAGGAAGCAACGTTCTTGGGATGTGTTACGTCAACCCCAGCAAAAGAAGAAGTAGCTGTTGGAGTGAATAGGACAGTTGGGAGATTGTGGCACTCTTGTGAGCAAGATGAAAGGAGGATTAAGTATGAAACAGGTTGGTCTAACTTTCCTCTCTTTTTCCCTTCATACGCTCATGCAATATTCTGTCTCCGTGAATGAACAAAATACGAAAATGTGATGTTAATGTGCAAAAATTGGTTCTCAAATTGTTGTAGGCATTTAAGACGCAGTTTTTATAGGATTCGAGCTAGAACTATCTAGTTGTGACATAGGAGCAAAACTCAAAAGTGCCTTCTAAGACCTACGGCATTCGATTCTACACATTTTTGGCTACATTTTATCTTATTAGAACAAAACATTTTACGACACACCTCATCCTGAAAAACGCATTAAACACGCGCACTCGGGCGCCGGCAACGGTATTCGTGCAGCGCCCGGAAGTCACCTGCTCCTACAAGTCTTAGCGCATTTTAAACGATCGTTTTATATCACCATTGGTTTTTGTTACATTTAACACTATTGAAAAAGAGTTTCCAGCCAAATATTGTTTAATAACTATCTGTTGTATATTTTACAACTTGCGTCAGTATTATACCCAGCGCGAAGCGCTGGGTAGATTTGTTTTCAAATTGCCCGTTTGCAAACTATTTTTTGAGGTTTTTAGCAAATGAAAGCTTGGGTGTTTACCAATCGCAATTTTAATAAAAATATTCTTACTCAGCTGCTCCAGACGAATCGATTGCTGTTTTTAAAAGTCGATTTTGACCACTTTGAACCCCCACCATGGAATTGCGCGCTATCAAAAAATGGGCGCCGTTCTTGTCCGCCGTCGCCGCCGCCGTAGACAAATTTTCGGTAACGGATTTTTTGCCTTTAACGTTGACAAAAATGCACCAAATGCTACCTTGTAGGTAAAATTTTGAGTACATTCCGGAAATGCAATAATATTCCAAGAATTATTTCGTTTACCAAGGGAAACAAGCAGTTTTTGTGAACTCTTGGCAGATTCAGCGCTTTTTCCAATGCTTATCGTGTATATATACTTGCCTGATCCCGTTTTTCTCTTAAAAGCCCAAGGACTTTACATTTCGTATAATACTCCGTAAACGTCGGATCAGCTGCTGCACCCGATCATGTCATCACTCGGGAGTCATAAAAATTGAGCTGTCTTCTGGTATAGTGGTTAGAGCTGGTCTCATACCTGAGAGGTCTGGGGTTCTATTCTTCCTTCTGCCAAAGTTTTTGCTTTTTTATCAGTTTAGTTTAAATAAAGTAGATTTTGCTTGCAATTTGAAACGGGCAGGAAAACTCACATCTCTCAGGCATTCTGCTACTCAAAATGCCTTTGGCTGTTCAAATATACGGCGTGTGGTTGCTTAAACGGTCATTTACAATTTTCTTTTTTAATAAAAGATAGAAAATAGATACAATATGTGTGAAAAGACTAACGTATAAAAAGCAAACGATTTGTTTGAAATGTAGAAAGGACCTTCAATAAAAAATCGTGAAATGAGCAAAATGAGATTTCTCTATTTTTCTTAATATTTCCAGATCTTCAATAACCAGCAAAAGAACTTGAGTTTTTATCAGGGAAAACGAATCTCCGCCTGGTTTTTTCTCTTCTAAAAAAACTAATTGTCAAACATAATAGATCACTAACTTTAATATTGGCAAGATTTCTATTTGCGACAGCAACACTGATAAACCTTTGTCAAATTGTTCTTTTAAAAAGGCGGAGATTCGTTTTCCCTGAAAAAAACTCAAGTTCTTTTGCTGGTTATTGAAGATCTGGAAATATTAAGAAAAATAGAGAAATGTTTCAGGTGTCGTTTATACAATTTTTGGTGTTTTTCTTCAATTGAGTGTTTCTATGTCAATTTTCTATGCTGAATTCAAAAATAGCACTTTAATTTATTCAATATCAAGCACAAACGCGCCGCGATGCGTTAAAATTTGTGAAAGCACCGAATAACTAGTTTTTCCGCTTTTTTGATTTTGCTACCTAAATTACGCAACAGCCTTTGAGAACTTGAATTCAAGGATTCTGTTCTCATTATCTCCCTCTTTCCCTCTTTCAATCACTCTATTTCAGAACACCACTGCATGGTTAATGGCTCCGTCCGCCGCCTTGGTGAAGAATTCCGCGAAGGCCGCTTCGAATGGCTCTGCCTAGAAACTGGAAGATGGGTCATTGGTTCGCCTTTTACAATCCCATATAAATACTAAACTCTAGGTTGCTTTTACGCAAATGAGACCCACCCCGACGTTTATTTGAAAATAGGAGAAGTTGGCTATAACGGCCTAATTAAGCATGTTTGTGACAGATTTGTGGACTACCCAGGGAGGGTTCAGTATTACGCTGAGGTTGAATTTCAAAATTGTGGCATAATTGTGTAAAATGGCTTTAGGTCCGAGATGACGTCCATGTAAAGCACCCTACTAACAAGGGAGTCAATAAAAACTTCCAGGAGCCAGCGGATCTCAGAATCAAAGACAAGGTTAACTCTTTCGCTCTCTTTCCCCATCTCTCTCTCTCTCTCTCTTCCTCTCTCTCTCTCTCTCTCTCTCTCTCTCTCTCTTTCTCTCTCTCCCTCCCTTTCTCTCTCTCTTTTTCTTTCTCTCTCTTTCTTGCTCCCTCCCTTTCTCTCTCTCTCTCTCTCTCTCTCTCTCTCTCTCTCTCTCTCTCTTCTCTCTCTCTCTCTCTAAGAAAACTCTATTTTCAGGTCGATCGGTGGCAACATGAAAGTGCTTCTCTCTTTGTAGCCGACGCCGAAACAGCCACAAGAACGAAAATCCGGTTTCTACCCAGTTCTAGGCTACCATGGTAGCTGAATTTGTTTCTCTTCGATACAAAATTCACGCAATTTTACACAAAATAATACATAAATGCTACTTTTACCACAATGTGAATGTCACATCAGCCGAAGTGTTCGTTTCAGAGGTCCCAGCCCAGGGTAGGTGTGGGAACAAAGCATAATTCGAAATCCAAAGGCCAAATCGAAATTTTTCGGTCATATGGATTGTGAAAATGGCCACAGGATTCAACTATGTCAATATCTCGCCACACAAAGGCCACAGCGGGCCACAGCACAAAGATATCATGTTGTGAAAATGACTTTGCTAATGAATTAGGCACAGAATTGACGACTTTGAGCGAATGCTTACTTTATCGGTCAGGCCATAGCGGGTTAAACAGGGCCACAGAAAGGCCACAACAGGGTCACAGGAAGGCCGAAGCAGGGCCTCATGCAAATTTATAAAACCACAGCGACGTTTTTACAATGTCACTGTGACTTTAGCAACGTGTTTAGCACAGAAGCGACAACCTTCATTGACAGAAGTCCAGAGCCACGGTGCGTTTAACACGGGTCATAGAAAGGCCACAGCAGGCCGCAGCTAAACATTCAGAGGCCACATAAAGACCACAATAGCTTTTTAGACGTCCTAGGCTCCGAATCGGATTGAGTGCATACTTTATCTGTCAGGCAACAACGGGTTTAACAGGGCCTAAAGGCCACAACAGGGCCTCAGCTAGGCCACAGCAGAGCCACAGCGCAGTTTTTGGGCCACATAAAGGTCACAGTGACTTTCCCAGTGTGCTAGAAACAGAATCGAAAACCTTGAGCTGTTGTGGTAACTCCAAATTCAGAGCCACAGGCGAAATTTTAACAGTGCCACATGCGACAGCCACGCGACAACACTCCAGTACGGTAGTCGTCACACATGTGTACTCATTTTGTCGCCTCGTGATCAGTTAAAGGCGGTAGCCGAGTGATAAGTGAGTGAACCCCCCGTGAACCCTCGAAAGGGCGGCTGGCAGTTTCTATTTGAGTTGGGCTGAGATAACGCCCTGCTTATCTACGCCATAGGCTCGACTCATCGCCGCCACGGCCAATTAGCACGTCTTTCAACATTTCACTTCCAAATATCTCCTTTTCCGTTTGTTTGAGTGAAAGATGTTCCAAAAAACAAGCAATTTTGTCTTGAAGGTGGAAAAACATCCCCTATTGACATGTTCAAAACAACTTCAACTATGTTGCCTACAGAGAGAGAAATTGAGAGAGAGCGAGCGAGAGAGAGAGAGAGAGAGAAATAATGAGAGAGGGAGAGAGAGAGAGAGAGAGAGAGAGAGAGAGAGGGAGAGAGAGGGAGAGAGAGGGGGAGAGAGAGAGAGAGAGAGAAGGAAGGTGAGAGAGACAGAGAGAGAATGTGAGTGAGTGAGTGAGTGAGTGAGTGAGTGAGTGAGTGAGTGAGTGAGTGAGTGAGTGAGTGAGTGAGTGAGTGAGTGAGTGAGTGAGTGAGTGAGTGAGTGAGTGAGTGAGTGAGTGAGTGAGTGAGTGAGTGAGTGAGTGAGTGAGTGAGTGAGTGAGTGAGTGAGTGAGTGAGTTACTGAGTACTTGCCCCAGTTTTCGGAGGCAACGGTCGAAAGGACTAATGGGCTCAGAGGTGGAAATGAGGGGATTTGACAAGATCAAGCCAAAAAGATAATGTCTCCGGAGTGAAGCGGAAAAAGAGGGAAAGAGAGAGGGAGAGAGAGAGGCCATAAATTCCCCAACTTCGGTGGTCGCCCCTTATCTCCCTCCACATGTGATCCCTTCAATAATTTATCTCGTTTTTCATTCCTGATTCAACATATCGATCGGTTTCAGCCCCTATCACCATGACTAATAAAATCTCCCCAAATTACCGCCTCCATTCGTTTTCAATCGATCAATTCGTTTCAGAGCTCGCCTCGGCTGGCGCGCGATGTGGCGCGCGCTTCTCATCGCCGGTTGTGCGATTCTCGCATCGACCTCCTTGGCACCAAGGTCGTCAAGAAAGTCCTTCTACGAGCTTTTGTCACCAGTTCCTCCCTTGCCTGAAGTAAACGAAGAAGCCCAAACTCCCGTGGAGCCAAAGCAAAGCCGTCTCCCAACCAAGAAAGAGCTCCGGGAGCTTCTGCAGAAGTCAGCGGCTGAGGATCACAAATTCCCCGAACATATTCGAAAAAAGAGACAGGTTTCGAGGCAATCCTACCAGGACTACTTGGATAATCTGGGAAGAGCTGACTACGATGTGAGGATAGAGGAAGGTAAGGAATGTTTCAATGTACTGTTTTCGTCGTTTTTGCTACTTTTTATATCCAATTTGAGAATCCTCACGAAATTATGTATTTTATTAGCCAAATTACAATAATTGCCCCTTGGGCAATTAATATTGGCGCTGTGCATTGGCTGAAATGCCGCGGCAGCCAATCCAAGGTTCATTGTCAAAGTGGTGTAGTGGTGTACCACTTAGAATTTTGTTCGCAAGGTCGTTGGTTCGAATCCCACAAGGTGAAACATTTTTGCTTTTAGTGTAAAAAACCTTTTCTCCCATGTAATATTCTTTTGTCACCACAACTAGACATTTTTAGGATGGACAAACATCCTCTACCCCTTCGGAACATGGGCGATGGATGATCAGCTGATGGGTCAAGCGGGTAGGGAAACCCAGGCAAATCTTGGCTTCGATTGTCCCTTTTTCGGTTACCGGTGGGTTTTTTCTTTATTCTCTTAAATTTTCTCTCTTTTTCAGTTTTAACTACACCATGGTCTACCCAATGGGATTGATCAGCTTTGCCCAGCCGCCCTACACCGCGCCGCCATGGACATTCCCCAACCCGGCTTGGCCGAAACAAAGGGTTTGTTATTTTTATAAACTTAAAAATTGTTTTCAAAACATACGAATTTGTGCATACAGTTATTTGTGATTTTCTTAAGATTTTATTCGCAGGCAAAAAAGGTACGCACCGGTAGGGATAGAACCTTCGCCGCGCGCGCATAAGACGCAAATTCTAACCGCTAGGCCACGCTGCTGTGCTAATTTTGCGCAGCGCGCCGCCTCATTACGTAAGCGCCGCAGATTAAATTAACTGCACAGCCAACTGCACAGTCTTAAAATCTCCACTTTTAAGGATAACTCCTTCATCGCACCCTTCTACGCCGACGCCATGTTCCAATGGATCGGAAACACCAAGATCTCCAATGTTTTCTTCAGAAGCGTCCATCGACCCAGGGTAGGTGTGGGAAAGAGTCACGGCGTGCCCGTAAAGGACTTCGGTCCTCCTAAACGACGTTACTGCCGACGCCGCGCTTATCACACTGAACGTCGCTTCCTAAAAGCAAACACACTCCAAGCCCATTTCAAGAAGATTCCAAGGGACGTAAAATTCGAAAAGCCCGTCGTTACGCTAGGAACGGCAAAAAGTGACAAAAAGGAATTAGGGGAATGTGGCCCAGTTGACTATGTTATCTGAAAGTTGGAAAATTCGGTTTAGTGCTATTTTTTTCATAGATGTGTATCAGCCCTATGTGTAAATTAGCGAACTTTTTCGATTCATTCGATTTGGTCGATGCTGTTGTAAGCCAGGGATGAGCGTTTCCGCGCGCTCCGGCGCCCGGGGCTGGACCGCCCGTCGCCGCCGCACGGTCAAATGCAACCGGCGCGCGCTTTACCAATCCGGTGAATCGAAGCGCACAACACCCTGAAAACGCCATTTTGTTGACGGTATTAGAACGGAAACTCGCACAGTTGTATAAAATACATTAAATAATCCGGAAATATCTAAATATACTTGTCGCCCAACGACCTTTCTCGCAAATCTTTGACATTAGCATAACTTTGAGTAAGAAATAATTGAAAATTATGCAAAAATGTGAATGTTTAACTATTTCGTTGTTCATTCTAATCAGCTTAGATTCGCAGGTCATCGAAATTTCCAAAAAGTCGGTGGACGAGGAGTATAAACATGTCATAGCCCCCGATTCTCATTAGAAAATCAGAGGAATGTCGTGATTTGAACGGGAAAAAACATTACGAGCTACTAATCTGTTCCACGCCCCCCTACAGAGAAGTGGGTCGTCTGTGAAATCGAAAAACATTGAAAGGTCGAAAGTAGGGCAAAATATTTTGTTCGTCAATCCTACTTCGGCCAAAAAACGCTATGGCCACGCCCCTTTTGTAGCGCACTATGTTGATGTAATAATGGGTAATTCGAACATCAACATCAGAACATTTGTTACCCGCGTTTCGGTACGTTTTTTAGGCGTGACACTGCTCAAATCGCTAGAAACGCGACAAAAACGCTTTTTTCGGCATTTCTCAGGCTCGCAAAGTTCCGTTTGAAAGTTGTATCTTTCATTCCTGAGATAACCCAGAGTCCCGTTTTATTCGACATTCTTCCTCACAATTTCATTTGCCTCAGCGGTGTTGTGGCCTTTTCACCACTGCGATTCCCGTTGCTTCCAAACATGTCACAGGCACCCTTCCTGTCGGTCACTGACCCCGTCTATTTGTGCCATCTTATCAGCTCTGCCATCCCAATCTTTCGATCTGGCACTGCACAATAACAAACGTGGGATTGAATTAATGTTATCAGGGGGGCAGTGCCGAGCCATAAACTTTGAGATGGAGCTCCTAACGCGCCGCGGAACCAATAGAACGGCAACAGTAGGAAGACAGCCTAGACAGGAACGGTGCTTAGGAATCAACAATATTGGCAAAGACAACATCATTCAAGAACAAAACAATAAGCTGGCTCGGGAAGGAAAGTTGTACTTTTGTCAAAAGCGGGGTGTCTGTCGAAAAAAGCGATTTTCGTCGGCGCCTTTGGCGGTGTGCACACTCTCACGCCTTGAAAACGCACCCTTTCTGCAACAATGCGCTTTTTGGGAATTTGGCGATATTGATTTGAAAATCGGCGATGATTTCTGCCCAAACCAACCCACTTTATTTCAGCTCGACGATGACGATGTGTACAACATGAACGCAAACCAAAACTATGGCACTCCAAACTACAACAACCCCGGAAGTCCTTATCTCCAAACCTCTCAGAATGTGAATCCCTTTCAACAACAGCAACAGCAATTTTCTCCGGTAATTATTCTTAATTGCAAGCCGATAAAATGAAAGTTCAGGCTGGTGGATTCAATCAGCAACAGTTCGGAACCCAAAATCAGTTTGGTCAGCCCCAAGGATTCCGAAAGAAGCGGCAGATGCCTGGAAGGGTGTCCCAACCTGGAATGGTCGTAGATCCTCTGCTTTTAGACAATATTACGAGACATGTGCAAGAGGGATACACAGGAGCCAATGGGTGGCGAGCGGAACATGCCTTCATTGTTACTTGGTACAGGGTTAGTTGGTGCGTGTGCGTGTGCGTGTGCGTGTGCGTGTGCGTGTGCGTGTGCGTGTGCGTGTGCGTGTGCGTGTGCGTGTGCGTGTGCGTGTGCGTGTGCGTGTGCGTGTGCGTGTGCGTGTGCGTGTGCGTGTGCGTGTGCGTGTGCGTGTGCGTGTGCGTGTGTGTGTGCGTGTGCGTGTGCGTGTGCGTGTGCGTGTGCGTGTGTGTGTGTGTGTGTGTGCGTGTGTGGCGTGTGTATTTGCATCTTTGCATCTTAAGCTAAGAGATACATATGAAGAATAATGACAAGGCCACATACAGAGAGAGAGAGTGAGAGAGAGAGAAAAAGAAAGTGAAAAAGTGAGACATCGAAATCCTTCAGATGGCCTACGGAGGAGCTCCCAGAGCTCTCGATGTGTCTCAATTCGAACATGTGAAGGACTGGCAAAACACCTTCCAACTGGTTGTTGCATCCGATGAAATCAGGTTAGTTACAAGGCCACATCACAACCACAGGATGACCACAGCGCCGAAAAAAGGCCACAGCGCAACAACATTACCACAGCGCCACAGAGGCGTGGCAACGGCACAGTGCCACCCCAGATCACATCTGAATGTGAGAAGGCTGCCACAGTGGTGCCACAGCTGATCAAAAATGGCCACAGCGGTCATAAAAGAGGAATGCAGATAGCAAAGCCACAGTGGCATCACCGACAGAGCCACAGCAGCGCGATATCGATTAATAAGCTCGATGTGGCAGCGCTGTGGTTGAAACTGTCGACTCAAAACCACAGCGGAGCGGTTTTGTCACCCGCTGTGGCTTTGACGCTCTTGAAGAGGCCACAGTGCGGCTCGAGCTACCAAAATATATTGAACTGCTGTGGTTTATGACCACAGCCGTGGCCTGTTTTAAGCCCCTACATTAAGAAGCCACACTTCTGATTTTCATGGAAAGCCACAGCGCTGTGGCATCCCCAAAGTCACAGCTCTTGAAAATAAACATTTCCAATTTTAGAACCTTTGCCATTTTCAACTACGCCCGTCTGAACTGGACTTCCAGTAACGAAGCCGGAGGTCTCAACGGATTCGGAGGAAAACAAGCCGCCATGGCTGGCTTCAACGGTGGAAACGCCACCGGCTGGTACCAGTTACCGTACTCCGGGCACGGTATTGTCTAGTGACACTGTATGAAATTACCGTAATCGCTTTAGGAAGAATCTGGAAGTTGGGCTACTTTTCCAACGTCGTTACTCCCGGCCGATGGGTTCATAGGGTCGACGAAGTGATCATTCCAGCCGGTTGCACCAATGCTTCAAATGGTTAGTCCTTTAAAAATTGTTTATTTTAACATTTTGAATATATTTTAGGGAAATTTAACTGAAAAAATGCGCCAATTTCATCGAAATTTGAGGGGTGCCCGCCGTTTAGCGCAATCCGCGCGCGCGTTGCACGACAAAATGTAATTTGAGGGCGCAGAGCTTTTAAAAAAGGGTTATTATTGCATAATTTTATATTTTGAAGATCGAGTTGCTTTTCTATACTTTTCAACAAAAAAAAATTTTTAAAAAAGAGGACAGTTTTCGTCAAAAGTTTTTACCAGCGAAACGGAAGGTTTTTCCGAATGATTTTTTGACGTGGGACAGGTTGAGTAAAAATTAGAACCCATTTTTCACATTTGAATCGAAATTTTCGAAATCTACTATGAAATGCGCTCTGTTCATCCAAATCCGGCGGTGCACGCTGTTTAGCAAAAATCGCGCGCGTGTTGCAGAAAAGTGTGCAGACGACTAAGGGCAATTAGGGCACGTTGGATTCTTAAAACATTGTTGCTGAATAATTTCATATTTTAAAGCATGAGTTCTATACTACTTTAAAAAATACATAAGGAAAATCAGTTCTAATCAAAATTTTGCAAATTTTATAAAGTTGGGCAGATTGAGCAGGCGCTGGCGTACTAAAGGGACGCGGCTGCATAACTAAACCTGCTTTGGTAGTGTATTGGTTAAGTCACTCAATTTGAAATCTCGAAGTCAGAGGTTCGATCCCCGCCACAGTTCATAATTTTGCTTTTTGGCAATCAAACTTAACTATGTTTTCCCAAACTCATTTGCATCATAAGCTTTTTTCAGGTGGAATGCTCACCGCGCCCCCATGGGGTCCCATGCAGGGAGGCGTGGCCATCAACGTCTCCGGCCCGTGTCTCCGACCAAACGACCGCGTAAAAGTGAATTTCGAAAGTTGGCAGGTCGACTGCAAGCGGCTGTCAACAGTCCGAGCCAGATGCATCATGCCGATGTTCCACAAAACAGGCATGGTCCCCATCAGAATGAGTCGCGACGGCGGTTCTAGCTTCCCATTCTTTGGAAAATTCTATGTTGGTAAGGCAAATTTCACAATTTCAAATTTAAATCGATATTTCAGTGGTTCCCGACAGGGCCCCGGCCCCTGTGGCCCTAAAAGACGACGTTGACAATAAGAACAATCGGTGGTACCAACCATACGCGGAGACTTTGAATATGGGATGGCAGGCTCTCAACTTGACGTGGAATTTAGGAGCACGAGTGGACATTTCGCTTTATGGATACTGGGAAGACGCTGATAGGTGAGGAAAGAAAGAAAATGCAGTGTCACTAGGGGAGGTTTAGGTCTCACTTTGTGAAATTGGATTACCTCGCTAAAGGAGTTCCGAACACGGGATCTTATAGCTTCAAACCGGCGAATTTGCAACGGCAGATTATGTTGAAGGTAATAGAGAGGAGAGAGAGAGAGAGAGAGAAAGAGAGAGAGAGAGAGGCAGAGGCAGAGACAGAGACAGAGACAGACACAGAGACAGAGGCAGAGACAGAAGGACTAATTACAGAACGCCTGGCAAAAGTTCCACTTCGGATTTGTACAAGTCGCCCTCTCAGACACAGAAGACGGTGTAATGTGGAGTAAGCCAACCCCCTTCCCATGGTAAGCTTCAGAAACTACTTATGTCTTAATCACCGTAATTAGGTACAACTTACCGTTCTGGCAGAGCTACTACGGTAACAGCTGGGCAATCGATATGTGCATTGAGTGGTTTGAGTACGACGGAAGGAGGAGGAATTTCCAGATGGATCTGACTAAGGATACTCCGTGCCCTTGTAAATTGGCTCAGGTAGGTCTCATTCTCACTCAATGATTCATTTACCCACTCACTTTTAAAAGACATCGTCTCGGAACAACTCGTGCAGGTTACTGTCTTAGGAAAAAGTTCAGTCTCAGAATTGTCTCAAATTTGGTCCATAACCTTCTGAGGGACAATACAGAACAGTTTGAAACTTTTAGACCGTTATCGATTTTGCGACCTGGGTTACGGTAGGGTACTGTACTTTTGCAAAAGTGGTCGAAATAAGGAAATGTAGGGTTATTTATTTGGAAAGTATTCGACGTGAATATTCCAAATATAACATTTAATAACGAAATTATTATGTACTTTCGAAATGAAGTCTGAAAACCGCGAAAAAAAGAAAATTTACGTTTGAAAATGCAGTTTTTCGCATTTCTCGACCTTTGACATTAAATGCCTCTAAAACAGAAAGATGCGCCAAATTTTTCTGCACTTTTAAAATAATTAAAGTCCAAAAACTCCGTGACCATCATGACGAAACTTCACTTTGAAAATGATATTTTTCATCGATTTGACCAGGAAAAATTCAATTTTGGTCAATCAAAAAAAATTTTTTGCTCTAAATTGCTCTTAATATTTACCAAACCCCTTTAATTTGCTTTTCTTTTTACTCCGCAAACATCCAGATCCAATTTGAACTCAAAAATTATTTGACCTACCAAAAATGAATTTTTACTGGTGAAATTGTCGAAAATTTTCAGTTTCAAAGTCTATTTTCGTCCTGATGTTCACGAAATTTTTTGAACTTTAACTTTTCAAAATGTGCAGAAAAATTTTGCGCATCTTTCTAGTATAGATGCATTTTGCTACGCTTTAATGTCAAAGGTCGAAAAATGCGAAAAACTGAAAGTTCAAACGCAAATTTTAACTTTTGCCCGGTTTTCGGATACCGTTTCGGAAGCAAACAACATTTTCGTTACCTGACAGTTGTATTTGGAGTATTCACGTCAAATACTTTCGGAATAACCCCAAATTTACTTGTTTTGACCACTTTTGTAATATTACAGTACCCTACAGTAACCCAGGTAGGAAAATCGAAAACTTTCAAAATGTTTCAAAAAGTTTTTCTAAAAGTTTCAAAATGTTGTATATTGCCTCTAGGAAAGTTAAAGATAAAAATTGAGCCTATTCTGAGACTATGAACTTTTTCCTATAGGTGTCGCCAAACGAGCATCCTGCCAAAAACGGCCTTAATGCAGCAGCCGTGCGATACTCAGGCGGAAACAGCGTGCGAGCAGCGCAGACGCAGAGAAAAAGCGGCTTTTACCAGCCGGTGCTCGTTTGGCGACAGCTATAAGACAGTAGCCTCAAAGAGGCAACCAGAGACTTTGTCTCACTCACTCACTCACTCACTTCAGGCCCTTCTTGACATCGGTCGCTTCATGCCCATCATGGACTGTGACAAAGACGGAGACACCTCTTGCCCCTACAACAAAGGAGCCCAACACTGCATCCAAAGCACCCAACCCAGTTCCATCGGAGCTTCCCAGCAGTGTTGCTACGACTACGAAGGGTACCTCATGTTCACAGATGATTGGGAACCAGATGGTGACTACACCAGGTAAGGGTTACAGTAACCCAGTTCTACAGTATCCTAGATTCTTCCAACCTGGAACACCCGCCAGAGCTCATAAATTCGGAGCCCCTCCATACAGACTTCCCCCTTTCATTCCTACCATGTCCAACTATCAACTCGATGTTTTGCCTTACAGGACTTGTTGCGAGTGAGTTTTCTAGAATCATAAAGTTAAAGGTATGTTCAGTTATGCTAATCACTGTGAGTTCTACTACTGGAGACGAATGACCAACGGATGTCAGCAGTACAAGGCTCCTGGAGCTGGGTGGGTCATTTTAAAAAAAAATTGATTCTTTTTCAACGTTTTTTAAAAGACTGTTGGGCAGTTTTGACATGTTTCACGATGTGTTGCCGATTCCGTATGGGTTCCGGCGACGGGCACAGTTAAAATTCAAAGTGGTCCATTCGGACTGATAACAGGAAAAATGATAGTGAAAATCGATTATCGATTTTTGGGTACTGTAATCGACAAAAGTTCATTTTGCACCGTAATTTTTTCTATACAAGCGAAATCGACTTTTAGTGTAAAATTTTCTATCGATTTCTTATCTAATATCGCAGCTTTTTATAAGCTTGAGGGTAGTTCCATTACCCCGGAGTTTACTTTTCAGTACCCTTGAGTGCGAGTACAGTACCCTGGGAACCTATTACAGTACCCGTTGATTGATTACAGTACCCCGGGATCAGTTACAGTATCCCAACCTAAAAATTGATAATCGTTATGAAATTGAGCTTCGTAACACTCAGCACTTTTATACCTTCGTTGCGAAAATATGACTATTATTTTTCACTTAAATATTTTCTTAGTTTGATAAATACAATATTCGTACAGTATTTACTTTTAATTTACCGTTTTGAGTAGCAGGAATTTGAGACATGGGCGGGATGCATGATGTTTAACGGACCGGGCGCCCAGCTTGTGCGCCCCGCCCCTCCGCGGCGCCGGTAAAAAATCGATAAAAAACGGCTTAGTTCCCTTCTTAGTTTCTGAAATTTCAAAGTTTGAAAAGAAAAAGTTTCAGTTTGAACTTTATCTTCCAGGGGGCGGGCGTAATTGGAGCAAGCGTTCGACGCGGCTGCCACGCGATAACCCCCTTCACCAAATTTCTTTCAGTTACATGTACGGCGAGCCCCACGTGGTCACTTTCGACGGAATCAAGTACACCTTCCCGGGCAAGGGTTATTACGTGCTTGCCATGTCCGACAACCCGGAGCACAAACTGATGATCCAAGTTAGACTGGAACAACCAGATGACACCCTCTGTAAGTTCTAAAATCGATAAAATACCGTATCCCAACCCTTTAAAGGGCACTCTCATGTCAACGCCACCGTAATCACGGGAGTGGCTATGCAGGAGAACGACAGTTCCATTGTTCAAGTCTTCGCCAGAAAACCGCTGAGAGGTTGGCGCTACAAGACCGATGTTTACGTAGATGGGGCTAGAAGATTCTTCGACACGCCCCACTGGAAATTCCAACAATTTAGACGTATGTTGATTGGGAAATCAATACATTGATTAAAAATTTAGATGTTGAGATCAGGAACCCTCTCCAGAACATGAATCAATCGGAACTTGTTGTCATGTTTTCGTCTGGGTTGGGAGTAAGGATTCAGGAGAACTTTGGAATGTTGGATGTAATGGTTACGCTGCCGCCGAGTTATAATACGACGTGTAAACAGGTAGAGAGAGAGAGAGAGAAGAGAGAGAAAGGAAAACTAAAAAATAAGGATTTTTGTAGTTTATTGTTTAATTTCACCGGTCAAACACAGTAAATTTTCAATTTTGATAGAAAAATTAGTCACGGGGCATGTACAATTCAATACACTCTGTTGAAAACGCACATTAGCCGTGGGACAGTTTTTTAGCAATGGAGCGCGTTCACACCCACACCCACAAATAAAACATTTTATTTTATATTTAGCATATATAATAGCATATATTTTTTCTTGATTTACGTTTTGAAATAAGAATATGTTGGCAAACACACCTAATTCCAAAAAATAAAAATTATCAACAAAAATGCCATCGTTGAAGTGTTGTACAAACCGAAAAGTCGCTACTTCTTTACTTCTTTAAAGTTTATTTTACTTATTTTAATAAAAGCCGGTTTGTCGCACGCATTTTTTGTGAAAACCACTATTTTAAACAAGAAATCCTCTCTAAAAGTGTGTGTGTGTATGTGTGTATGTGTGTATGTGTGTATGTGTGTATGTTTGTATGTGCGTGTGCGTGTGCGTGTGCGTGTGCGTGTGCGTGTGCGTGTGCGTGTGCGTGTGCGTGTGCGTGTGCGTGTGCGTGTGCGTGTGCGTGTGCGTGTGCGTGTGCGTGTGCGTGTGCGTGTGCGTGTGCGTGTGCGTGTGCGTGTGCGTGTGCGTGTGCGTGTGCGTGTGCGTGTGCGTGTGCGTGTGCGTGTGCGTGTGCGTGTGCGTGTGCGTGTGCGTGTGCGTGTGCGTGTGCGTGTGCGTGTGCGTGTGCGTGTGCGTGTGCGTGTGCGTGTGCGTGTGCGTGTGCGTGTGCGTGTGCGTGTGCGTGTGCGTGTGCGTGTGCTTGCACGTTTTCCTATAACACTATCAAAACCAAATATTCAGGGTCAAACAGCCAGTGCCTCTCTAAACGCAGTCTCCGGCACCGTCCGCTGCTACACCACTCTCGGCTTACTAGGAACCTACAACAACGATCCAAACGATGACTTAACAACTCCTTCAGGACAAGTGAGTGACCTCAAAATGAGTGAGAGGAGGCGAGAGACCTTCAGAGTGTGGCCACCCCTTCAAACGATCCCTTCGTATTCCTCTGGAGCGATTTTCAGGTAACACGAGTACAAGGCGACACGCACACGGCAAGTACGACACAGATGATTTACGATCAATTTGGAATCACATGTAAGGATTTTTAGAATTTTAAAACTTAAATGGTGTTTTAGGGTTGGTTGATGGAAAGAACGACAAAATTGGGCCTATCTTGTTCTCGGACAGTTTTAAGCCCATTTACAACCCCTTGTTATTTGCATCGACGGGATACCAACCGGTTTTCTGGCCAACGTACTTGGGAGTCAATGAGAGCAGGATCTTCACTATGGAACAGGTTGGCACACACATACACACACTCACGCATACACATACACATATACGCACCCATGCACACATACACACCACATAAACACACACACACAAACGCACACACGCAAACACGCACAGTCACACATACTTACATACACATAATACACATACACACATACTCACAAATACACACGTACACACACACTCCCACTCACACACTCACACTCACACATACACATGCACACATACACACATACATACACACATATACACAAACGCACACACAAACACACACACACAGAGGCACATACATACACAAACACTCACACACACACATACACACACACTCACACAGGCACACAGGCACACACGCACGTTTACACATACATACATACATACACACACACACACACACACACACACACACACACACACACTTTTTTCGTACGCGAATTCGCGTCTGGTGTCATTTCACAGAGCTAAGAGCGAAGTTGGGCAAAGTAGCACTGGCGACGACTATAACTGTTAACGAAAATTCAAAATTCAAAAAAAATTTTGCTACTACGACTTAGGGCTACAACCGTGGCTGAAATTAATCTTGAAATTCCAATGGTAAAATTTCGGCTTGCGGTCCCTAGTCTATAACCATATACATACATACAGACACACACATACACACATGCACACATACACACACGCATTCATGCACACGCACACACGCACACACACATACACACACGCCTTCTTTTAGGTGGTTAGTACCTGCCAAGGCACACCTCAATGCGAGTACGATTACATCATGACTGGTCGCCGAGAAATCGGTCTTACCACCCTCCGTCTCCAGAAGAACTTCTTCAACATGCAAAAGTCTGGAACGAAACAATGTAACTTCACATTTTTATCCCCACAACAAGGCCAATTTCAGTGATTTCTTGTGGCCCTTTGCTGAAGCAAGAAGGAGTGATTAAAACTCCTCCAGCTGCCAATTACCTTGACGGAGACCGAGTTCAATTCTCATGCAAACCGAAGTACTACATCCATGGAGATATCGAAAGGGTGTGCCGAAATGGAACATGGTCTCCTGGATGGTGGGCATGGTGCCGAGACAGAGATCTGGAGTACGCACTGAAGTGGATGACTGCTTTGCTATCAATCTTTGCCATTATTATGGTCTTTGTTCTGATCTACTGCGCCTTGTGGAGTTGTAGAAAGAGGAGACAGAGGGAGTACTTCGAGAGTACGACGGTTTATGAACAGGAGGAGAAGAAGAGGACGCCGAGTAGAATGACTCCCAGCAGCTTGTGAGTTTAGGAAATGTCAAACTCACACTCACACTCACACTCACACTCACACTCACACTCACACTCACACTCACACTCACACTCACACTCACACTCACACTCACACTCACACTCACACTCACACTCACACTCACACTCACACTCACACTCACACTCACACTCACACTCACACTCACACTCACACTCACACTCACACTCACACTCACACTCACACTCACACTCACACTCACACTCACACTCACACTCACACTCACACTCACACTCACACTCACACTCACACTCACACTCACACTCACACTCACACTCACACTCACACTCACACTCACACTCACACTCACACTCACACTCACACTCACACTCACACTCACACTCACACTCACACTCACACTCACACTCACACTCACACTCACACTCACACTCACACTCACATTCACACTCACACTCACACTCACACTCACACTCACACTCACACTCACACTCACACTCACACTCACACTCACCACACTCACACTCACACTCACCACACTCACACTCACACTCACCACACTCACACTCACACTCACCACACTCACACTCACACTCACACTCACCACACTCACACTCACACTCACCACACTCACACTCACACTCACACTCACACTCACACTCACACTCACACTCACCACACTCACACTCACACTCACCACACTCACACTCACACTCACCACACTCACACTCACACTCACCACACTCACACTCACACTCACCACACTCACACTCACACTCACACTCACCACACTCACACTCACACTCACACTCACCACACTCACACTCACACTCACCACACTCACACTCACACTCACCACACTCACACTCACACTCACACTCACACTCACACTCACCACACTCACACTCACCACACTCACACTCACACTCACCACACTCACACTCACACTCACACTCACACTCACACTCACACTCACCACACTCACACTCACACTCACCACACTCACACACACACTCACCACACTCACACTCACACTCACACTCACACTCACACTCACACTCACCACACTCACACTCACACTCACCACACTCACACACACACTCACCACACTCACACTCACACTCACCACACTCACACTCACACTCACACTCACCACACTCACACTCACACTCACACTCACCACACTCACACTCACACTCACCACACTCACACTCACACTCACACTCACACTCACACTCACCACACTCACACTCACACTCACCACACTCACACTCACACTCACACTCACACTCACCACACTCACACTCACACTCACACTCACACTCACACTCACCACACTCACACTCACACTCACCACACTCACACTCACACCCACCACACTCACACTCACACTCACACTCACACTCACCACACTCACACTCACACTCACCACACTCACACTCACACTCACCACACTCACACTCACACTCACCACACTCACACTCACACTCACACTCACCACACTCACACTCACACTCACACTCACCACACTCACACTCACACTCACCACACTCACACTCACACTCACCACACTCACACTCACACTCACACTCACACTCACACTCACCACACTCACACTCACCACACTCACACTCACACTCACCACACTCACACTCACACTCACACTCACACTCACACTCACACTCACCACACTCACACTCACACTCACCACACTCACACACACACTCACCACACTCACACTCACACTCACACTCACACTCACACTCACACTCACCACACTCACACTCACACTCACCACACTCACACACACACTCACCACACTCACACTCACACTCACCACACTCACACTCACACTCACACTCACCACACTCACACTCACACTCACACTCACCACACTCACACTCACACTCACCACACTCACACTCACACTCACACTCACACTCACACTCACCACACTCACACTCACACTCACCACACTCACACTCACACTCACACTCACACTCACCACACTCACACTCACACTCACACTCACACTCACACTCACCACACTCACACTCACACTCACCACACTCACACTCACACCCACCACACTCACACTCACACTCACACTCACACTCACCACACTCACACTCACACTCACCACACTCACACTCACACTCACCACACTCACACTCACACTCACCACACTCACACTCACACTCACACTCACCACACTCACACTCACACTCACCACACTCACACTCACACTCACACTCACACTCACCACACTCACACTCACACTCACCACACTCACACTCACACCCACCACACTCACACTCACACTCACACTCACACTCACCACACTCACACTCACACTCACACTCACACTCACACTCACACTCACCACACTCACACTCACACTCACCACACTCACACTCACACTCACCACACTCACACTCACACTCACACTCACGATAGATTTCAGACCAGAGAAAGAGCCACTGAGAGATCCTACATTGGATGAGCAGCCAGCATACATGAGGCGAGAGGAGCAGAGGAGGATAGTACCAGAATATACAGAGGTAAGAGAGAGAAAGAGAGAGAGGAGGATAGTACCAGAATATACAGAGGTAAGAGAGAGAAAGAGAGAGAGAGAGAGAGAGAGAGAGAGAGAGAGATAAAGAGAGAGAGAGAGAGAGAGAGCGAGAGAGAGAGAGAGAGAGATAAAATTACATCAACTCCTTATTTTCAGTCGCAAACATTCCAAAACGAAGGCGGTTTCTCTCGGTCTTGGCAAGGAGAGAGGAACGGAGAATGGGAACGAGAGTGGACAGCAGAAGGTCCCACCTACACGACGAGTAGAACCTTCGACCGAGCTCCTACTCACCAACAACAACAACAACCTCAATATTACGATGAGTCTGCGATCTAGGCGAGACTACCCGAAATACCTCCTCCTCTCATCCCGCATTCTTTCACTCGGCCGTCGTTGTGACGCCGTAAACTCATGTATATGCCTCCAAATCTGTTGAGATTCCATGATATCATTCGAACATTGTTGATTTAATAAAGATTTTTTGATTTTTTGAAATTTTGCATTGTCCAAAAATAAAAGATTACGGTAAGTAAGCCGAGTACGCGGCGGGAAATGGCATTTTCACGCGCACGCTGTTTTCAATTAAATTTTTGTATCACCTTAAATTCGCTATTATTTTGTTGTTTTAGTGCCGAAATCGCGGAATTTATTCGATTTTAGTGAATTTATTAGTTTTTAAGGCATGGACGGTGCTCCCAGTGATACCGGCCAGGCGCCCGCCGAGCAGCCAAACGGTAAACAAGGAAGAGTGGCGTTGAATCGGTTGTTTTCTTTCAGGGCACCCCGTTTTCGGTCTCTACGAACAGGAAGGATCGGCTGTGTCGATGGAGTCGCAGCAACAGCTGGAGAGCATCCCCGAACATGGACGGCTTCAGGCTGGGAACACCTCCGCTCCCGCTATGAGGTTTGGTGTTGTTTTTGCTGTCTTTCTTTTACGTCATTTTTGGTTTTAAACGTGTACCTACCGTTAAAATAACGCGAAATTTGAATATTTGAAAGTAAAAACTACTGCAGAATGGTGAAATCGGCTTAATGGTGAAAATTCACTCAAAAATCCTCGTTAGGGCAGGGCTGAAATGTAAAGTTTTCCATTTTTTTTTGTCTTGGCACGAAGTAGTGACGTGTTGATGAGTTTTTTTCTATTGTTCCAATCTTAAAGGGCATGACATGACGTCATTCTAACTTTGAATGGCGTAAATTGGAATTTTTATGGCAATATTTCAGCCCCCATTTGTTTTTTTTTCTTGTTTTCCTGGGTAGTTCCGCTGGGTATCATATGAATTGCATAGTAATAAGTAGCCAATTTTAGGCAACTTCGATAACATCTTATTTTCTTGCTAAAGTAAATCAGATAACGTTTAAAAATACGAGGTTAGTACTCCCAAAATGAGAGTTCGTTGCGAGACCACGGTAAAACAAAGCCTTTAACCGTGTCGTGTAGAGTCATCGGCTCACTTCAATTTGATAAATAATCCGTTTTGGTAAAATGGGCGGACCTTTGTGAAGTGACAGCCGGTTGTCTTAACAAGCGCCGTCCGCTTTTTGAAATGTTGGCAAGTCAGCTTTTGGGTCTAAGCGCAGTTAGTGAAGTCTTAAAGGTTTAAAGTTTAGTGAATTTAACCAGCTAACTCATAATTCCCTTCATTTTTATAACTTGTCTTTTCAGTCTGAGTGAGTATTCCATGTTTCGCAGTTGGTTAAGTGACAGCTGGCAATTTGCCAATGCTGCCCTCATGTCTTAGTCCACGGCCGTTCCAATCGGCAACTCGGGTGTTTTCAGCAATAGAATAGAAGTTTTGTCGAACTCCGCCCCTCTTCCTGAATTTGGACAAAAGTCGATCCTTTGAGTGTACTTATTCCACACACCCCAGGGTTATTCAAAGCACCAGCTATTTCCATGGTGTGACTCGTTTTCTTTACGGCCGCATTTATGGGTAATTGGCGAAATGCCCGATTCCTTTTCTCTGTTCTGCGAATTCCTTCAAACATTAAAGCATGAAAGACCGTTGTATTTGGTGAATTTAGCCAGCTAACTCATAATTCAATCCAAGCATGGCTCCGGGCCGGGCCGGCCCGCAATACACAATTTTTCCAAAATGTAGAAAAAAAAAGTTTTTCCTTTTAAAATGTATTAGAATTTAGTTTCTAGCATAAATAAAAAGCAAACCTACAAAGGCAAAAAAGTTTTGACGACGGGGGATCGAACTGGGGTCACTTTGGTTTGCCAGTCCAACCCCTTATCTACTCGGCCATGGATTACATTAAAAAATTATATAGGGTAGTTCGAATCCTCCTTTAAACTTTATCTTTTACACATTGAGAACTATGTTTTCCAACAAAAAGAATGGAAAAATATTAATCTTGAAAGGATTTACATAAAAAATAACTTTATCAGAAAATTTCTCGGCCCGGGCCGGTCCTTGATTTTGCCATACTTGATTCAATCCATTGTTACCATTTGTCTGGCCAGTTTGACTGAGTATTCCATGTTTAGTTCGTGGTGGCGGTTTGTCAAGTGAAGCATGGTAAATTGCCAATGCTCCCATCATATCTTATTCGGCTTAAATTCTGCCGGATTTAAGAGCTTTCGTACTAGAAAATAGTTTTTTTGGCGGAATCGCCATATTATCTTTTTTCACCCCGAAGGTTTCAGATCTCCCCCGCGCCCGGTTGGGCAAAGTCTCCGCTCGATTTCCCTCCCGAAAGGCCCTCAGACGTCGTCCTCTCCTCCGCTGGAACACGCCGCCTCCATTGGAAATGTCGACTCCATGCAATTCCCCGATGTGATTTTCACTTTTACCCCCAAAACCCGTGAAATTTCAGGCAAAGAAGCCGAAAAAGGTGGTGAGCGACTACTACAAGAAGCAGAACGAACTGCTGGAGAACTTCAAAAACGACAGCGAACAGATTCAGGTATTTTAATTGGAATTTCGGTGAAAATCTTCGGTTCAGGTGTTCCAAAAGACGCGTACTCGGCAGAGGTTACAGTCGTCTTCCAGCCAGGATGAGGGACCAGCCAATCCCAGTGACGAACCGCAGGCGCCATTGCTCAAGAACATTGTGAGTTAAAGGACTGGCATTAATCTTTTTCACATTTGTCCTGCCACGAAGAATTTCCTTTTTTAGGACGACGAGTCAGATGTGGAAGTGGCAATGGTGACGCGGGGCTCTCAGCACCTGTCTATGAACAATAACCCCTCTTCCCACAAAGTTTCCCACGAATCTCTGCTGTTGGTTTTACTTTCTTAATAATTTATGTTTCAGATTTTATAATTCTTAGTTATTCCGCTATTTTGCAGAATACGGCACGAAGTGGCTATGAACAAGGCGAAGAATGAGACAAAGGCGGCCGCCCGTTTCGCCATGATCACCCTGCTCGTCAACATCTCCCTTATGATTGCCAAGGTTGGTTGTAAAAGGGTTACTGTAATTGTCCTAGGCGGTCGCGTCGTACCTCTCCGGGTCGCTGTCCATCATCTCCTCCCTCGTCGATTCCTTGGTCGACATCACTTCAGGTTCGTTTTTTGGTTACGATAGGATACTGTATAAATTTCGGTAACTGTTCCCGCAACTACGGTTCTGGTACACGAGTATACCCACAGAAATGTGAAAGAAAAACCAGTTTGTTAAAATGTTTCTGTGGCCCCTAACAAGTACGTAACTTTTCGCGAATCCAGTAACTCGCGTGCAAGCATGGCAAAATTTGGGGCCGGCCCGGGCTGAGAAAGCTATTATCCCCGGAGTACTCAGCGTCCATGGGGGGGGGGGTATAGTCAGCTTTCTACCCCAGTTTTGCCCCCAAAAGTTATGGGTGGGTCCGTCAACTGTCACAGTCTCCCGAGGTATGTCAGCGTCTCTCTGCCCTTATCCCCAAATCGCGTAATTAGTCGCAGCTACCGTAACGCACGCAATTTTGCAGTTACAGTATGCCACGAGCCCTATAATGCAACCAGATTGTGTAACCACGTGGCGCAAAAGGTTTCAGCTACAGTAATTCGGGATCAGCCACAAATTCTTATCATCTGAAAGTTACCCTAATTTGAAGTAATCATAGTTAAAAATAGGCGTCTCTGCGTCAGCTACCGTAGGCCACCAATGCCAAATTATTTACCTACTCTGAAATTATAATTTTTTGTTATAATATCAGTTACAGTAACTTTCCAGGCCTCGTCATCTGGGTGTGTTCGCGGATGATCAGGAAGCGCGATCCCTACCTCTACCCCCGCGGCCGTACCCGTCTGGAGCCCCTCTCCTTGGTAAGTTTCAGCTATTTTGCATATTGTTACGGGCTGGCCCGAACCCATTCCTGTCCCCGGTCGGCCCGTTTTTTCCCTTTATTTTTGCTGCCAATTCTAGAATTTTCTTTAGATAATCATCAGTGTGGTTATGGGCGTGGCCAGTATCCAGCTCATCGTAGACGCTGTCAAGAGGATCTACGCCGCCGTGCAGTACGATTTTCAAGGTAAGATTACGATTTTTAAGTAGTGCTTTTAGGATTCCACTGTCAAAACTACCCCCCCCCCCCCCTCCAACGGAGCCCCCATCAACCAAAGTTAAGGGGGTCCGTTATAACATGGGAACCAAACTTATATTTAAGCCCCGCCCACTTATCGTATTCTTTTATCGATCGTAACTTCCTGTTTTCAGGCATTGGCTCGATCCCCGAACTGGACATGTCGTGGCCGACGGTCGTCATCATGATCACCACCGTCTTCGTAAAGGCCTCTTTGTACATGATTTGCCAGAAGTGGGTATTCTCTATTTGAAATTATCGCTTTTTAAGGTACAACGACCCATCGATCGAAGTCTTGGCCATGGACCACCGGAACGACTGCATCTCGAACAGTGTCGCCCTGGCCTGTGCATGGGCTGCTCAGAGGTGGGTGGAAAATCGTCTTTCGATCGATCCCTGTTGATACTTTTTTTTGGTTTCGGAGTGTCAAAATTGGTTTGTCATTGCTGTCATTTTTTAGACGTTATGAACCGTGACTTAAAATTTGCGTTCTATTTTTGATGTTCCAAAGTTTGTCTGCTGTTATTGGATTAACCCGGTCGAGGTTTTCCAGCGTTCCTAAATTGTTCTGTTACCTTGTAATTTAGACTTTTTATTTTGGCACACGGCTGGCTGGAAATACGGTAACGTACTTGTGGTCAACCATGGCAAAATTTTTGCCGTGCGAGAAAATTGTGGGAAAGGGCCGGCCCGCCAAAGTTTTTTGTTTGGGCGGGGCCATGAAAAATTTCGAGCGGACCGGCCCCTTGCCATGGTTGCTTGTGAGAGGATGTACTCTATTGGCATTAATTGAGGCCGCGTAGAGGAGGCTTGCATTAATATATAAAATTTGTCGTTATTTGTAGAATCCCACCGTGGGAAGGGGTAAATCAGCTTTTTTGGGAGGCTAGCCCATTCCAGTTCTACTCCCACCCTTTCAAAAATGTTTAGCCCATTCACCAAATAAATCAATGCCCCGCATTTGATCGTTATTTTTTCAGATTCTGGTACTACTTGGACCCCATTGGTGCCATTTTGGTCTCGATTTACATCCTCTACACGTGGATGAACACGGGCTACGAGCATCTGACCAAACTGTGTGGAAAATCGGCCAGTCCGGAGTTTATCAACAGAATTATCAAGGTAATCTCTCTCTCTCTTCTCTCTCTCTCTCCTCTCTCTCTCTCTCTCTCTCTCTCTCTCTCTCTCCCTCTCCACCCCTCCATTTCCAGGTCTGCATGGATCACGACGCGCGGATCACCCACCTGGACACGGTCTACGTGTACCACTTTGGTACCAAGTTCCTGGTGGAGGTTCACATTGTCCTCAATGAGACCATGTCTCTCAAAGAGGCACACGACATCAGTGAGACCCTCCAGATCAACATTGAGAGCCTTCCAGAGGTGGGTTTTGAAGCTACAGCACACCATGGTACAGTAAAATCATACCTGGACATTTGGAGTTTGCGGGGACTTGTTTTTTTTAGCTACAGTAACTTTTGTACCAAGTGGTGTCTTTTAAAGGGAAGTTACAGTAACCCTTATTCAACATTTTAGAGTTACAGTAACATTTAAAAAAATAAGCGTTACAATAAGTAAATCACCTTAAAGCTATGTTCTGCCCGGTGAAATTGAGTTACGGTAATTGTGGCACAAACATTTGAGCAGTCAATTCGAATCGGCAACGGGCGGCTGCTTAAAACCAAGCTACCGTAACCCATAATTTAGCGAGCGGTTCTTTCAAGCAAAGTTACAGTAATACTTGTAGAAAGGCTTCAATAAAGGCTACAGTAACCCTAAAGTCGACGGACGGGCCTTTAAATAAAAATTACAGTAATCCTAAATTCAATCGACAGTCCTTTAAAGCCGAGCTACAATGAACCGGTTACCAACGGGCGGCCCCTTAAACCCAAATAACAATAATCCTTGTACGGACGGACCTTTAAAACTAATTTACAGTGACCACAATGTCAACACGCGGTTCCTTAAATTGCGCTCCCTTAGGAATAAAATACAGTATATTTTTCGCCAAATCTACTTCGGCCGATTTGGCGACGTACATGGCCTATCCTATATTGGACGCTTTACTATAGGAACAACATGTAAACATTGGCACGTTGTTCCGAAGTGGATTTGGTACGAACTATACCTAAAACTAATGGCGAAATTTGACAATTCTAACTTTTTTAAATCTCACTTTTTTAGGTGGAGCGCGCTTTCGTGCACCCCGACTACGAGTACGACCACCAGCCGCAGGACGAGCACAAGGTGGTCTGAGGAGCCTCTGCACGTTGTTTACAGCCTGTCCTTCGTTTACACAGCCTGTCCGTCGTTTACATGACATCCGTGGTTTACGTAGAAGCTTTAACTGTCATTCGTTCCCTCTTTCCATTCAGTCATAATATAGTCTTGTCCGGGTCGCGTGTCCCCAGGTGATTTTCATAATAATAGAGTCCGTGCTATCTCGCCACAGAGTATTTCCCCCGACGTGTTTTAGCATATTATAGTTTCTCGATCTTGTTCTAATTACTTGCATTTTAGCGGGTGTGCTGCTGTCGAGTGCCAGAAATAAAGCCTTTCATACAGCAAAAATCAGGTGTTTCTTTAAAGGTCTTCCTTTAGGTCGATAGGTCTAAAGGTCGAAACGTCTGTGCTTTCGGCAACCTAGGTTTTCAAAGGTAGTTATGCTCCCAGTGGAGTTTCCAGTACATCAATTCAATTCCAACGACGGGATAAAAAGATTTAGGTGGTGAAAAATAACCGCGGCACTTAATTTTTAAAAACTGGTCTGGCATCCACCATGGCAGCAAAATTAGATTATGGGAGGTAGAGTTTCGGTATCTTTGTCAAACATATCCATTCCTAAAAGAAATCAGCGGCAAGTCATCAAAACCCAATGCTCGCTAACGGTTGGACAACTTTGAGTGTGCGATCAAAATTTTCGGCCGACCTGTTCAGAAGACTGTCGTGAGATGGTTTATTGAGGGAGCAGCCTGCCGGCAAGGCAGGCTGTAATATGTAACACCGGAATAGGGAATCGCCAGGGGCACGATAGTAAGAAGAATGAGTGTGAAAAAGAGGGAAAACAAAGAATGTTTATTTGTTCTGGGTGGCTGAAAGCATTAAAATTTCTTATCAGTATTATTGATTACTTTCATTCTGATGTGGAAAACACGCCTGTTCTAAAGCAGTGTCTCTTTTTCGTGTTTCGCATTTTCAGATGATCAAGCTTCTCCTTTATTTATTTCGTTCAGTAAAGGGACCGTCAGAGACCTTTATTGAATAAAAATGAATCGTATACAACTTCCAATTCATATGATTTTCCCAAATACTCACGATCAGCCAACGGCTTTCGCAATGTGGTTGCCAGCCATCTATTGAATACTGCCCTGTGAAAACCCCTGACTGTCCCTTTTCAAAGTATTCAATCGGGTTTTCAGCATGAGCCTTCCAAATGTCGGCGTTCATGGGGAACTCATTTTGGCGGATCTGGTCGTTGGTCTCGCGGACATTATCCAGCATAAACCAATGACCGCAAAACGATACATGGAACTTTTCTCGTAAGCCAACGGGTTGCGCAGATCACAAATTTCAAGGGGAATTTCCAAACGAAAAATCCCCAAAACTGAGAAAATTAAGAGTCGGTCTCTGTAAAACTCGAGCAGACCCCGGTCATTGGGAAAAACTTGATGTCTTAGAATCTGCCCAAATTTGGTAAATAAGCTTTCTCTAACAAGAAAACGCTATCCTGAAACTTTTGGCGCTAATTCATTTTTGGCGCCGGGTTACTGTAGGTGCGCCCAGGGGTACTGTAATTTTTCAACTTTATCCAAAGTACTAACATGTATATATCAAAAGATAGATAATTCAATTTTCAACAACATTGTCAATTACACCAACCAACGTTTTCGTCATATTAAAAAGTTTCGGCCCCTTTTTCAGAAAGCGGTTGGCAAGCCGGCTCGGTCATTTCTATGTTTCACCGCTGGGGCGCCTTTGTCAACCGCTTGCTTGAGAAACCGCGCGCGCATTTAGTAAAAATTCGGTTAAAAATTGATTTTCAAGGCTAAAAATTTGTAAAAAAAAAAAAAAAAATGTTTCTTACGGTATAAAAAGCGGAGGATATTTTAGGCGTTTTTACATCCATGAAAATACTTTTAGTCTCTTTTACCGTAACTTCGGTTATTTTTTAAGAAAATTTTTGCGAGACAGTGTTGGTTTCACGCAGAATTGTATCTAGTTTCAGGAAAATTGAGTGCTGCGTTTACCGTTTTTGAAAACTTGCGAGAAAAAAAATGAAAACCTCAAATAATCATGTTTTTTTTGAGGTTATTGGGCCGAAACTTTTTAATATGACAAAAACGTTGGTTGGTGTAATTGACAATGTTGAAAATTGAATTATCTATCTTTTGATATATAGATGTTAGTACTTTGGATGAAGTTGAAAAATTACAATACCCACTGGGCGCACCTACCGTAACCCGGCGCCAAAAATGACTTGGCGCCAAAAGTTTTAGGATAGCGCTTTCTTGTTATAGGACGCTTATATACCAAATTTGGGCCGATTCTAAGACATCAAGTTTTTCCCAATGACCGTGCCCTCTGTTTTAGCTGCTCGAGTTTTACAGAGACGACGTCTTAAACGAATTGCTTTGAAACTAGTCGTGTATTTACAAAAAGTTCATCTGGCGATGTTTCTCGTATGGAGAGAGGCAGACATATGAAAAAAATAAATTCTCAAATTCTCATATTCAGATACCATTTATTTGTTAATTTTGTTTTTAAGACGTCATTTCTGTAAGACTCGAGCAGACCAGTGACATGCAAGCATGGCAAAATTTAGGGCCGGCCCGGGCCGGGCCGAGAAAAATTTTGAAGCGAGCCGGCCCGGGCCGGCCCGAAAAATTTTTTTTTCGTTTTTTTTTTTATTTTTACATTGAAAAAAGGCATAAATTTTCGGCTGAGTCGGGCTGGCCCGGGCCAGGTCGGGCCGGGCCGTGAAAAATTTTGGAGCGGGCCGGCCCGGGTCGGGCCGTTGCCATGCTTGGTGACATGGAAAAAATCGGATTTTTTGAAAACTCGTGTGATAATACCGAAATATGAAGTCCTGAAACTTTTCTGCTCATATGATTTTTTTATTCCCAGGCTATGGTAGTTTAAAGTTGGGTGGGAAGAAAAATCAAAATGCACCAAAAAGGTGACTTGTATTTTGTTTTTGACGGTAAATGCAATTTCAAAAACATCTGTAACAAAATAAGTTCCAAAATAATAGCAAATAAAAAAGTTATCGTCAAAAAATTTTGAAGTTTTTTAAAGTTCTCCGAAAATTTTTCACTTGGTGTAAGAAAATAACAATCATATTTCAATTCTAGACATCATTTGGCACAACTTTTCTTTTAATACCAAAAAATCGGTAGGTACTCAAAATTTTCGGTTCAGCATGTTCAAGACCAGATTTTGCTGGACGTGATTGGCTAAAAACAATTCAGGCATGAGTTTACATTCTGCGAAGGGATGAGTGAAAAAGTGTTGTGGAGGAGATTTCAAGCTGAAAACGTCTTCATGGAAAGCGTGTATGAGCAAACAAAATATCTTATTACTGCATACATAGAAGATCTTTTCGAAGTTTGAAATTAAATTGACTGTCAAGAATATAATTTTCAGAAGTTCGCTGAAAAAACCAACGAAGAACTGGTTAAAGGATATACAAAAGAATGGCACGGGTTTAAGTTAACCGCAAAAGTAGTCAATGGAGTGCTATCCTTTATGAACCGGACCTGGATCGCGATTGCGATAGACAATGAAAATAGGGAGATCTACTTCATTTACGAAGTTAGTTGTCATTTGAAACAGGCGTGTGCGTGTGCGTGTGCGTGTGCGTGTGCGTGTGCGTGTGCGTGTGCGTGTGCGTGTGCGTGTGCGTGTGCGTGTGCGTGTGCGTGTGCGTGTGCGTGTGCGTGTGCGTGTGCGTGTGCGTGTGCGTGTGCGTGTGCGTGTGCGTGTGCGTGTGCGTGTGCGTGTGCGTGTGCGTGTGCGTGTGCGTGTGCGTGTGCGTGGGTGTATGTGTGTGTGTGTATGTGTGTATGTGTGCGTGCTTGCGTACGTGTGTGTGCGTGCTTGCGTACGTGTGTGTGCGTATGTGTTTTTGTGAGCGACGACGCTCTCCTTCGATCTGGCACACGATCGCTTCGAGACCCATGCTTGTGGCCACAATCAACTGTTGCTTAAACTATAATCATATTGAAAGATGGACCCCTTTTTGCTTGCTACTGAGTTGAGCTACGCCCTTACAATATCTGCAATTTTATGGCACGCGTTCGCTTGGAGATCCTAAGGTGGGATTAATCGCCTTGAAAAGGAACCTGACGGTCTCTTTAAGTGGAACTTGGCAAATATAATGGGGTTATTTCATGTTATATTGGTTTTTACAGGCTTTTTTGTATAGCTTTAGATGGCCACCAAACAATGGAAAATGGCCATGACTTCGAGTCTCGTGAACAAAATCGTAGAGGCATCACTGAATCTTCTACAGCGAGGAGGTGGTGATGCGAGTGCCGAGATCTCACTCGTCGGCCAAGTGATCGAATCGTTTGGTTTAGACGAACTTGGAATTCCATGTCCCGAGATCAGAAATTGGATAGCACCCGGTTCTCCAGATTTCGAGCCTGAACCTGATGATGGGGTTGTTCCCCTTGTGGCACTAAATCGCAAGAGGTTGGGAAGTCCTCTCCCAAGAAATTGAAGCCCCTGGGCCGGACGGGACCCCCTTTGGCCGCCCTGGATCTCTCCGTGCCGCCCTCTTCCGCAATGTCTTCGTCTCGCGCCCTCTGCTCGGTTCTCAGTCGCCTACTCAGTTAAACTTTTCCCTTTGATCGTATTGTTGTTGTTTGTTGCGCCCCCCAATGTTGCTATCCACTGTTTCTTCTCTGTTTCTCTCTCTATCTCGCTTAAAATATTCTTCTATAACCTATTGCACATTGTCTACGCTCACAAAAAAATGGAAAGAATGAACTGAATGTAACGTTTAAAAAAACCACAAAAAAAGCATTTCTTTGGTGTGAAAAAGCAAATAGTTCCTCCAGCAATATTTTCCTTTTTTAATGTTTTCAAAAACATATCTCATCTATAAATCACAGAGCTAAAGCCAGTCGGATGTGTCAGCAGCCGAGCAGCCGGGTCACGCAGCGAAAGCGTTGGGTCCCGAACCGATAGAAAGCTTGAAATTTTTTCGAATTATTGAAGGATTCTCAGTTTGCTGCGAAAACATTCTGTCACGAAAAACTAAACATTCTTTTTAAAACGTTTAGAAACCATTGAGCCAAATCAGATACGGCTTCCTCGGCGGGCTGTTAAAGGGGATTTTCGATATTATCAAGGTGAATACCTCCATTCTTCGGCAATGTCACTTGTCTGTACCACGTTTTATTTTAAAAAAAATTGTTTATTAAACCCTTGGAAACAACAAAATTAATTTAAAAAGCGAAACCGACGTGGAGTCGAAAATATATCCGCAACGGAGGGAAGTTGAAGTTTTCAAAATTGGAGGTTGTTTCTTTTTGCTTATGTTGTTTTCCGCCTTTTTCCCTGTTTTGCTGAATTTTCTGATAAGTGTTTGGATTTGCTGTCGAGAATAGCTATTTTACCGTTTTCCTCAGCTTTCAACTCGCTCTACGCCTGCCAGAATTCTGGAAACCCTCCCCCATGTAATTTTTCGTTTCAGGATGGACGAATCGTTTGAAAACCGGACTTTCCAAGGAACCTGGGACGCCGCCGTGCTTCTCGAGGACGCCATCACCTGTGCCCAGTGGTAATTTTCGCCCAATTTCATGCATTTTTCTCGTTTTTTAGCGGTCAAACTACCGAAGAACTACAACATCTTGGGACTGTGTGCAAACACGGATTCTGCTGGTTGGTTTTCTTTTGAACTTTCTTTCAAATAATGTTTTCAGGAGTTGCATCAAGCAGATCGGAAAGGTCGCCTTCGCCCAGTGCGACCTGTGCGCCTCGCCTCTGGAGCCCGCCAAGCCTACGCCGGCCAGGACCCTCAACGGCATGTTCAAGGGAATCCAGCAGTTTAAAGACCTCCTGAATTTGGTGAGTATTTATATTGATGTTAATGTTTAAAGGACTGCCACGCATCGAGTTCATAATAAAAAACTGACTTGAAGTAGTCAAAATACGGTACTCTTATCATATTTTCTGAAACTTTGCCGTTTTTTGACAACATGATACGTGTTTTATCTTAAAGGGCGGGGTATAAATGTTCCTTTATTGTCAGATTCACTGGTTCCAATCACGATTGATTTTGAACTCCGGGTTACGGTATATCCTACGAAAGTTAAAAAGTCCGTACTCCAAACGAATGCTTAATTGTCTGTTTTCATTCGTTTTAACTCGTAGGATTTTTATTCGTCCGTATTTTGACATTCCTTTCACCGGAAACATCTTTGGTTCCCACCGCGAACGATACACTGACGTGACTGCACTGCGTCAATTATTATAATGACGTCATCAATCCATGCTGACGCCCGGCTGGGTATTACGGTAGACCACACAGCAAGAAAGGGGATATGTAAACTTTTTCTAGCCCACCGCTGGCTGCAGTTTTCCGCTGAATGTGATTTTAATCGTTTAAATTTGGTTCTGATTCGTGTTTTTTTCAGTACGAGAATGCCGCCATTGCCGAGGGCATCACGGCCGTCGCCAAGTCGAAGGCCCAGAAACGCGCTGCCACTCCGCCGAGAAGGTAGTGTTTTCGTGCTCCAGCGCTAATTTTACCGTTTTAAAGGACGGTGGCCGAGTTTTTAGCCACGCAGCAGCACGTCAACGACGACTATGAGGATGACAAGGCCTCATCCCGTCCGCCGTCTCGCCTCCGAAGCACCACCCCCACTGCGCAGAAGAGGGGACGGGTCACGCCTTCGCCTTCGAAGAACCGCCCGCCGAGCAGACAGGGCTCCTCCACGAAGAAACCGGCCAGGAGTGATCGCTCCAGGACCGTCTCGGGGTGAGTGGTTTTGGGACCCAAGCCCTATTGGGAATTTCTGGCCTATGGTCATTCGCTAACTTGGGTGGTCCAGAACACCCATGCATATCCTTGGAAGGTGAACTGCCGTACCCACCCTTATTTTGGGGCTGAAAATAAGGGTAACCCCTTTCCTATAGGAATTAAGCTATGACTTTTACAAGAAAAAATGTTGATAACAAGGTTAAAGGTTGGTTTTCATTACTCTCTACCCCCTTTTCCGGCAAACCCCACATTTCTTTGTGCACACCTCCCCCGGCACTGGATTTAGAGTATGCTCATGGTCCCATCGCGATTAGGATAAAGGTCAATTAAAGGGTTTATGACAGCCCCGATCGCTATGAAATGTCTCTTAAACGGGTCCTATCGCGACAAAATATACCCATCACTGTTTTTAAGGTATGGGTAATAGGCCCCGACGCCACTAAAGTGGGGGGGGGGGGTAATTGGCCCCATGGCGTTTAAAGGTCCTGCTTTTGGTCCGATCTGGAGCAAGGGAATGTGTAACTGGCTCCATATCGATTGGGGGCCTCTGTTTAAGTGGTTCTATCGCGATTAAAGGGCTGGGCATTTGAGCCAATCACAATTAAAGGTCTGTGTAGCTTGTCCATGTAATGAAAGGACTGGGTAACTGGTCCCATCGCTATTAAAGGGACAGTCAGGCGGGTTTTACAACATTGGCTCATTTAGGAGAGAAAAATTCGCTGATCAAGGAAATGTATATGACTATGGGTCGGAAATGTACCGTTTTCGATAGACCTGACTTCAAAGTGTCCAAAAACGGCCGACCGTCCGCAGATTGTGCGGATGGCCAGTACGTCCTGCGTGTCCGGTATTTACAAGGGATGCTAATAAACCGAATTCATTCTAATTGACTGAGATAGCTGTGAAAATGAGGAGGGTGCGAGACAATTTTGCATAGTTTATTCGCATAATTTCCGACCGTATCCGATCGAAAATGAAATGAAAAGGCCCCTTACTGCCCCTTTAAAGGTCTGTGTAACTCGTGCATTTTTCATTGAACGTCTCGAAAAAGAATGGTCTTAGTACAATTAGTGCTATTGTAAATGGTTCCACTATAATAGAATATTTAAATAGGCGGTATCGTTAACATTATTTGGTCTCCCAGCGAATGTGTGTACCTATGTTTTTTCAGCTGCAGCTCCATCTCCATCGAACTGGACGACTTCGCGGATGAAAAGTCGCCGGAGAAGAATCTATTCAAAAAAGAGCCCAAGTATGGTCACCTCCGTGGATCGTGTTAAAGGACTATTTTCAGGGAAGAATACCTCTCCCCCGTTCTGCCCAAATGGGATGTCAAGCCCCTGGCAACTTCTACTCAAATTCCCACGCTGTTTATGACGCAGCAGTTTACACAGTATCAGCAGCCCCCCACTCCTGTTACGGTAAGCGATGTTTTGACTATGTGTTTGGTCCTGCAACGAACAAAAGTTACAGCAAACAAAGAGCCCTACAACTGTAAACTGTCTAAACTAAAATTTACATATCGACGGTAGATTTCTTTCGTTTTATGTCCCCTTTTTAGCCGGCCATCGTGCCTCACGTTCCCACCGGGCGATCCTTCGAATTCACCAAGAAACCGGCGACCGTGTTCGGAGCCAAGGACACCAAACACGACGTTTGTACCTTTTATAGATAAACAATCAGACCATTTTCAGAAACTTTTCAACAGTGCTGGACCCTCCAAGAAGCCAGTTAAGGAGGAGAGAAAGTCGGGAGATTTCACGCCTTTATTGCCGAAAAAGGAGGATTTCTGCACGCCGACGCGCACTCCCGCCCAGTCCCACTTCGACCCCAACATGCTCACTTTGGTCAGTTTTCGCCAGGTTCTCTCTTAATCTGCAATTCGCAAAAGGTTTTAGCTATGTCTTGTGCGCAGCTCCCTTTTATGAAAGGAAAAATATGCATAGTGTGCTGTTCCGTAATTCGTACCTTGTGGATGTCACTAGGGGGCCAAAATGACGTCATTATGGTCTTTAGCGCACCCTCATTTTGGAACATACCTGGACAGATGGTGCATGCGGAACCTTGGTTTTGAGGAGTTGCTTTGTGTGGGGGCCTTGTAAAAAGGTGGGTTCTTGATTTTTGGGGTCCCCCATCTATTTGCGGGACGCTACTTTTTGAGCAACCTCCGTGCTGTGTCCAGGTATGCCTTGGAAAGATACTTTTAGTATGTCCCATGGCTGATTCTTCCTACCCTTAACTGTTGGGGGTGAAAATTTTTGAACCCCCCTTAACTTTGGGTATTTTGAGCAGGGTGTTTTTTTTAGGTCTTCCGTAACATGTGAACGCTTGTATACATGTGAACGAAACAAATCAAGGTAAAAGGTTCGGGTAAGAGTGGTCCATTGTTTGGGTAACTTGGGTCAGCCCAGTGAAGGGTAAATGTTTGGGTAAATTTGCGCCACTATTAATGTTTGGGTAACTATTCAAATCAGTTTTGTCGTTATCAAGGGTAAATCTGAAAAGAAAGAAGTTTGCGCTATATCCTCCCTTTTTTGTAATAATTTCAATAGTTTAGGAGTAGTCTACCGTATTCCGTGACAGCATGGTGGCAATCGGGTCCAAAATGGCGTCATTATGACCGCTGACGCTTCTTCGTAATTAAGCTTGCAAGAAAAGGCAGGTATGACCCGCGTATTGTTCGGCCGCGATACATTTGGGCCATACCTGGGCAACCTACCGCGGGGGTCAATTTTGCGAGGCCCCCTGCAATTGTTGAAAGCGTCGAAAATTTGCGACGGATCTCCTTTTCTAAGAAAAACTGCCGAAAACTTAAAATTGCGACGCCCCTACCACCCCATATTGGGGAGCTTGCCCATGTATGATTTGGGCAGGGGTGGCTGATCAGCGGGCTGGGCTGGGCCGGGTCGAGAAAATCTTTTTCAAAATCATGATTTTTAAGTTCTGTTTTTTGATTTGAACTACCCTATATAAATTTTGTATGTTTTTCATGGCCGAGTGGCTAAGAGGTCGAACTGGTAATCCGAAGTTGCCCCAGTTCGATCCCCCGCCGGAAAAACTTTTTTGCCATAGTTGTTTAATGCATTAGGTACAATAGAAACGTAATTCCTTCGAATAAATCGTGAAAAACTTTTTTTTCAACTTTGGGAATTTTTGACCGCGGGCCGGGCCGTGAATTTTTGGAGAGCGGGCCGGCCCGGCCCGTAGCCACCCTTGCATTTGGATAACTGCTCCCATTCATTAAAGGTCTGTCTAACGGGTCTCCATCAATAAGGTCTGAGTAACCACTTTCTCGTTTAAAGGACTTAGGAACTTGTTCAACATCTATTTAAGTCCAGCAAATATCAACGTTTTAGGAGCGCGGAGCGCCTCGTCGATCGCTTACCCACAGACACGGAGACAGAGAGGTCATCGCCGCCGTGATGAGCGCCGACCTGGACTCCGTGCGGAAACTCATCGCGGTACGTTATTATTTCTACGGGCCGATCCGAGAAACCCCTCCCTACAAATCGGTAAATTTTAGGCCGACGCCGACTTGAACGAGTTCGACCCCGAGCTGGGAACGCCGCTCTTCATCGCCGCTTCGAGTGGAAACCTGGCCATGTGCGAGCTGTTGGTCGAACACGGAGCCATTATAAACGCACACTGTAGGTTTTTACGGTAGTTAGGGTTACGGTAGACAAGCTATCGTAATTTCGGCTTTCCAATAGTGCGGAATCGCATATAAGCTTTTTTTCAGTACTATTGACATCCAGCTGGCACGAAATACATCATCTCTTGAATTTTCACACTTTCTTTATAAAGGGACGGTGTGTCAACGGTCATAATGACGTCACTCTGGACCCTATTGACACCCGTCTGGCACTAGATTCGGTATTGTACCCACAAAGTTTGGATTTTTCACTAAAAAACGGCAGCAGCAGTCATAGTGACGTCTCTTCTTGCCCTATTGACACCTGGCTGGCGTAAAATACGGGAGACCAGACCACCAAGCATGGTAAAATTTGGGGCTGGGCCGAGAAAATTTGAAAACCGGGCCAGCCCGAAAATTTTTTTTCGTTTCCTTTGATTTTTACATTGAAAAAAAAGCATAAATTTTTGGTTGAGTTGGGTCGGCCCGGGCCGGGCCGTGAAAAATTTTGGAGCGGACCGGCCCGGGTTGGCCCGTTGCCATGCTTGCAGACCGCCCACAAAGTATGGAATTTATTTAAAATGGATGTGTCAACTGTCATAGTGACGTCACTTTAGGTCTTATTGACATCTGGCTTTGCATAGACCATCCATAAAAGTTTGAATTTATTTTAAAAAGTATATCAGCTGTCATATTGACATCACATCGGACCCTATTGACACCCGGCTGGCACGAAATACTCTGGACCAGACCTACAATTTAGCTTTTTTTTTTTTACAAAAGGGAGTGCGCATTGGCTACAGAGCAAACTTTCAGCTTGTTTGCGTATAATAATTCGTTTTTACAACAAAAAAGTCTCCTTTGCATCATCTATCCGTTAGTTTTCAGGCGGCCAAGAGTGCAACACGGCCCTCCACAGCGCCGTGAAGAATCATCACGAAGAGGTGGCCCACTACCTCATGTCGAAGGGAGCCAGTCGTCAGGTGCCGCCTTTTTAAAGGTCTAACTAACATTCTTTCATCAGGTCCGCAACATTCGCAATATGACGCCGGCCCAGATGGCCGATGACTCGTCCCCTCTGAGGAAACTTGTGGAGAAGTACAAGAAGTACCCGAAACAGATGCGTAAGTGGCTTTAAAGGACTGCTTGGAGAATTTGATGATTACGCTCAGGCGGGTTATTATTGTAGTCGGTCATCTTACCGGTTTGACCTACTTTTACCCCAGTATCTGGTTAATGAGGGGCCAGCCAATGAGTTTGCGACCTATCGTACCTTTGTCTACAGTAGCCGTCAAATGACCTATCGTACACTCACGCTTTTTGAGCTACCATTCTGTGAGCTACCGTACATTTGGTTACAGAACCCGTTAAATGACCCACAGTACGCGTGGATTTCGGTATGTTACCTACCGTAAAAGCGTTTGTCGGTCTATGTCCTACCGTATATTTGGCTACTGATAGTGATGAGCCGTTCGGCGACCTACAGAACACTTACGCCGGCCTGTGACCTACCTTTGGCTACAGTAATCATTGAATTGTATACCGTATACGCTGATTTCGGTTACATGCTGTGTTCCCTACTGTACACGTGAGCTGTCAAAATTTGGACCCGGCCCGAGCCCTGGCTCAGGTCAAATTTATCAGTCTTGTGTAACCTACCGCACCCATGGATCGTTTTGAAACCTACCGTACACGCTGGTTTGGGTCTGGGACCTATGGTATCTGTCTCTTCAGTAGATAAACCGTTAAATGACCTACCGTATGTTTGGCCACCGGTAAATAGCCTACGGTACACTTCTGATTTAGTCTTCGGTACCTACAGTATCTTTGGCTACAGTAACCGTTAAGGGACATACCGTACACACGCGCTTAGGTATGTGACGCCGATCTTTGACCTACCAGAGGCTAGTAATCATGGTCTTGTATAATATACCGTAGTCGGCTAGGTATTGTAGACCATTACCTTTGAACAGTGCGTCCTTGATCTCTCAGTTTTGAATTATTGTTATGCAGTTTTGAGTTTTTTTATTGTAGAATTACTCTTTTTATCTTTTCTTTTTCAGCCATACCTCCTCGCTTCCCCTCGCACATCGTCGTCTGCATTGACGAATTTTCTCAGAAAGCCCTCTCCCGTGGCATGATGGAGAAAGCTCAGAAGTACTTCGAGGTTTGTTTTTTACACACACACACACGCACACGCACACACGCACACGCACACACGCATACACATACACACACCAAACTCTTGTTTCCAGGTGGAGTCCGACCTCACCAGTGACACTACCCACTTCGCCGCCGTGATAGACAGTGAGGGTATAGCCAATGGCAGTAATCAGAAGCTCATAACGGCTATGCTCCGTGGGTTGAAGGTCGTCACTCTGAACTACATCGAGGACAGCATCAAGATCGGCGAGGTCATAAGGGATTGGTGCCCGTATGAGGTGGGGTATATTTTTGGTTTAACTCAATTTGTGTGTCAATTTTCGTGTTCGGCTGCTTTTAAAGTATCCCTTTTTCACCCTTCCGTTTTCAGGTTAGTCGAATCCGTTTCCGCGAGCATCCCGTCGCCGAGGGCAGTGTGGTCCGCTGCCGCCGTGCCAAGGAGCGCCTGGTGAGTGCTTTCTTTAATATAAAATATAATTTTCCTCTTTAGGAACCCGGCCTCTTCAAAGGCTGCAAGTTCTTCATTTTCTCCAAGCACTTCCCCACCTACGGTATGGATTTCTTTTCTTATTTTTTTTTATTTAAAAAAAACAGACAATATACCACGTTTTCGTAATATTCTGTTTTAGGAAAGCGTCCGTTCCTTTCGAACGTCATCCTGCTGGCGGAGGGAGAAGTGCTGAACAAGGAGCCGCCCATCGACGAGAACGACCCGCTGCCCTTCCACAAACAGGAGCTGGCCTCTCCCTACTTCATTCTCTACGAGCAGGGGACCAAGGTAATTGAAAGAGAGACGTCTATCGGCTGGTTTTGAATAGTCGCCGCACCTACCATATCCAGGGTTACGATAATTAGCCCGATCTACAGTAACCGGTGGTACAGTAATTCGCCGATTGGACCTACATTAGCGGTCACGCAAGTTATACTAATTATGCTCTGATCTACAGTAATCTGTGTTACAGTAACCACTAGATTTGTTGGGCAGTGTAGGAATGGGGTAGAGGCATACTGTAACCGGAGCTACAACAATTAAGTTATCTTCGTAACCTGCGATAAGCTACAAAAAAGCCAGTTTCTTGTCTACCGTAATTGTTTCCGGAGTTACAGTAATTTAAATGGCCTACCGTAAGCTACAGTTCCAACGTTTGTTCTGTCTCTACTGTACAGTAATCACCAAACTTACCGGTTACTACCGTAGCCATTGATATTGCTTCTCATGACGGAAAAAATCCCTCCGCCCGGGCCGGCATGCTTCTCATGCCGGCCCGGGCGGAGGGATTTTTTGGGACTACCCGGTCATGGCAAAGTCAAAACAAATTTTATCGGTATAAATCGGTACAATTACTTGTAACCTACTTTAAATAACTTAACAATGTTTGTTATTGACGTAGTAGTCAATGTTGATTGTGCAAGAAGATTTTCACAGCCGAGATCGAACCCGGGTCGTGTGGGTGGCAGTCTGATCCGTGACAAACCCTGCTACACCTAAAATATCTACATCTCAACAGTACAAGTGTTGTGATCATGTAGTTGGAGAACATCTGTCTATCGCTTTTCGTACTATAACCATTGGTCGATGAATCAGTATCTGCTTGATTGATTGCCTACCGTAGTTGTAACGGAATTTGGGAAGCATACATGGGGCAGCCCGGCAATGACTGCGTGGGGGCCTGTCTCGCCAAGAGGGATTTCTTATAAATGGGCGGGGTTATCACGGGCCGGGCCATTTCGAAAATTTTGGTCGGCCCGGTTGGCCCCTTTTACCCTGGACCACCCAGTCAGATTGCCACCCACACGACCAGGGTTCGATCGAGGTCGGTGACATTCTTTTTTGTACAACTAATATTGACTTAAATGTTAGTAACAAACATTATTAAGTAATTTAAAACATTTAGATTCCGACCAAGATACTTGACGACGCAAGGTACCACAAGGTGTCTCCTGGATGGCTCTTCGAATGCATAACCAGATACGAGTTCCTGACGCCCTACTGACACCGGTTTTCCCCAGTTATTACACAGTTTGTTATGTCGCTATTGTTACATTTCCCTTACCCTTTTACTCATGTTCTCAGGCTGCGATACGGGATTGGTAAAACTTGTTTGTTTTAGTTTTTTATTTTGAGGGTACGAAGATTTCCTCAGGGTCTTGGAACAAAAACTCAATGTGGGGGTCTTAAAACGAAAACTTAGTGGGTTGAAAAAAAACACAAAAAAACAACGAAAAAAAACGAAAACTTAGTGTGTATGTGGGGCGGTCTTGTAACGAAGCTTGGCTTTTGGGGTCTTGAAACGAAAGCTTAGTGTGGGGGCGTCTTGGAACGAAAACTCTCTCTCTCCTTAAACCGATAAAAATTCATTTATTTTCCTGTGTACTAACAACTTCTTGTACTCGTAATCGCATCAGAGAGGGAAGGTGGAACTACGTCATTGGGCAAGGATTTTTCACATAATATTAAGATTCGATTTCTCCCTGAGGATGTCTAAGTTCCGTGTTTCACATGTCTGCACCGCAGAAACGACTTTTTGGGATGAAATGTACACAAACTACAACATTGGGGGGTCCTCTTAATTGGAAATTCCCTTCTAGGCCGGGCTAGAAATGGGTTATGATGAGTTCGTCGTCGGAAGACGGACCGGGAGAGGGAGGACGTTCGTAGAGTTCTCGGACCTGGAAAAAATATTGGCTTTTAGGGTAAACGGCTAATTGCGTACGTGCCAAAAATGACGTAAATTTGCTTATTTCTACAGTAAAAAAGCTTACCCGACTCGAAATTGGCCTCTCATCGTTGAAACTGATAGAAACACTGCTTGGAGCGGATAGATCTCTGAATAAAACGAACATTTAGGTAGATTTAGAAAATCTTACAGCGTGGATTTGGTTGACAAAGGAGTTGCAGGCGTAGAGAGGGACAATTGGTTGGGCCGGGGAACTTGAGGTGGTTCTGTGGAGAGTTGGCGGCGTGGAGCAGGTCTGGGAGAGTTTTGAGGAGTGTTTGCCCTCATTCTCTGAAAATGAGGTAGTGAGTGCGTGCGTGCGTGAATAAGTGAGTGAGTGATTATAAAACCGTCTCTGAATGAATCGAAGCGGCCCAAGTGAGGCCACTGTCTTAGAAATTAGGTGATCGCCTCAGTCGGTTCAAATTTGGTCAAGAACCAACGGACATACCAAAAATTAAATTTCTCCTGATCGAATCGATCGAAAAGTTCACTTTCAAAGGCAATTTCATCATGATGGGTTCCGTATAATTTCAACATCATCGTCAATGTATGTTTTCGAGGGCAAAGAAACGTAGAATTCAATGTTTAGGGTCACTTTTGCGCGCCTTATAAGTCAAAGGTCGAAATGCGAAAAACTGAATTTTCGAACACAACATTTCACTTTTTTGACGTTTTTGGGTCCTGTGCGGAAGAACACAAACTTATCGTTTTTAAGATTTGGTGTATCTAAGACTAAACCTACTGGAACATCCCTGTTTCCAATAATTTTGACCATTGTTATGAAAAACGCAGTAACCCAGATCAAAAGATAGATATCGACTACGAATTTCAAAATGTCGTATTGACCACATTTGATCTGATTCTGAAACTATCATCTAATTTCGAAGGCCTGATCTAGTTTTCCAGAGACAACGTCTTAAATGAGTTAGTGGGTGAGTGAGTAAGTTAGTTAGTGAGTGAGTATGTGAGTGAGTTAGTGATTGACTGAGTGAGTGAGTGAGCTAGTAAACGAGTAAGTGAGTGAGGTAAAATTCTACTCACCCCTGGAAGAGATCCATCCGCTCCATCCTTCTTACAGTACACTCCGCCCTTTAAAATCCCCGTCAGTTGTCTCTCCCTCGAGTGCTCCCTGTACCGCTCCCTCATCTCCCCAGAAACGTAAACTTGGTTCAAAAAAGTAGTCTTCGATCCAAATGAACTTCTATAAATCTCGTTTTTCTCTTCAGTCGCTAAAACTAACGATGTATTCGTAGTGGTTCCATACCCACTGCTTGTAGGAGTGCCCCTCGGGATGAAATAAGCCGGGTTGTCAATGGTAACTGAAGTTAATTTATAAAAATAAGTATCTAAATTTAAAAAAAAAAAGTCCTAAAAACTTACTGGGTGAGGTGAACCCATTTGGAATGTCAATAGGGGACGGGTCCCTTGTGGGAAGCCAATTGGGCGGAAGAGCGGGCCTCGTGTTGATCTTGTAACGGCCGGCACTGTGCCGAAGATCGTCTTCTGAAAATGGAACATTTTAATTTTCTTAACGAAGTTTCAGTATTTCGCATAATTTCGCAATTGTGGTTTGAGACGGCTGCCTCTGTGATTACAGTCAAGGGGCAGATAGCTGGCGCCAACGCTATCTCGGCAGCAAAATCAGCTGCCTTTCTTGTAAACATACTCATAAAATTTGGGCAGGTTTTGGGTACTGGAGGTACGGCAAAAATCACTCTCACTCACTCACTTACTCACTCACTCACTAACTCACTCACTCAATTTCACACAAATTTACTCGCTGGCCTTACAGTGAGTGTAGTGTTAATTTCCCCACATGGGGTCCTGCCACGAGACCCGTAATCCCCAAACCCAGAACCACCCAAAACAAGTTTAGTCATAAAACAAGAGTTCTGGATGTATGTCGACCCGTGCCTTATCAGCTTTCAATTTTCACGTCGCTGCATGTAAACTTTCGAAAGGGATCATTTATTGATTTTCTCGACGCCTAATTTGTGGAATTCAAAAAAGTTCGCAAAAGGTTTAAATGGAAAACTTACTGGTTGTGTGAGGCACTACGTGGTCCAGGAGACTGCTGCTTCCCAGCTGAAAAAATCTTTGAAAAACGAATAAAGAGGTATATATGAAGAGTAGATATTAGAGAAAATGACAGAGAAAGAGACAAAAGGTGATTGAGACTGAGGCATAGAGATTTACTCACCCTGTCATCTAATCGCGGCCTAGGCATTGTGCAAACGTGACCCACTTCGCTGTGTGACCTAAAAGTACCTTAACCTTAACCTTAGCTTAGGGTGCCTACCGTCCGTAACGCACTTCATTTCTAGTAGATGAAGGAAGATCCCTCTCGTCAATGTGGATAAGGTGTCTGAAGCAATGAAATAGATAAATACATAAATTTGTAACTTACTTGAAGTTTCCAGGAGAGGATATCTCCAACTTTCCATTGCTCCTCCTTCTCTCCTTTAACCATCCTTTGAGGGTAGGCATGTACGCGGAAGAGCAAAACAGGCGCAGGTTGTGGACGGCCGAACCCCCAGGAATGCGAATGCAGCGAGCAAAGCCGTATCAGTAATCGATCGATTTACGGCGAGCAGCGGTGGAAAAAAGATGAAACACCCTTTCCGAGAAGAAATTTTGAAGGCTCCAAATTTGAAAATAGCAGGGAGAGAGTTATTTGGAGGCCAGTCTGGGGAATGTGTTGATTGAGGAGTTATCAGCCGGAACTGCGGCTGGCACGGTGTTTTTCGTTCTGAGAGATAGAGGGACAGAGATAGAAAGGATCTCTGTCTCTGTCTCTGTCTCTGTCTCTGTCTCTGTCTCTGTCTCTGTCTCTGTCTCTTTCTCTGTCTCTTTCTCTGTCTCTGTCTCTGTCTCTGTCTCTGTCTCTGTCTCTGTCTCTGTTTCTGTCTCTGTCTCTGCCTCTGTCTCGTTCTGTCCCTCTTTCTTTCTTTCTTTCTTTCTTTCTTTCTTTCTTTCTTTCTTTCTTTCTCTCTCTCTCTCTATTTCTATCTTTTTATCCTTTTCACATTAACACACTTCATTTGAGCAACAATATAATACTTGTGAAGACACATTGAATCAATCGAAGACACTCGTGAAAGGCTTCAGCATCGGTCATCAGACTGAGGTGAAAAGTAAGGTAGACGGTTGGCCTTTGCCAACAAAACAGTCCAGAATACAATGTTGAAAATTAAGAACTGAAATTGAAACTTTATGAAAAAGTAGTTTTTTGAACAAACCGCAGTGGGAAATAGGATTCTGCTTGCAATATCGATATGACTATGACTGACACAAAAACGCATGGGTTGCTTTACGACAGCAATGATTGAGGTGTTAGCCAGGTTGCAGGTGCACTCGGCAAGACGGGCATCTGAATTGTTAATTTATTCTTAACCTTAACCTTAACTTTAACCTTAACCTTAACCTTAACCTTAACCTTAGCCTTAACCTTAACCTTCATGTTAACCTTGATCTTAACCTTAACCTTAACCTTCATCTTAACCTTAACCTTAACCTTAACTTTAACCTTTACCTTTACCTTTACCTTAACCTTTACCTTTACCTTAACCTTAACCTTAACCTTAACCTTAACCTTTACCTTTACCTTTACCTTAACCTTAACTCTAACCTTAACTGTAACCTTAGCCTTTCCTCTCTTACCATGAAGTAGATCTGGAGTTGGTGGTGCTGGGCGATGCTCCATCTTCTTCTCCCTTCTTCTTCTATCCTCATTTTTCTTCTGAAACCCCTCATTCTCTCATCTAACCCTTAAAATCACCTTGCTATAAGCAACACAGGCGAATTCTATGAGCGCAAGGACCACGAGCAAGTAACAGAAGCCTAGGTAAACGTCGACTGCCTTGATGTAAGCGACTGGCGGAAGGCGGCGGTTGGTACCCGTCATCAGATGAGTCTCCGTGAGAACCGTCATCACTCCGATGATCGTTCGAGAGGGGGCCGAGTCTCGAGAAATCCAGAAAGACACCTAAAACCAAGGGAATGTTTGGCGTTAGAGCAAGGTTACGATTTTTGGCGTTGGAGCGCAAAGACTGAACGGTGTCCCGTTTTCGCGTTATTGTCGTTCATGATAGGTGTAAATAAAACATCAATGAAGCACGACTTTTTTTTTACAAACTGGGTTAGATCGCATTTACATTTCTTAACGAAAATTGGTAATGGAGCAGATATACCCCTAAAATAAATTTAAAGTTTTTTAGTGTTACCTATTTGGCATTGGAGCGACGTTACTGACTTTTAATTATTTTTTTCCAATATAGCGCAGTTTACGCTGTTCGCAATAGAGTGCGTTTACTGTTTTGTCATGTTTTCTCAATGGAGCGCATTTATAGTATTCTTTAACCATTGTGAAGTTTTAGTGACGTTGGAGCGACAATACAGCGAGAATCCACCAAACTGTCACCATAGATCTTGATTTGCAGGGGAGCACGTTTACTGTTTCGATGTTATTTTCGCTTTAGAGCACACTTACAAAAACTAACCCATGAAATGACGACAACTAGGCCGGCTGGAACGAAAATTTGAAGCATGTAGAACCCGCTTTCGCGATCGAAGATGAACATGACCCATAGGCGACAGTAAGATCCTAAAAAATCAATATTATCGATTTTCTGTTAAATGTACCTGATGAAGTGGTTGCTTTCGTGCGATTCACGCACTTTTGCGCAAAGCTGTAGGAGGGCAGCTCGATTTCGTTGAGTTTCACGGCGTCGCAGCCCATCTCTCGCGCGCCACACCACTCGTACTCGATGGTTTCCGTCGTGTACGCGTCTTAACGATTTATTCTTCTCCGAAAAACACCATACCCAAACGAAAATAACGCCTATCGTGCCGTATATACACATAAAGAGTAAGTATATTGATATAAAAAGTGTGGGAAGCGGCGGCGGACTTGAGCAATCTTGCGGCGCGTCGCGTCGCGCGCCGACGCGTCGCGCATCGATCGATAATTGATTGAGAGGGTTACCTGGCACACACAGACATGGGGAAGGCAGCATGCACCCTCTTTAAAAGAAAGTTGTAAAAAAATCGTTTCTATAGGAATGTTTGAGTCCGAAAAAACGCAAAAAATCGATAGCGCGGCGCGCCGCACGCTGAAAAACGACGGAAATCACAAATGAGGATGATTATGTGTGGGTGGGCGACCGGGCGAGAGTCATGCTGCCCGGGCGACAACCGGGAGATGCACCAGGGGGGGAGGGGGCGCGGAGGGGTCCGCGGGAGGGGCCGGGGGAGGGGGGCGGTTAGTCGTCTGCCGAGTCGATGACAGACCAGTCCTCGCGGTTGATATTCGCAGACATGGAACTCAAAACGGTCATAATCGTCCAATACAGTACTGAAATTTCAAAAATAGATTGGAAAATTGATTAAAGGACCGTTGAAGCCGATGAAAGCCAGAGGGAACAGCGACCTACTGTACTTGTCGATGATGGCCGGCGTCAGACGACAAGATTTTGATGCCTAAAATAGTATTTTACTATTTCACACACTTATTTTTGTTTTTTTTTATAACAGAAAACTAATTTATTCATATTTAAAGACATGTTCAGCCACGCGTCGCGGTTGCGTCGCTCCTTCTAAGTCCAGCGAAAGTTTGTTTTGTAAATTCTCTCTTCACTTAAAAAAAATATTCAACTTAAAAATGTAAAACTCGCGAATTTCTGAATTTAATTAAATTCTTAAGGAAAGCAGGAAACGCGAGCGGTCGCGGCGCGGTTTCCATCACCGAATCAAGATTTGTCCTTAATTTTCAAACGAATATGTCTGGTTTTATTGTTTAAAAAACTGAAAGGCAATTAAATAATTAACGTTTTTTCTCAGTTTTCACGCAAGCAGCAACGTCGCGGTTTGCGATTGGAGCGCGTTTACATATACTCCGCTCTAGATTTTCTTTTCTTTTTTTTTTTTTAGATTTTCCTTAATCCGTTTGTATTTTGTTGTTTATATTTAGTATTAAAAAATAGCTGTTTAAATTTAGTATTAAAAAATAGCGATAATGTGCGGAAATAGCCAACTTTTTTATGTTGTGCCCGAGCACGAGCGCGAGCGGCTGCGTCGCGACTTATGGTCATTGAAGCGCGAATATATTACTTGCGCGATTAATTATGCGTTTTCTGTTTTTTTCTAACGAAAACATTGGTTTTTCAATGATTTTCGGTCGACATTGTTTCTTGCGAGCGGCCGCGTCGCGTTCAGTTGTCATTGGAGCGCGTTTCGTTATTCTTGGTGGCGATTTTCAGTCGAATAGTGATTTTATTCGTCTTTTCGTTTACATTTTCGTTAATTTATTACCATTTAGGGTTATCAAATGAATAAATGCCGCGGCCGTCGGCTACGGTTGACATTGGACTGTGAATACTGCAGGTAAGCTTATATTATCCATTTTGTTTTTTTTACCGATTAAAAATATTTTTTGTTATTCTTCCTGCCAAACAGCGCTGACCACAATTTTGGAATTTTTGGACATTTCGGTTTATTTATCATCTGAAGGCTTCAAAAGATAACCAATGCTGGCTACCGACGAGTTTGGTTGTCCTTGGAGCGCGAATACTGCGCGCAAACTTTTAATTATCCATTCTGATTCAATTTTGAAAGTTTTTTTTGAAGTTTTTTTTGTGTAATTTTACCTTTTTCGATCTGCCAAACGGCGCTGACCACAAAATTTGCCGATTTGAATCGACAAGCAGCGTTACGCGGCGTTATCAATGAAGCGCGAATATGTTTCGTCTTTTTCCACTAGAATAATGATTTTATTCACATTTTTCAACATTTCGTAAGTTATACCATTTTTGGGCTATCAAAAACCTATAATGGCGGTCATAGCCTGCATTTGTCTTTGGAGCGCGCCTTCAGTTGTCATTGGAGCGCGATTACAGCGCGCATACTTTTAGCTGTTCGTTCTTTTGCTACTTTAACGGTTTTAATGCAATTTTTGTCATTTTTGTATAATTTTACCTTTTTCGGTCTGCCAAACGGCGCTGGCCACAAAGTATGCGGCGCATCTGGGACAAGTCGTGGATGTTGAATCAGCGGTATCGTCCTACAATCGCAGTCGACTGGAATCTCCATGAGTTGGTGCATGGATGAATTATGCGGAGGGTAGTAGAGATCAGCCTGAAATCGATTGATTTTCTTGTCAATTCCCTTCATATCGATTGAAAAAATAAGCGTTAGCATGGCACTCACATTGTTAAAACTCTTTGCGGGTGTGGAATTCTGGGACAGGAAAGCCATCTCGAACGACTAAACACGGCAAACCATTCGAAATCGATAATTTCAAAAAACTTACATTATTATTAGCCGGTTTCGGGGAAACATTGCTGAACATCGGCATCTCCGTCCGTTGTTGGGCTTCGGCCGCTTTGCGGCGTTTCTCTCTTCTCAAGGCGATTCTCTTGTTTAGGTAGGACACCACGGCGTATTCGACAAGACTCGCGAACACCATCACGAAACTGGAAATTTAGGTAAGGTAAATTATATCAAGGGGGTCTAAAGTAAGGATAAGGGTGATGTTAAGGTTAAGGTTTAAGGTAAGGTAAGGTCTAAGGTAAGTTAAGGTAAGGTAAGATAATGTACGGTAGGTTCATGTAAGGGAGGTTAAGGTACAATAAGGTAAAGAAAAAGGTAAGGTAAGACAAGGTTAAGTTAAGGTAAGGTTATGTTAATGTTTATGTAGGTTTACGTAAGGCAAATTAGGGTAATGTAAGCTAACGTAAGGTAAGGTAAGGTACAATGAAATAAGGTAAGGTAAAGGTAGATTAAGGGTCAAGGCAGATAAGAAAAACTTACCAAAAGTTGAGAAACACGTCCAATCCCTTGATGTAACTGACTTTTGGCATAGAATTCTGAAATTAACAATTCAAATTTAAACAAAAACATGAATTTTACATTTGTAGTTGTAATAAGAGTAGTCATTGTGAGCACAGTGGTGACGCCGAGACCCACCCTAGCTGGCGAGGCTTCTCGATTGAGCCAAAAGGAGACCCACTGAAACAGAAAAGAGTTGTTAGAGAGAGAGAGAGAGAGAGAGAGAGAGAGAGAGAGAGAGAGAGAGACTAACCGATATGGTAACGATGAGAACAGAGGGAATGACAATGTTCATGAGGTAGAATCCGAGATTTCGGACTAAGAGCACTTCGAAGTGGAGTCGCACGTACTTTCCTGAAAATTATGTCTTCGTCTCTTTTTCACTTCTCACTCACTCACTCACTCACTCACTCACTCACTCACTCACTCACTCACTCACTCACTCACTCACTCACTCACTCACTCACTCACTCACTCACTCACTCACTACTCACTCACTCACTCACTCACTATGTCTCTCTCTACATCTCTCTATCTCTCTCCCTCTCTCTTCCTCACCTGAGGATGTAACAGCCTGAGTGATATTCACAGAATATCCCGCCTGTTGAAACTGAGGCAGCTGGAATTTGTCGAAAACGACGGCCTGATGTCTCTTGTCTCCCCTCCTCTTGCCCCAGAAGTAGTCGATGTCAGCGGTGGTGTAGCCGTCTGCAAAAGAGATCACCTCATTTCTTCCCTCTCTGCCTCTTTTCCCAGGAGTTGCACTCAGGTAAGGGGGGTTTATTAAAAGTCGGTATCAAATGACTCCTCCCGACTCAGTCGGATAAAGTAGCTCCAGTAGCCGAGATTGAAGAGGACAAAGATGGTGGGGAAGATGGAGCGCGAGTACTTGTCGATGTTTGAAGGCCGGAACCAAGACCATGAAGGGCGCCAGCCACGACTCGCGCGGAGAAAGACAATGGAGGCTCGCGAAGGACGAGGAGTTTCCAAAGGAAGAGGGCAAAGACACTCCTGAAGGAGAGAAGGGGATTAGTACTGAAGCAGAGGTGAGACATGCAAGAGCACCTGCACTAGGACTTGAGGCCGAGGCGTGTTTGGGAGGAAGAGATGGCTGGCTCGGTCGGTGGAGGAGTAGAAGGGACGGTAGCCTTGGTTGAGGAAGGCTGGGGCGTCAGGGGAGGAGAGGAGAGGCGCCCTAAAAAGGGGAGGTTGGATGCGGCATGGTGCATAGGGCGGGAGACGAGGTGCTTGAGAGAGAGAGAGAGAGATAGAGAGAGAGATAGAGAGAGATAGAGAGAGATAGAGAGAGATAGAGATAGAGATAGAGATAGAGAGAGAGAGAGAGAGAGAGAGAGAGAGACCAACCTTGACTCCTTTCTCTGTTGTCGAAGCTTCATCCTCTTGTTTATGAAACCGACAGCCGCGTACTCCAGAAGGGAACAGAAGACCATCATGAAGCAGACACCTGAAAAAGTTGGTTACCGCGGTGTTTAATAAATAGGCCACAGTTAAAGCCACAGGCTCCACAGAGCTTGTGTTAACCAAATTACACCCAATCGCAAAGATCTCCGCGTTCCAACCCAAGTAAAGCCACAATGCGCCTAATATAGCGGTGTTCGACCCCCATGAGAGCCACAGGCGCCACAGCTCCCAACCCTCCACGGCGAGTCGAGCGAGTGGCCCCGCGGAAATCGGAACGGCCCTGCCAGCCGCTTTCCCCTATTCCTAGTGACTACGGTATTTATAATTATAGGGTGTACCAGGGTGTACAGTTTCTAAAGGCCCCGTTTGAAGCGGCGTTAAAACACGCCGGGCGGCGCGTAAAATGGCATGCCTTTTGCAATTTTAATTTAAAAATACCGTAGTTACTAGGCCTAGAGAATACCGGCTGTCAGGTCCATCCTGATTTCCGCGGCTCCCCGCCGTGCCTCAATCAACTCAAAGGTCGAATAACAAACATTAATGGCCCTAACGTCCAGAGCGCCTGTTTTAATGAAAGAACCCCATTTCGTCCCCCAACTACACCTTGTTAACATGGTGTATTGCGGCGCCCGCCACGTGCAAGCGTCAGTTGTCGGACAAATTGCTGACAGGGAGATGTAGTGCCCCACGGACTGCCACCTACGGATGGGAGTCTCTTGAAATGATACACCTGTCACTACGGATGCGTGGCATGACGCCAACCTACAGCTGGATCTGTAGCTAGATGAACGAATAATGTTCATAAGTATATCTTGTAGGAGGCAAAAAAAACCAGAAGCCATAGTCGCCCGAGCGGATCCCTTCCACTAAGGCTCTTCCACACCACAGCTAACCTGCATTATCGATGACAAAATCGATCGTAACTCTAAAGCCAGTGTAGTTAATCAAAAAGAAACTGCAAAGGTCTATGCAGAACTGAATTCTCTATCGAATGATGAGGGTTTCACCCTTGGGCGTGCGTGCGCGCCTGCCCGCGCGTCAGAGTGCACACGATGCGCCGTGCCGTGCGGCATTTCAACGAGTTTGTTACGTATTAATTTCCCCCTTTCGCCATATTACTGCAAAATTTGCATAATTGCGATCCGTTCAGTGACGATCGGACTGGTCTAATTAGAATAGTCCGTTCAATTGCCCCGTGAGAGAGAAAGTCAGTCACACTATGAGCTCTACCGAGTCGACGGTCGGTTGCTCTCTCCTCCCCTCTTTCTAATCTCTTTCTCTTTTCCAGTCTGACGACCACTGCACCGGCTACACCACCTACTCGGTGGCTGTGAGGACCTCCAATGTGGAAAACGCCTCCACGCGTGCCTTCGTCTTCGTTCAGCTCGTCGATGTGAACGGAAAGATGACGGATAAGATCAAGCTCAAGTGCTCTCTCTCCCACAGGGTCAAGTTCCGTCAGGGACATGTGAGTCTTGCGTGTGGAATCGATTTATCGATTGATTTGAGTCCGACTTGTTCCTCCTGCTCGACCAGCCGATTCTGGGCCGTCTGAAGCAGATCAACGTGCAACATCGCAAGAGAGCCGACGCCGATGATGACGAGAAGAACTGGCACCTCCACTCCTTGATGGTCATCAACCACGAGCTCAATGAGCTCTACCGATTCGAAGCAAACCAGTGGGTCGGACAGAATGAGGAACAGGTGAGATATCACACGTTGCTGTCGCACAAACAGCAGGCGCTGCGTGGCCTAGTGGGTAAGCGCGCAGGTTCTCAAAATGCAGATGACGCTTTTGCTCAAGTTCGACCCCCTTCAACAAATTTTCTTTTGCATTTGGGATGCTACTGAGATATTTGCTTTTAGAACATGAATTTGAAGCTTGAAGATTGACTTCAATTTGCGAAGGACCCCAAAATATAGTTAGTAAAGCCATGGTAAAAGCGATACAAACTGCGCAAAACTAGCTGACAATGAGACAGATATGTTTTGCAAAGGAATCGGATCTACATTGCTTTTCTCAAATCAATCAAGTTTAATTACAGAAATACGCTCACTTTCTGCTAAACAGCGTGCCAAGCTTACAACCAAACAATATTTACCGTCAAATAAGATAACTTGTGGCGAGAAATGGCGAGAATTCCTTGGGACAGTCCTTTAAAACCGATTATTTTGTCTCGGGAAAGTGTTTTTATTGGTTGTCGATAATATCGGCTGAAAGTATTTGAAAATAGCGTTTCAAGCTGTTGTTCATGCTGCAAAATACTTTAGGCCGCCGCGGCCAACCCAGAAAGTTCCCTTGTGGTGTATTGGTAAGCATTGATGTGTCCTACGCGGAAGGTCAAGGGATCAATTCCGCCCTGCGCGTTTTCTTTGTAATTGCATCTTTTTGCAGCGTTAACTGTTTACACCCTATATATTTTATAGCGTCCTTTTTTCACAAGAAATTCTTGCTCTTTCCAGGGGTTCAGCTTCACCCTGAACGCCGTCGGCGAACCGACCACCGTGCTGCCCGACATCCTCTGAGATCCTAGTAGATCCGATGTTTTGAAATAAAGAATGGCAGATAGCTTTACAGCCCATGTTCTCTTCGCCAATTTGCCATCGGCGCCCGTTGTAATTCGGCGACATTTATCAGAGATCCCCCCGCCAATTGAGATTGAAATGCGTGGGAGGCTCACCAAGGAAGATGTCGATGGATTTGACGTAGGAGACCTTCGGCATGGCAGACTAAATAGATTTTTAATTGAGTTTAAAGGTCTAACTCACATTTGTCGTGGTCATCAGGGTGGTCATTGTCAACACGGTGGTCACTCCCAGGGCCACCCTGGCTGGGGTCGCGTCGCGGCTCAGCCAGAATGAAACCTGCAAAAAAAAATTGGGTTTACTTTCGCTTTACATGTAAGCTTTCCATTTTTAAAGGTCTAGAAAGCGGAAATCGGCGTGCGCCGCGAGTATGAACCTGTCTACTGCCCTACAGCCATCGCGCACCTGTAGCACAGTGGTAAGCCCCTTGTTTGCCAAGCAAAAGGTCTATGGTTCGATCCCTGCCAGATTCAATCGTTTTTTGCGCCTCCCGTTTTCTTTGTTTCTCGCATGCAAACTCTTTCCAGGGATGTTTTCGACCATGCCCGAATTCCTAATTCCTTCCGCGAAATCCAAAAACAATTCCGGACAAAAACAACTATTAATTTTGGTTAGGGGTGGTTTAACTAGGAGATTTTTCGCATTTCTTCTCCTTCATAAGCCTTAAAGGGACAGTAAGGCGGGTTTCCTTGAGGTCAACTATTACAGCCCTGTTCCATACGGTGGGCGGCGGGGGGCGTTCCGAGCAGTGAACGATTTTGTACGGGTGTGAGTCGCAGGCGTATGTTTGACTCTGCCGCCGCGGCAAACTCGGCCATTTCGATGGCGCAAACTTCTCTATTTTCTGGGTAATTTCGACAATTTACATTCTATTAACCGCATTTTATACATGAGTACGAATTAATTTATCGAGTGAACAAGTTTTTTTACTATTTTAAGCTAGTTGTCAGCGTTCTGCGCTGTGGTCCCCGAAAAAATGGGGTGTACCTCTTGTATTTTGTTATTCCAGCGAATTCGTCGGGACATAAGTACACAGAATTTTGTTTTCATAGCCAATTTTACACTCATAGAGCATACTTTGCCTGCTTCCAGCAGAGCAGCCTTTCATTTTTCGTTGTTGCACAAATCTGGCCTGACATCACTACTACATCATTGATTGGAGCGGGAATTTCAGTATATAAACGATTTATGTATTAATAAAACACTAATAAATACAATTGTACACGAAATGGCACAAATTTACAATTATAAAACAAAAAAATATATAAAGTGCAGCTGCAGATGACGGCGACGGTGGTTCAGACGATGGACGGCCCAGGTCCTGAAAAATAACGTTTCTCCAAAGGAAAAGGCTTTATTTTTGTTAAAAGTTTAAAAAATTGACTTTTCTCTCGCAATTTTTAGAAGCGCATAGATTTAAGCCAAGCCATCCAGCTGACCATACGTAACAGAAACATAATAAAAAAAAGCAAACCCATGCAATCGACTTTGGCTCCTGGGCCCTCCCTCCGCTAGGAAAACGTACCCGAGCCAGAACAACGCGACTCGGCGGATCACCAAAAGGTAGAAATGCTCCCATGACGGAAATACACGTGAAACGCAGGAATTTTTGACGCAGTTCTGGATTTAGGAACGCACAACGCGCCGGCCGCGGCATCTTTTGCTATTTTTTTAAAGGACTAATTAGAGATTTTTGAGAAAACCTGCCAAATTCATGACTCCAAAAAACTTGCTATGGAAACTAGATGGGAATACCCGCTATATGCCTTAAAAAGTACTAAATCATAGCTCATTAAAAAAAATTGGCGCATTTTGAAGGGAATCGCAAAGATTCGGCTAATACCCGTCTCCTAGGCAGGGCTGGCAAAGGGCCGGGCAGGGCCCGCCCGCTCGGTGAAAAGTTGGGCCCGGCCCGAGCCCGGGCTGGGCCGGGCCGGCCCTTTGTTAAACGATAGGACCGGGCCGGCCCTCTCCTTAAAAATAGGGCCCGGCCCGGCCCTTAAATTTACCAGCCCTGCTCCTAGGACAGCACACTCCTCAGATTTAACAAAGGAACTCAGAGGAAACAAATTCGACAGAAAATGCTCCTACTAGAAAGAGAAAAAACATGTAAAACGTAAAATTTCGCAAACCGTCGGCGGTGACTACACTTCTTGTCCGACAAAAATGAATAAAAATACGAAAATTTCGTCGCATTTTAAAGGGAAGCGCATCAAGTGGGTTTATGCCATTTTACATGCCTAAAATAAATAATTCGAAAAATAAACCAACCGCCTGAGCCACCGTCGCCACCATCTGCGTCCTCCTTTTGCTTCTTCTTTGCCAGCCGCCCTCCCTCCCTCAGGCGGCCGCTTTCTCCTTATTTCTTGTCATCCTCGTCTGTAAATATGGTTTTAATCATGAATAAATAAGAAAAATACAAAAACACAAGACTAAATGAGTAGAAAATCCATTTTTGCCAATCTGAGGCGGTATCGATACAAATATAGGAGTTTTCACGGTGGAATAAACACTGAAGGGTCAATAAAATTAACCTATATTTTAGTAATTAAGTTTAAAAACAAAATATATGCGGAAACGATACAAAAAAACTAGAATAAAAAGTAAAATAAAACTAGAAAATCAAAGAAAAATCCTGGCAAAACGCCAAAACTCTGCGTCTTGACCGCGTAAACGCCGGGCGCCCACAACGTTAAGTCACTCGGAAAGTGTAGACGACCGTCGTCTGCAAACGCCATTTTTGACCACTTTGAGCTTCGAAATCTCGATAACGAGGAATTTTCAGCCCAAACATAGCTATGTTTTCTTGATCTACGCTTTGAACTTAAGCAAATAAGCTAAACTTGTAAAACCCGTCTTACTGTCCCTTTAACTTTCATTTTTGAAACGAATACAGATATTCTGACTTAATCGCGGTTTATTGAAAAATGAGTTTTTCAATAGTTTTTTTATGGTTTCCAATCTCAAAAAGAGAAATTTAATTCGAAATTCCAAATTTATAGAGAGAAGGGTTTCTGGTCGACCATGTCCCTCGAAGTGCGCGGTGACAAATACGACAGGCGATAAGCCGCGAAAATTGCTCAAATGGCGCAGCTGGTTAGCTCCTCGCTTCCAAATTTGGAGGTGGTGGGTTCGAAACCCGAGCGCGTTAATCCTTTTGCATTTAATCTATATGCTACTAAAATGTTATTACTTCTGTCTTTAAAATTCATATCTCGAATTCTTTTTTATAACAACTTCATTGAAAAGATGCCGTTTTCACGATTCGGAAACATATCCCGTTTATATAATTTGAACGGCAACCGGTTACACTGCAGAGAAAAGCGAGAGAGCGCTCGAAATCGAGAGACGCCAGAGTGGCGCGCAATTCAGGCGTTGTTGTCGCCAAAACTTCAAACGTCCATAACTCGGTTCATTTTACTCCAAAATGAAAAATGCGGTTGTTTCAGCAAAATGAGATATTCACAGATATAATAATCGCAGATCGCACTCACCCATGAAATAACAACGATGAGTATCGATGGGAGGTAGATCTGTATGATATAGAAGCCTATATTCCTCTTGAAGAAGAAGTAGCTCACCAAACGGGAGTACTCTCCTAAAGTCTCTTTTAATCCCAGTTCTATCTTACCTTACCTGAAGATAACTTTTCAGTCCGATTGCTGATTTTAACTTCGACCAAGACGAATTGAGGCAATTCGAACTCAGATCTCGTCACACTGTCTTCGGAGGCGAAAACGTAGTTTATATCCAGGACGCTGTATCCATCTGCAACGGCGCCCGTGCGACCGCGCGGCGACAAGAGAGCAATTTCCACTGGCGCTTTATGACAGCGAAATAATGGAACGTTAGGAGGAAACGCCAGTGGAAATTGGGAGATAGAAAGCAGGCATGCGGACACCAAAAGCGTGCACACGAGAGTTAGGAGAGGCGAAGGTGTGACGAAATCATCACCTGGATACGGTAGTTTTGAAGATACACAGAGGAGTTGAAGAGCTGTCTTGGGCTGAAAGGTGATTAGGGGGGTCGGGGTTGGGGGCGGGGCCAAATTTCAAAGAGAGGACCTGGTGCAACTCCCGGGGAATTTTTCTTATTTGTTTTGTTGTTTCTTTGGTTTTCTCTACACACGGCTACGTTTCTACGGACACACTATGAAATAAGAGGTACTCACAACTTTCGATTTCGAGTTTGCAGCGTTGAGAATCCATGGGGAAGAGTTGGAGCTTCATGGGGCAGGTGGCAGTGACAGTTAGACTGAAAATACCAATTTTCTAAAGTGAAATGACAAAAAGCAAAAAGATTTCATTGTCTGGGGATTGAACCCTTGACCTTCAGATTATGAAGCGAGGAGCTAACCAGTTGCGCCATTTGGGCAAGTTCGCGCCAGAGCGCCGCTGCTTTTTCTTGCCGCGTAACTATTTAGCGGCATCAAGACCCTTTTAAACACGAGGAAAAAACTACTTATTTTATTTTTATCATTATCTTCAGCTTTTTATAATCTAAAATGTAAAATAACGGACAACTAAGGTGAAAATGTTGTGAATCGCAATAGGGCGCGGTTACCGGCCGGAATTATGAGTTTTCTACCAAATATGGCCAAAGCATTGATTTTTCATTCGTATTTTCTAAAAAAGTTAACATTCTTTCCCTCGGTAAACCTAAAATCCTCAGTCAATCCTTTGAACCATCTCCTTGTTTCAGACAAAACACCCCCAACATCTCAAAGATCTCGCTCTCTCGCCGATCTCTTGAACTTTCAACTTGAAAAAACAGCTCTTTAGGGATTTTAGGGTTGTTTTCAGTATTTGATGGAGAGAGATCGAAATGTGACTGAAAGAGCGATGGAAAACAAAAGTCGAAGATTGCTCTGGGACCGGGCGCGTGATTTTTGTTTTGGCCATCAGTTCGAGAGATTTTCAGATCAAAGCGAGATTTTTGAAAGATATCCCGGTTTAGTGGTTCATTTTTTAATTTTATTGTAGTTTTACAATAAATTAACGTAGCTAACGCGCGTGGTCTCGAATAAATGGCCCCACTCTATACATGGCGCCGCCGTCGAGAAGTCTAGTGGCTAGCGCATCGGTCTTTCGCGCACATGACCGAGGTTCAATTCCTCTCAGTGACAATTTCTTTTGTTTTTCGTATTTCAATAAAAAATCATTTTTTGCTATTTTCCAGCTGATTTTTGTTTGTAATAGTGAAACTCACCGCTGACTGGTGTAAACGGTGCCGTCCGAGTCGATTCTCAGGAAAGAGTTATGGGTGGTGGCCACGTGGAAGAAGGATTTCTTCTCGTTCGGGAAGAACGTGTCCGGTTTCCAAAGTTTGTCCAAGTAGTCCACTCCCACCTGCAATTCTTCCTTCCTTCCTCCGAATTCCTCGCCCCCACGCCCTCTATATGAAGAATCGCAAAGTGCCCCCGTTTTGCTTCGGAAATGAACGCAAATTGGCGCGCGTCAAAGCCCCGAAAGCGCAAAGATTTGCAAGAAAGGACGAAAAAAGTAAACGAACCGTAAGTGAGGTGATGGGTTTATCACTTCCTCCGAGGCGAAGCTCTCCGAACGCCAAACGGGGGTCCTGCCAGGTCTGACGCATGTAGAAGTCGAGGGTGAAGTCCTAAAACTCATTTTTCTTAAAGGAGAATGAGTAAAATTGATTTTTCCGATCGTTTTAATAAATAACACTTTCAATAGATGTCGTTTCCACGATTTTGAAGCATACCCCTTATATATGATTAGGACTGCAACCGCACGGTTACACGACCGAGCATTGCAAAGAGTGCACGGTTAAACGGCAGAGAAAGGCGAGAAAGTGCGGAAAATAGAGAGACGCCACAGAGGCGCGCAAATCAATCGATGTTTGCGCTTGAAATTCAGACGCTCATATCTAGGTTCATTTTGCTCCAAAAATGTTAAAGGGGTACTTTTCTGAACCTGGAGAATGATATCTATACATTGAGAGTGTGGGATAGCAAGAGACGCAGACAAACGAGAGTGAGGGAGTATGTGAAACCAAGAGAGGGCAGAGGTATAAATTAGATGGAAAACCGAGAGTGCGAGCAGCGAGTGGATAATGAAATAGTGTTTTAAATCCGGAGAGTCAGACACAAGGAATAGAGTGTTCGAAACCAGAGGGAGCAGACAAGGAGACAACGAGAGAATACATTTACGAGATTACTAGAGAGAGACAAAGTTAAGAGCAGACAAAAGAATGAGACGGCAGAATATAATACAGTAAAAAAGAGAATTAGACGGATAGACGGCAAAATACTTTGAAAAAAAGTTGTTTGAAAATAATTCCAACGATTTCAAAACTGAGGGGGATGGAAATATAGAACCAATTTGTCAAAATTTGAAATCAGCTTATTTGATTTACCCAAAAGACTTTGTGGAAATCAATCGATTAATTGCACTTAGAGCGCGCGTACGCGGAGAGAAACCGCGCGGTTTTGGATGCGATGCGGTTTTTCCCGCGTATCTGCGCGCAAATACGAAAACGCGATGTTTGGAACTTCAAAAAGCTACTCTAGGTAAATCGATCATTCTGATTCCAAAAATTGAAAAGTTGGTTATCCAAAATGCTTCTTCGTTCTCAAAACAAGCCAAATGTGCCCATAGTGCTAGGGAGAAAGAGGTTCCCATTCTAAACTTTGCATTACTGGTCACGGTAATTTCGGGGCGGTTCCCTTCACGTTTTCTCTCCCGCCAGGATCAAATCTTTCTAATTTCCTCCCAGCCGTCATAAAGTGATCCGTGCCGTTCCGAAAAACGGCCGACGACAAGTGTTCGGCCCTCGTTTTTCCCGAGCCGTTTGGCTGCGACGACGAGTTGATAAATCGTTCTCGCGAAATCGGCTAACGAGAAAAAGTCTCCCTCGCCGCTCTTCGATGATGACTAACAAACTGACCATGTCCACTTCGGAGACGGCGCTGATCGACGACACGTGGATGGTGATTCCCACATCGACGGGTTTGTCTCCATATCTGGAAAAAAGTTGCGTTTCATCGAAAATATCTTAGGGTATAATTTGTTTTCAATGACCTTCAGGTTCCCCTAGGCTAGCTCTGTGACAATTGGCAACGTGTTTTGGCAGACGGCGGTCAGCTGCGGAAATCCACACCTGCACCGACGGTTACTGCAGAGTACGAGGTATTGAATGACTCTTTCCCTCTCTCTCTTTGTCTCTCTCTATGTCTCTATGCCTCTCTCTTTCCAGATTGAATTGGGAGGTCCCTGGGAGGCCTTCAGGAAGACGACCACGCGACGTCTACACGACGGGGCTGTCCATCCATCAAGCTTCGACAGGACGCACGCGCGAACGGACGATTGGATGACATGTCAGGGATTGGAACGTGAGATCTTCGTGATCTCCTCACTCACTGAGTGAGTGAGTGCACTCACTCACTCACTCACTCACTCACTCACTTCCTCTGCCTCCAGGAGTCGTCTCCTCTCTTCCCCTGGCAATTCCCTAATTTTCCGCATTCGCCGTACGCACCCCGTCCATTCGACCTCTTAGCACAGACGCGGATTACGTCAACAATTTGTCGCAATTCTTCCATTTTTCATCCCTCACCTTGGTCTCAGCCGCTTGTCGTAGATCGTCCTATTTGTCAATCGGTCCAACACGTGAGAGAGAACAGTTGTATCGACGTAACTGAAAGGTTTACGTCATCTCTCTCTCTCTCTCTCTCTCTCTCTCTCTCTCTCTCTTAATTTATGAATTTCCCCTTCTCATCCTCATCAAATTGAAATTCGCTGTTGTTGTTTTCAGTGTGACCGAATGAAGCTCGCCCGAGAGACACCGCTTTGGCCATTAGAGGAAGGCCGTCGAGGGTCCCAGTGGATTATGGAAACACAAAGCAAACGAAAGCCGCGCGAATGCGCCGACGGCGATTTCCGAGGAAGGAAGAGGCTACTATTTTCAGAAAAAACGAAACGGTTTAATTTGAGAAAATCAAAAACTAGGCGAAGAAACTGGAAATTTTAAGGGAAATAGGCACTTTTCTGTGGGAATCAGTCGAATAGTGAAGAGTAAGTGATAAAATAGACATTCTGGGTGAAAAGACCATTAGTTTAGAGGTTTATGCACTAAAAGCAAAAAAATTAGCTTAGGTAGGAATCGATCAAAAAAGTGTTCGCGCGAGGTGCAGAAATGCTACCGGCTGCGCCTGAACATTGCTCCGCGGGCCGCAATCAATGTTCAAAATTAATTAAATTAAATTTTGAAACTATTTTGGTGCATTTTACTATTGGTATTTTCGATTTTTGATTTAAATTTGCAGCTAATTTGGCGCAAGTTGAGAATCAAGGGTCCCGCCACGAAAACACATACATTCTTTCATTATCACGTCAATTTTGCACTAATTTTTCAGGCAAAATGGAAAAATTAGAATACAATTACTTTTACCAATAAGAAAACCTATTTGTTCAAGTCCTTTGAAGAAAAAAATAGTGCCATTCAAGAGAAATAAACATGCAAAGGTCACAAAAAAATTTTGTCTTCAAATGGGTCCCACAACGAAAATCATGAAAAGAATCAATTCTTAACAAGTTATATAGTAAAAACAGCAATTAGTGGCTGGGGGAGTAGTAAAAATGGATCAAAGGAGCACGAGCGTCGAAATTCTCGGCTAACGAGAAACAGACGGAGGACCATTGATCGTCAGCCAATCGCTTCCGGTTGCAAAAACACTTTTAATGGCTATTTTTGAAGTTTCCCTCCTATTTTAAGTATTTCAATCAGAATTTAGGAGTTTAAAAGTTTGTTTGTGAAATTTAAAGGGCCAAATGTGAATTTTTAAATCAAAATGCGCGTTTTAATGGTCAAAAATTAGAGTTTATCCCGCGGGGGTTGAATTTAAAGGTCTGAACGTATTTTTTAAAGGTCTCTTAAAAGTATTAGCGTCAATTTAAAGGTCTAAAATACGATTTTTAGCATCTTCATCTCCAATTAAAAGTCTAATCGCCATTTTTAAAGGACCCGCGACAAGTTTAAAGGTCTAAAGCGGCTGTAGTTACCAAAATTGAAAAGATTAAAGGTCTGAAAGGAATTTTTAAAAGTTAACCGGTAATTTTTGATCGACATTTAAAGGTTTAACATTGTATTCATAAAAATTCTAATTGTATTAAATGTTAAAGGTCTAATTGAATAATTTAAAGAACCAAATTTGAAAGATAAATGTCAAAAAGTAAATTTAAAGGTCTAAAAATGACATAAAGGTCGCACATCACAGTTTTTGATGTTTCAACTAAATATTAATGAGTATAAATATAAATTTTCTTGACAATTTAAGGAAGTTTGAAAGATTCAATCGAAATTTAGAGGGAACTCTAAGATTAAAGGTCTTATTGATAGATTAAAGGTCGGATGGAGTGTTTTAAAGGTCTAAACGTCAATTTGATGTGATGTGTTGGCTAAAAATATAGTTTTAAATGTGTAAATGTAGAAGGGACAACAACATTATAGATCTAATGAATTGTTTCAGAGGTCTAAATAAAGTTTGTAATGCTATTTTTCGTGTCAAAAGACAACTTTAAAGGTCTAATCGTAAAAGGAGCGGAGCAAAAAGTGACTCACTCTTCTTCGGACTGTGCGTGGACGAGCCTCAGAAGTAAAAAGAGGAGCGCGAGAAAGGGTACGGTCATCACTACCGTAACCGCCGGATCACATCCACCACATTGCCCACACGGGAACACACGCCCGGGGAAGAGACGCAGACAGCGCGACGGGCAGGCGAACTTGTCGTACACGAGGCGTTGGCGCAACACAGCAAGGAGAACCAACTGTTCGAGGCACGGGGGCGGGGCGATCGATCTGCAACGATATATCCAGGGTTGATGACGTCAGTGGTCAAGGAACAACAAGTTGGGAGGGAGGTAAGGGAGGGAAAGAGGCAGGGAGGGAGAGAGGAAGAGGGAGAGGTGAGGCATAGAGGGAGAGGGAGTTGCAGAGTAGGAGGGAAGGAGTGGTAGATTTACAGAAAATATAGGAGGCGACATGGTGCATCGGTTAGGAAAAGGGGCGCCAACGAGAGAGTAAGATAGACAAAACATGAAAGAGAGAGAGAGAGAGAGAGAGAGAGAGAGAGAGAGATAGAGACAGAGAAAGGGAGAGGTGAGGCATAGCAAGGAAGAGGAATATAGAAAAAGAGGAACAGAATGTTATGTAGACTTAACAGAAAAAATAAGAGACATTCGATAAAGTGGAGATAGATGGATGAACATGAGCGTTTTTAGGCTACATGGTGCATCGGATAGGAAAAGAGACACTCACGAGAGATACAGAGAGAGGTGAAGATAGTGAGAGGGAGAGGGTGAAAGTTGTGAGACATAGAGAGAAAAATAAGGAGGGAAGCGAAACAAAATACTGTGTGGCGGCATGGTGCAACGGCGGGGAGCACGGGATTCTGCCAAGAGAGAGAGAGAGAGAGAGAGAGAGAGAGAGAGAGAGAGAGAGAGAGAGCGAGAGAGAATAGAGAAAGACGGGGAGACAGAGGTAGAGGGAAAAACAATGACAACAAGAGTAAGGATTTGAGGCGACATGGTGCATCGGTCAAGAAAGAGACGCAACGAGATATAAATAGAAATAGAGAGAGAGAGAAAGAGAGAGAGAGAGAGAAAAGACAGAAAGATGGAAAAATAGGTAAACAAAGATAGAGAGGTATCACATCAAGCAAACGGACGGAAATCAACTGGAGGTCTGCTTGGAGGGAAGGGGCGGGGCTTATAGAGACAGCCCGCTTCATGGGGCCGGAAACTAGACAGGGAAGTAGTTCACACTTGAAAATTGGTCTCTCTATCTCTTTCTCTCTCTCTCTCTCTCTCTCTCTCTCTCTCTCTCTCTCTCTGAAATAGGTCATTTTGGACCCTCTCAGGCTGCGCCAAAACGCAAACTGCTCTTTAAAAGGCAGCTGTTGGCTCGTAAATTCCAAAAGTGGTACTTTTTCAAGGGTGGTTATGTGCTAATGCAGTCAAAAGAAGCCAAATAATTTGCAAAGACTGCAGAGACTCGTAAAAAGTAACTCCTTGATGGCCGCCTACCCTGTCTTTTCCCCCTCGATCCAAGGGCCATCAAACGACAGGCCTGTCATTTCGAAGGTCCGATAGATCAAAGTATGAAAAACGAGAGAGAGAGAGAGAGAGAGGGGGGGAGAGAGAGGGCGAAAAGGGAAAGAGACAGAGAGGATGAGAGAGGCATAAGCTCGGCAAACATATAGCTGACGCCAAACGGGCCTCATGCCAATTTTGTTCAAGTATTCTCTGTTGATGATAGATTAGCATAAAATCGTAATGTCAACAGAGAATGAAGGCACAAATTGGAATGATGCCCGTTTGGCGTCAATTATAGAGAGAGCGGCGACATGGTGCATTAGGCAAAACTGAGATTCTAGTGTGAAAGTGGAAGAGAGAGAAAAAAGAGAGAGAAAAAGAAAGATAGAGAGAGAGAGAGAGAGAGAGAGAGAGAGGGGGGGGGGAACCGCCTTGGGGTTCATGAAGAGTGGCAGCCTGGTGTCAACAGCCTGTGTGGCCGAGGACCACCTGTGTGTTGTTGTGTGAGCGAGGCACCCGGCCAGAGAGAGAGGGAAGCCCTCTCTCGGCTCAAAATTATCAAGTTCTAAAGGGCGAAAAAAGTTCGCAGTGTCCATCGACACACACACACAGCGCCCGCTGTTTACCGGCCACCGTCGAAGCGGAACGGAGCGGCCCTTCCTCACTTTGCTGCTGCCAGCCGGGTGGCACGTAATCCCGGAAAGCGGGGTGTGCGACCTCAGCTGAGTTTGAATTCGTGGAGAGAGTGGCGGCGCTCTTCGGGGCGACGAGGGCTCTTGAGACGGGCGGAGGAGAGTACAGACACACTGGGATTGAGGTGGAAGAGGAAGAGAGAGAGGGAAAAGGAGTGTGTGTGTATGTGTGTGTATGCGCGTGTGTATGTGTGTATGTGTGTGAGGTATCCCTAAACGCCTCATTCTGGCCTCTCAAAGTATGCGGCGTGAGTTTTCCTCAATTGAGATTGATTTCAGCTGTCATTCTGTCCTTCCACGTGCTCTACTTCTCCAATTAGCAAACTGCGCGTGAAGAATTCACTCGCACCCATTCACTCCTCCAGCGTGGGGGATGCATAAGTTATGAGTAGAAATGACCGGTTCCGGGGCGTGATATTCGGACCCGTGGAAATTCGGGTCCGGAAGAGCAACAACATCTCTTTCATATCGGAGCGGAAGGACGAAGAAAAAATGGGCGACGAGAAGACACTTTTCGGGCGTAATAGAATGGGCGGGTGCCATTCAAAAGCAGATGGAGTCCTCGGCGAAAACGGGCGAAAGACGGGAAGCTCTTATTTCGTTTTGTAATCGCGTAAAACGAGCCGGTCGCTGCTCGCCGACCGATCTGGAAACAGCCAATTATACGCACTTCCGACACATGCTCTCCGAAAAATTCAATGGACTTTAAAAAGAGAGATAGAGGGGTGAATGAGTGAGTGAGTGAGTGAGTGAGTGAGTGAGTGAGTGAGTGAGTGAGTGAGTGAGTGAGTGAGTGAGTGAGTGAGTGAGTGAGTGAGTGAGTGAGTGAGTGAGTGAGTGAGTGAGTGAGTGAGTGAGTGAGTGAGTGAGTGAGTGAGTGAGTGAGCGAGTGAGTGAGTGAGTAAGTGAGTGAGTGACAGCTAATCTAGACAAAGGTAGTAAAGCTAGGATATATGGGATGAGCAGGGTGGTCGCATCCTGGCGACGGTTGCCACCCAGGAGATGGAACGAAACCCTCTCTTTGAATGGCATCTAATGGAAGAACGCTCATGGATGTTATTTCATATCGTGAGACTTCAAAGTATCTTCTCTTCGGTCAAAGTTCCAAAACAGAGCGGAGAGAGGCAAAAACATAAGAGACAGAGACAGAGACAGAGACAGAGACAGAGACAGAGACAGAGACAGAGACAGAGACAGAGACAGAGACAGAGACAGAGACAGAGACAGAGACAGAGACAGAGACAGAGACAGAGACAGAGACAGAGGCAGAGACAGAGACAGAGACAGAGAGGCGATATAGAAAAGAAGAGACGTCTCACGAACTCCCTCCGACGTGAACCCATTAAACGTCTCCATATTAGCATATGTAGTGGTCTCTCGGGTCGTCTCCTCAGCGCATAAATCATGCTCGTAAAGAGCGTTCGCGATGAGCCGGAAGAAGAAGGAAGAGGGCTTTTAATTCTCTTCTCTCCGCCTTCTCTGTGTTTACTCGTCCGTGATGATCTACCGCGTCGTCCCCAGGAGGCGAACGTCCAGCCCATAAATTCGACGGACTTCCCGAACGGCGCGCGACGTTCTAGCCGCCAGCCCCCGGGGAGGCGCGTCAGCGCCGAGTGGAACGTCAGCTTCTGACTGATGGCTGGACGCCCACCGGGGGAACAGGGCTGGCTCAGAGCGATCAAATAGAGAGACAGGTAAACAAGAGAGAGAGAGAAAGAGAGAGAGAGAGAGAGAGAGAGAGAGAGAGAAGTCGAGGAAAATTCTCTTCCTGGCGGCAATCAAGGGCGTAGACTACTTTCCCTATGCACAACACACTTATACTTTTGCGGTAACCCCGTTTGCTCGCCGTTCAAACTCCAGAAAGCCTCTCTCTCTCTCTCTCTCTCTCTCTCTCTCGCTCTCTCTCTCTCTGTCTCTCTCTCTCTCTGAGTCTCTCTCTCTGACAAGGGTAGTCGTTGGGGTCACGGTGGCCAAATCGAACGACACCCACATTTTTGGGTAGCCTATTACTTGCTTATTAAGGGATGAAAGTCAGTTTTTGCTGAACGGTCTCCATATCCCAGAAAATCGCATTTGAAATTTGAGGGATTCGCGCTCTGTGGGGCGCCGGGCGTACAAAAGGCCGCCGCCGCTGCCCAATTTCAGTGGTTTGGTGGCCGAGTGGCGAAGGGGTCGGACTGCCACGCTGGAGGTATCTAGATCGAATCCTGGTATGCTCTATTTTCTTTTGCATGTTTATTTACACTTGTTTCGGAATGTTTCGCAAGTTTTTCAAAAAAAAAAAAAATAAAAAGAAATTGAAAATTTTCTCCTGGTTAATTGAGCGACAAGACTTCGTGTTACGAAAATTCTTAAAAAGCCAAAAAGTATTTCCGAGATACTTTCACACGCTCCACACACTTCGCCGCGTGTTGTCGCTCAATTAGCCAGGAGACAATTTTCAAAAAAAAAAAAAATTTTTTTTTTTTTTTTTTGAAAAACTTGCGAAACATTCCGAAACAAGTGTAAATAAACATGCAAAAGAAAATAGAGCATACCGGGATTCGATCTAGATACCTCCAGCGTGGCAGTCCGACCCCTTCGCCACTCGGCCACCAAACCACTGAAATTGGGCAGCGGCGGCGGCCTTTTGTACGCCCGGCGCCCCACAGAGCGCGAATCCCTCGAATTTCAAATGCGATTTTCTGGGATATGGAGACCGTTCAGCAAAAACTGACTTTCATCCCTTAATAAGCAAGTAATAGGCTACCCAAAAATGTGGGTGTCGTTCGATTTGGCCACCGTGACCCCAACGACTACCCTTGTGAGTCTCTCTCTATTCCTCTCTTCGCTGACATCAGCCGTGGTTTTCGAGCCTTGGTAATTGATACATGGACGACCTCATTAATGCACCAGGATTGCAAATTAAACAAGAGCCCGACGGAATGAGGATTTTCAGAATGAAAAGAGAATTTCTAAAATCAAGGGGTTCAGAAAATTTGTCACTGACGCGCTCTTTCTAACGGCTTTTCCAAGTGGTACCTTCGATTCATTCGAAAACGGAACTGGCATTTTGCCAAACTGCGCCTTTTCCTGAATTTGGACATTTGCCAATCCCGTGAGGGTGTGTATTTCACACAGTCGCAGAATAATACAGGGTTTGGCAAGTCGCCAGCGGGAGCAGAGCCAAATACATTGTAATTGCCAGAGTGCCAAATAAATTTTCTTTGTATCAGGGCCCATTCAAATAAATACCTCAGAAAATGCTACAGTTAGCATTTTGCTTGAGAGCAAAAACATCTCTAGTGCTATAAAAATCTTTAATTTGGTTTAAATAGCGTAACATTAGATAAATGGAACATCAAGAGAAGTTCGAGAGTTTTATGGTCCATCCGTTCGGGACCAAATGGGATTTTTACTAACCACAAATAAAGAAATAAATGCCTAAAAAAAAGACTTATTTAAAGCGACGGTCAAGGCTTTTACAACGTGTGCTCAATTTTTCGAGAAAAATCGCCCAAATCACAGGCAAATCCCTCTTTCCTGAATTTGGGCGTTAGTAAGAAAAAGTCCCGCAACGAAAAGCGCTGGCGATTTGCCAAAAGGCGGTTTTGGTAAGTTGCAAATGCCTTTTGTGGCTGGACTCTAAGCAATATATAACATTTCGTTCTGGGCACTTGGGTAAGTGCCCCAGTCTTTCTTTCCTTAGAGTTGCTTCAAACGTTAGGAGGGAAAGGCAGTGCCCAAACATATTGAGAATGTATTGTAGACAAAGTCAAAGTTTTTGAGCAATTTTAAAACTGCTCCCGATTTTAGTTCAATGGAATCCCTTAAGTGGACATTAAAGGTCTGTTCCGCACACTTTAATGAGTTTCGATTGTGCATAGAATACTCAGTCAATTCTTGCAGCCAAATTAAAAAAAAAACTTGGCGATGTAAATCGGCCTATGAAACCCTAAAGTTCCTGGATAAGAGGCTGGTAGTTTTTGTTTTGCTAAGGGGCCATTTCCCCAGAGCTCGGCGATTTAGTTGCCCGTTCCCGGCGTTTTGACCAAAACCGGCGTTATTTATTTACACTGTGGCTCTTCCTCCTTCAGGGCTTTAGAGTGAGAGAGAGAGTGAGAGAGAGAGAGAGAGAGAGAGAGAGAGAGAGAGAAGAGAAGAGAGAGGCAAAGAGGTAGAGAGTGAGTGAGTACCTCCTCTCGTGTTGATGCCGGACAACGCAAATTGCATTGAAAGTGATCGCCCTCTCGAAAACACAGAGACATAGGGGATACTTTCATTCTGCGAACAGGGTCCGACACCCGAGCGAAACTTGTATAGAACAAACACAGAGAATCCCGGTTAGAATCACAGGTAATAAATAATTACAATAATTATAAGGGGGAATAATAATTATGAGAGGATCACGGAGGCGGCTTCAGGGAGCACAGGCGGTGGAAGGAGGAGGACGAGGAGACGGGGCGGAGTCGGGGGAGGAGCTAGCGGAAGGCACGACCCAGCCGAGTCAGCTGAAAAAAGAGGAGATTAATAAGGAAGTCGTCATTTTTCCCCTTAAGAACCTTAGAAAAAACCAAATTCTGGAACGAACGTGTTATGGACAATTTTAAGGACATTAAGTTCCACAAACACGGGTTGGCAATAAGGTTGTAGTTTGATTCCACTGCACCCTCTTGACATATTTTTACAACTACAGAAACTACCGTAAAATCCATTTATTTTTGAGTAAAATATTCATTTTTGGATATCAATCGATTTTTTGGACCACCGGCAACCTCTTCACATGAGAAATTACAAACCCACCTATAATTAAAACAAAGACAAAACATAGTTAGTGGATCTAATATTTTGTAGTTTAAAAATTACCCGCCAAAATTTCTCATAAACGATTGGTATAAAAAAAGAGACGATAAAATGAACATATCGATTGATTTATGGGACGGATGAACGGGAAATACGATAGAAATGCAAGGGTTCACTGTGAAGGATCAAACTGACTGCGGGTTGGTCCCGCCAAAAATTTCATACAACATTTAATACTCAGTGTACCCCATTTCAGCGAAAATTTTTCGTGGGCGGTCTATTAATTGATTTGAAAGTCCAATAAAATGTCTTGAAACATTATTATTCAACGAAATCATCTGCCACATCGTGGTGGGACCCAGGTTAACAATATTTTCATGGCCTTTGAAACAACTATTTAAAGCCGTAAAACCTTCACTTCTCCCTCCTTATGCCCATTTTTATCGTATCACATTGAAATGAAGAAGAAATGTGTACAACACTAAAGAAAAGCGATCTCTGGTTGAGAAAAAAGTCCTTTCCTCCGGCTGTCGCTGCATCTGTCAGTCGGAAGGGATAATAATCGACTTCGGTGGACTTCACACGACACAATTAATTAGATCGCCCGGCGCGCGAGTAATAACTTGAAGAAAGACAAACACTCGCCAGCTGCGCTCTCTTTTCGGCGTGACAAATGTCGATTTGAGAGAATTTTACTAGTTTACGGGAGAATTGTGAAACTTTGCTGAATTAGGTTCGAAACATGAATTATACACCGATAAATCAAAGGTAACATTTGATGCTCAGCGAACATCATTTATGGGAGATTATATGTTGGATGCGTTTGAAATTCCAGAAAGTGTAATTGAAAAAAATCTACTTAACAGTCATATCTGGACATGTAGTGTTTGCGAGAACTTGGTTTTGGGAGGTTGCTTTGTCTGGGCATCTTTTAAAAATGGGGGATATTTGGTTTTTTATGGTCTTCTTCACTTTGGGGGCATATATACTTTTCCATCCCCTCCGTACAGTGTCCAGATATGTTAACAGTTGATACTTGATAAATTTCAAATGTATCATTAGAAACAATATTTATCGTGTGGTCTACAGTATGCTCTACCAAGCGAGTGTCAATAACAGCCTGATCTACGGAACTTGAATGACCTCACAGCCCCACGTGGTAATAAAACTTTGCAACTTCAACATGTCGTCCTGCTTGTTCTTTGCAATAAAATAAAAATAATTGGAGTCGGCATCGTCCACTCAAAAGAGATAGACTGCTTTACATGACTGATCAACAACCATGGCAAGGGGCCGGGCAGCTCCAAAAAATATCACGGCCCGGCCCAGGCCGGACCCAAAATTTATGCCCAATTTCTAATCACAAAAAAACAACAAAAAATTTTGGCGGGCCGGCCCATTCCCAAAATTTTCTCCACCAGGCGGCCCTAAAATTACCATAATTGCTGCCCAGCCAATTAAGTAAAAAAAAATAATTAACTAGGTAATTGTAAGTTTCCAAGCGACTTACTATCTCTTCTCTTTGTGAAGTACCTCAATTTCCCGTTATTATAAAAAAACTTGAAAAAAAGAGCGAAAATAGAACATCATAGCTTTACTGAAAACAGATCCCAGTAGCCTCGTAAGAATTTGTTTTGTTAAGCTTTCACCTAGAAACAAGTAAACAGTCCCTGCGTTAAGGAGGGTTACCCAATTTGGTCCCCACTGTCAGTTAAGGATGGGTACGCCACCCTTAATTAAGGGGGGCCCAAATTGGGTAACCCCCTGATGTACACTCCCAAGATGTGTTTTGTATTAAGTTTCTCGTTAAATGTCACCGGGAAATTTGAACCAAAGCAATCGTTGAATAATCGATCCGAATTAAAATCTACTCTCGTTTTTTTTATAAGCTGAGCAAAAAAAGCACGCGATGTGCAAAGTTTTAAACCTAATCGACTTCTTACCTCATCGACAAACTGCTTGGGGTTGACGAGTTCCGTGCATCCGTAGGTCACCCTCTGCAGCTTCTTATCGTTACCGTAGTCGATGAGGTTCTGGTACTCCACGTAGTTCCCTCCGCCGATCACGAACAAAATCACGTCCTGGGGAGGGGGTTGTCTGGCTCGGACCGCACTGGCCCTTAAAGTACGCCATAAGTTATGGTTATTAGGGGTTGACTGACTCTCTTCCGCTGCTCTGCGTCACTTTGGGGTCCAAGTAGCAGAGGTCATCGGCCGGCGAGGCTGAGGTAGCACCCATCATCTGGTTGATGCCAACGGTGGAGGAGGACGGCGGTGTGACCAGCGAATCGACCATCTGAAAAAAATTAATTTTCATAATCCGTGGATCAAAAAGACACTGGAGACCGGGGTGGACGAAAAGTTTGAATTTGGTTTCCACTTCATCCCTATTTGGTAAAATTGTGAAAAACACTGTGATTTCATTTGCTCATAGGTGAATAAAAATCGGGATGTACAACACAAACAGTTTGCAAATAGGGCAAATTGGCAAGAACATGGCAGATATTCATCCATTAACCCCAAGAGAGACTTTCAATTTGGCCGCAGAATTTTCAAGTATCGATTAAAAAAAACAATCATTTTTCGTTAAAGAAAAATATGCTTTTTCCTTTCTCTCAAAAATATGCATTATTTGCGGCGAACTAGGAATTACACGAAAATTAAATCATTGCAGCTTTCGGGAAGTAAACGCGCCCCATTGCAAAAAGGAGACCCACGTTCAACAAGGCCTTTATACTGATTATTGATTTATATGTGTCGCGTGACCCTAATTCACACTTTAATATGAAAGTTCACATATTTCCATTGCTGAAAAAAACGGTGGTTCCCAGTTTTGTAGCTGGTTTCAGGGAACCATTTTCAATTTAGCTAGCTTAAGGTCCGGGCCAGCCCGTTCCGTGATCTTTTGTCTTCCTCCGCTGCCATGCAACCACCGCCATTTACGTGACATTCACGTCGGGCGCACGCGCGCGGATTGAAAGAGGCGCCGATGGGCTCGCAGGAATTGAATTGTAACCTCAAGAGTTTTCCCTCGCAAGTGCAATTTCGGGCCCTCCTCTTTGCAGCGAAAGGACACGGAGTATCCCGAGACACAAACAAAAGACGATGACGTGTCCCATTGTTTAGAAGAGATTCGTCAGTACGACCGCCGCTTCAGCCTCATTTATCTGGATTACCGCGCGGCGGTCGCCGCAACGGCCGAGCAAAAGTTATGCGCTGAGCCTCGAGGATTACTCCGATGTACTATCGGAGTACGCAATCTCTACGAGACACTTACAGCCGAACGACTACAGGAGACGATGGAAACAATGGGCAGAATGGGGAAAGAGGCTGTGGTTGGCAGGGACATTTTGGGTAAAATACCGACGCTGTCATTTTTAAAAACACAACATTCCCGCGAGATTTAGCAGCTCGGATGCAATTGGCTACGGCTACTTTAAGAAGTAAGTCACGCCAAAACATACTTGGACACGTGGCGCTTTTAGGACTTTTCCTTTGGGGTCCTTTGTAAGGGAGCTTGTAAAATGAGGGTTATATGTTTTGAAGTTCCCTCTCTCATTGGGGGCTTTACTTTTTGAGCACCGTGTCATACCCCGGGAGAGTACATCAGCCCCCCCCAGGTTATTTTTGTATAATCCGGTAACAACTACCTTTCCCTAAGTTAAGGGTGATTACCCAATTTCAAGTCCTAAAGTTAAGGGCATAGCTGGACTTGAGGTGCTTGCGGTACCGACGTGATTCGGCGTTTGTGGTTGAAAATAGTGACAAATAATTACAGGTGGCTAAGCCATGGCACAATTGGGTGGCGTACGTATCAAGACCCCAAAGTTTCCTTGTCCGTCCCAATACTTGGGCAAGCCACCGCGGGGATCCATTGTGAGACAGACCCCTCAATTATCAAAAAACTCAAAAATACGCATCGGGCCTCCTTCTTTTGTAAATTTGCCGAAAACTTAAAATTGTGACACCCCCTACTGCCGCATTTGGCGGATCTTGACAATGTATGGTCCAGCCAAGGTTAAGCGTGGGTAGATCAATTGTCAGACCCTCCCGGGGTATGCAGCGTGTCCAGATATGGGCCAAAACCCTTTTCCTAACCAAAAAATCGACAAAAGGTGCAGCCCTTACTTCGGCTGATTTGGCGGCGTACATTGCTTCTCCACCCAAGGACCCGGAAAACCCTAGGTCTGAACGGGTTGAGCCGAAAAAAAGCAACCCCGTAACGACCTATTCCTGCCTCTCATGTTGGCAAGATTCATTTGAGTGGTCTTATAGGTGGCCAATCATTTAAAGAACGTTAATCTAGAGACGGATAGCCCCTCGCAAAAACTGTAATCTCATAACCGGAGATCAAACCGACAAGAACGTTTCGTCCTGGTACGAGCAGAGAACAGTACACAAACAACGAGACCACACGGAACACAAGGTAAATCAAGACAAAACGAGTACAAAGACACACGCTTCATTATATCATCTAGGGGTTGTACTCGATGGGCAGGTTCTTCCTGCGGACCATGCCGTCGCCCTGGAACCACTCGCGGCGGAACTGCTTGGCAGCGCCGTCGGGAGTGTTGGTCCACTCGATGGTGATGCGGTCGTTGTTGGTGTCCTCCTGGCCGAAGGCGAACGCGTCGCAGGAGACGGCCATCAGGATGGCCTCCTTGGGGTCCAGGACGCCACAGCCGGGGTCCACGCCGAGACGCTTCATGTTGGTGGTCTTGATGGCCCAACCGATGCGACGGGCGGAAGAGTTGATGATCTGAAGACGAGGGTGAGCGAGGCTTCACACAACACGAAACCTTGATGTGGTAAGTGTGCTTGTCATCATATGGCGCGTTGAAGACGATCTTGGATCCGGGCTGGGTGGTGATGTCACCGGGAGGAACCGACTGAGCCATGGCGATTGGATGATGCAATCACTGGGACAGCAGGGGTTATGAGGGAAAAGTTGCGCAGAGGGACGGAACTTAGCATAACGAGGGACTTAGGAAATGAGTAGAGGGCAGGGAGACGTGCGATTGGAGTATGAATTTGAATGCAGAGAATGGCGAAAGAGTTGGTGAATTAGGAGAGAGCAGAGAACGTTACATTAGCTTACGAAAATTCTAATGACGGAGGGAAGGTTCTGGAACCGACCGGTGTATGCTAATTTTTCACAAAGGCATGCATTGCGCAATGAGAGAATGAAGGCCCCATACGACAGAAACACAGCCAACTCACAATAACTAGAACTAGAATGAACCATTGAGACTGGATAATCTCTAGGTATCGGGCAACGGCACTGTTACATGCACACGGTTTATTATCTAGCCCAAGAGAATAAACCGATACACACGGTTTGATCTTTAGGGGCTATTCCCTGAACCGCCAGAAGGAATCACAACTGTCGAATTCAATCCCGCGAAGTTAACTTGATTGATCCAATTCTCATTTGGTTCGGCTTCAAATGCCTCCTGGTCAAGTTGCGGGTACAGCTCTCCTTGGGGGACGCAGCTTCTTGTGTGGGTTCTGGGACGGTCGGGGAACTGTGGACGACTTCTATGCTCCACTAGGCTGGAGCTATATCCTCACTGGGCTCCACTCCTGCTTAAGGACGGGCAATCCAGGTCCGGTTGGAAGAGCGGGAGAAGGACCGAACCATAGCTGGACGTGGAGCGTTTGGGGGCGTCATACGTAAGTCCCCCAAATGGCGCCTCGGAGGCAACGTAAGTCTCTCTTTAACTTGTTGTTACCATTTTCAACCAAACGCCGAATTACGTAGGTACCGCAAGCACTCCACGTCCAGCTATGGACCGAACACACGGCCGCGAGAGACGCCGGAAAGCTCGATGCACTGTAGTGTCCAATAATTACAGTGTTTTAGTGGAAACGGAAAACTGTTGACGACACAGTAGTACCCATCTATTCGCAAAAATGTGCAATAGACGCTCTATTTAAGATAACTGTTAAAACACGGAAGCTACAAACGCCCTAAGGATGATTACCGCGGACATAATTACGCCATCTTGGTCAATTTTTACCACTGCTTTCTACCCAAAAACGAAGCCCCCCTTTCTAACCCAAAACCAACCCTAGTCAAAGGCAGATTGTGCTTCTTCGGCACCAGATTCTTCACTCCCTCCATGACAAACTTCGATCCGTGGCTCAGAAGCTTATTGAACATTCCGATGGTCTTCGTACCCGCTCCCACGTGCTCCTCGTGATTCGACGTCCGTCCCAGCTGAGAAAACGACCTAAATTTTTAATTCAAAAAAGATTTTTCGCTTAAATGTACCTCATTTTCTTCACAAACTTCATGGCCGAGTCGTCGGCGCCGCGCGAGCTGAGGAAGGTGAGAAGTTCATCGTACTCGGCCTAAATCCTCAATTTCTATGGAAAATTCTCAAAACCAACCTGGGAAACATTTTCAGAACAGAGGTAATTGATCAAAACGACGCGGAGGATGTCCTCCGGACTCGAAAAATCACCCAACAGATCCAAAAGAGCCTTTTCTGAACTAATTTGTAGTTTGAACTTTGAAATGTCCTACCGGGAGATGCGTTTTGGAGTAATTTCTGCTCGAGTTCGAAAAGAACGTCCAACTTTCTCTCCTTGATCAGATCCAACAAAGTGGTCGCGATGTTCGTGTGCAGATCGATCAGACGCTTAGCCTCGAGTAGCTTAAAGGACTGGCGTTAAAGTGGTTCCGGCACGACTGACCTGAGGCAGGGAGGTTACGGTAGATCCCAGTTTCGCTGTGGCGTCGGAGATCAGGGAGGTCATGGCCGCATCTGCCTCGTTTCCACTCATTCCCTGAAAACTCCAAGATTCCCAAAAACACGAGTTGCAAGCTCACCATGGCACTCTTCAGACGCTTGATCTCGTCCTCGCTGCTTCTGTAGACCTCGAGGTCTTCTTGGATAGCCTCGGCGACCAAGGGGAAGGCGGAACCCTGAAAAAGACTGATAAAACGTCGATGTTTAAAGTTTAAACCGACTAAAAGCATATCCCTTTGATATGTTCCCAAAAGTACCCAGACCAAAAAAAATTGATCGTCCTGACATTGAGAGTTCAAAGAAATCTAACAAATTTACCGTTCTAGTTTAAGAAAAGGATTCTCGTGGAGCCCACGATACCCAGACCAATCTCTGATATATCAACTGTACTGAGAAATGTTACAAAAGTTCTCGCGCCTTCAGAAATCGATCGTGGTGGGACCCAAAACACCTATAAGTGTACTACATTAATCGTGGTTGGACCCCCAAAATCCAGATCTTTTAGAAATCGATAATGAACCCTTAATAAATCGATCGTCACAAACCCAGTTACCCCTTGACGATAACGATCGTGGTGGGACCCAGCGATTGATTCGACCTTTAAGAAAACTATTGTGGTGGAACCAATATAGCCCATATCTTTCTGAGAAACCGGTTCTGCAGCAAAAAGTAGCATTTCAGCGGGGGAAAAATATTGTGGCTATCGATAGACATGGGACCCAGGGTACACCGATCTTTATTAAAATGATCGTGTTAGGACCCAAAGATTCAAGAAATTGATTAGGTGGGACTCTTGGTACCCAGAACTGTAATAAATCCATCGTGGTGGGACCCCAAAACGTCCAGTGAAAACAATAGTGTCCATATTTTGAACCTCGATGCCAGAATCTTTAATAATTTCTCTCACCTTATGTTTAGTCCACAGTTTGTCGGTTCCTCCGGTATTCATGTCATATTCCTTACGATTACCCGAAGCCTCTCCCAAAACGACTCGATTTTGGTCAAAGTTCTGAAAAAAGTTTAGTATGTAAAAAAAACAAAAAAACAAAACAAACCAAAACGTCGTGAATAAGGGCCTGGTAAGTCCAGGTGTGGTGCAGCATCGTAGCCAAATCAGCTGACCTGAAAAGTTAATTTCAATGTCCGTTTCGAAATCTGCCAGTGTATGCAAAAAAGCGACTTTCATCTGCGCCCTCGCAATTTGCACACTCCCTCGCGTGAGTACTCAACGGTTGTGTAATAAAAGCCATTTCTTCCAAGATTCCAATTTAAAAACTGTTGTGAATACAAAAAAAACCCAAAACTAACCGATCAGCTATGAGCAAAAGCGGCCTGGTGGCGTGGAGCTGCCCAGCGCGGATGCTCTCAACAGCAAAGAGATTGTTCCTAGCGTCGCGGAGATTGTCACGGAGTTTCTGCTCCAGTCTCTAAAATAAAAATAATAAGTTATAAAAAAGATTATGTAAAAACCAACCTTGGCGACCTGTTCAGCGGCATTATTGCGGGGGCAACGGATGATGGGGACGACCCCCATGGTGGCGCAGACGGAGAAAAGACCATCGGCGATGGACTCGATCAGAGCAGCCATCGTGGTGTCGGAGGTGGTGGGGTCATTTATACCGAAAGAAAGATAATTTATTACTGCTGTAAATTACTTCACAGGGAAACTAACAATTAAAAAATTATTTAAATTTTGCCAATAAATTAAAGCACGGATTCGGCTGATCAGCGGGCCGGCCCGGGCCAACCCAGCCCGTAGCGAATGCATAGGTACTAATACTAAAAGCGAGGCAAAATCGTCTAATCGGCTGGCACAGATGAAAAGAATCCTAATTGACTACCCTAACTCTCAGTAATAAATGACAATCAACTGTCAATATGAGCCATAAAACCCATGTTTACAGCCCTTTAAGTAACATAATCGGGCGATTCTCCATGTTGCCACCTAAAAAAGCGTAGATCTTTGAAATACCAGACACACGACTGACGATAATAACAAAAAAATTTACATAACAGTCCTTTAAATGTTCCTCCGCTGATGATTCACATGCTAGGGCCAAGTAACGCGCAGACGGTTAAAAATAGCTGCCAGTCAGCTGTTAGTACGGGTTCAAAATGGTATACTGACAGTCTTTCGGGTTTTAAAAACGTCCTACAGAAGCACATTCTAGTCATTTTCGCTGCAATGCCGTCAAGAAGCTTATAAAATTGTAATCTCTAAAAAATACCTACCAATCAGATGTCAGTAGGGACCAAAGGGTTATACTGTCTTTTAAAATTTAAAAAAAACCCCAATTTGACTCAATATAGCTATTTTCGCTAAAGGTCAGAAACAAAAATAATAAAAACTTTAAAAGAACTTACTGTAAAATGACGAATTCGAGGCATCTCCATATCTACGAAGTACAAACAAATCATCCTCGAGTGAGATAAAGTTCAAATACTGATCGACGACCTGAAAAAACGAAGGTTATGTTTCGTTTTCTACAGGAAAATCGCTCATTTCTATGACTTTTGGCCGAAAATCAAGAGTTTAGTTGTCATGACTGGAAGAACAAACTTTTTGCATAAAACCAACCTTGTGGACGGATTGAAGACTGCCTCCCTGGACAGCGGCCGTTGCGAGGGATTCCAGACGCGGTCGCGACAGCGGGGAGATAAAGTTGAGGTAGAATCCATCGTACATGGCCTTTTTCAGGTCTTCGGAGATCAATTCCACATTTTCGTCGGAGGGAGAGACGAAGTAGACGCAGGGGACGTCGGTCAGGGATTCCCTTCGGGACCCAAGAAGCCTAAAATTCAAAATTGTGCTTAATACATCAATAAAAATTGGCGAAATTGGCGGTGAGTCTGGCAAAAACGACCCTTCTGGCTTTTTTGCAGGGACAGGGCCAAATTTTCGACGAAGGAAGGCTCCGCCCCGCCCGAATTAAAGTGAATAAGCCAAATTATAACTGTAATTACAAAAAAACCTACAGATGGAGGGTGACACCGAGGTCCCTCAGCTGTTTTACCGACAACAACGGCGAGATAATGTCCTGTCCGGTTCTGTCGATAACCAGGATCTTCCACACAGGCTCGTTTACCAGAATATTGCCAACCGGCTGGTTCAAATTGATCACATTCTTCAGAGCCGCTGGAAATAAAAAATAACAACTTTAAAGGGGAAACTAACCGATCTGGCGGGTTCTGATCGTCTCCAGCTGAAGACCATCTCCCCCATATGACGTCATAAGTACCCTAAAGCCATAAATTTAAAAAATTAAAGCCGGAAAACAATAAAAATGAGCAAAAATATTAAATTTTATATAGTTAAATGAGCCACGTTGAGAGACGAAGATGCGCCAGCAGGGCACCTTGGCGCATTTTTGGTTGGCACAAAGTTGGTGCTTTTTCAAATTCGAAAATTCACTTTCAGTTTTTTATTCCCTTTGGCTTTATTTTTAATTTTTAATAGTAAATTTTTCATAATATTAAATCCATTTTATAAGTTAAAGTATATTCATCATATATAATTTGAAAAATGCGCTAAATTCTGCCTCTAAACAACGGCTTTTGATGGATATGGCTTTTTGCTAGTTTTTCTGCAGATATCTTCGCGGAAACTGCTATAACCTGTTTCTCAGTAGTCCTATTACGGTTTTAAGCTTTTAAGTTCACAAATATTTATTTCAATTGCTTGAATTTTATTATTCTTTTGCCCTAAACATCTAGTATATAATTTTTGGGTAAACCCCCTGGGCTAAAATTGCACGAGGTAGTTTTTGAATCTGTTACGAGAAAAATAGATAACAATTGATCGTTTTAAACGCAATTTAAGCATTCAAGCTTTTCGAAATCCAAAATTCGTATTTTTCTGCTTCTGAGGGAATTTGGACGTGTTTCGCTCCGTTATCCGTATGCGCACCGCTATCGCGATTGAACTAACGTATTTTGTTGTGTTTTTATAGTCTGAAAGTTAGATATACCCGATTAATTGAAACTTTTCTTGCCTCGACTTTTACACTTTTACGATTTCTGGCCACTATAATTTTCCTCATTTGAGGAAGAAGATGGGATCCGGCGGGCGTGCTATCGGGCCGGATGGAAAGCTCATCCAGCGTCAGCAGCCTCAGCAACAGAAGACCAACATCAGTGCTCCCAGAGGCGGTCGAGTTCAGCAACAGCAGCCGCCGCAGAGGGGCATGGTGCGCCCGATGCGGCCTCCCCACTTCACTCCGGGGATGCCCCGCCCGACGCCAGGAATGCCGCCCCGTCCGTTGATGGGTGGACCTATGGCTCTCGTGCCTCCCTTCATGGCGCCTCCTTCCATGATGGTACCCTCCGCTCCTTCCATGATGGCTCCTCCCGCGCCCATGATGGCTCCTCCCGCGCCCATGATGGCACCACCTCCTTTCGCCAACGCCGGAGGCTCTTACGGATTCTTCGGCAACGCCGCGATGGCTGAAGCTAAGCCTCCCGTCGCCCCCCTTATCGGTACGGGTCCCGCTCCCCTTCTCCCTAAGCTTCCCGTGGCGCCTGTGGCCTCTACGGCTGTCGCTGTGGCTCCCCCTGTGGCCGAAGCTCCTTCTCACGTGGGAGAGGTCCCCGGCTTCGGAACCAACTCCAGCATCCACGAACTCTTCGGCAAGATGGTGTGGAGGAAGATGGAAGGCATCAAGGACGCGACGGTGGTCGACCGACTCCAGAACAGGATTATGAATCTGATTCACGACGCTTTGGCCGATCAAGCCGCTCCTCCCGTGGCTTCTGGAGCCCCAGACCCCACTGCCACTGGTTTCCGCACCTTCTGAAATCCCCGAAGGCCCTGTAACATGTCATCGAGTATTTTTTATATAATTAATTTGTTATGTTCGATCTCTTCATTCGTCATAAATATTGTCATCTCTTACTTTTTCGAGTTCATCCAATTATCCGAATTTCGGATCAATTCTTGTACCGATTGTCTGTTTTTTTGTAACTTTCAGGTACCCTCAATTCCTTTCCGTATATCGTCATTAGCGACGGCTAAAATTTTGAACATATGACAGCTAAATTCTGGCACGATTCGATAACATTCCCTTTTCAAAAGCCTAAAATTGAACGCGCTTAGTCGAGAATGTAGGTCGCTTGGTGTTCTCGTGTTGATTTTTTGTTTATTTAAAAGAATTTCTGTTAAATGTGAATTTTTATACAGTCGGATCGTTTATAACAGCGGAATTTTGGAACATTGCGACACGCCCTGTCGACAGCAAAATTCTTGAAGTCATCTTTACGGTGTTTTTTTGCCGACAACAGCTAAATTTTTGAACATTTGGCAAATAAATTATGGGGCTTTTCGAAAATATTGGAATTTCTCTATGTAAAAGCGAAAGTGGTATGACAGCGAAACTTTGGAACCAGACCCATTAAAATGCTGAGTAATATCACTCAATCTTCGATTAACGGATGTTACTATTTTATTTTTATATTTTACTATTTTAAGTGAAAACAGTGCTGTTAAATGTGAAAATTTCTACGTTTGAGTCGATTATAACAGTGGAATTTTAGACCAATGTCGAATTGCACGGCGTTTGTGGTTTGCATTTTATTTAGTGACGTAAAACTTTCGGAGCTAAACCTTTAATAACAGCTAAATATTTGCACCCATTGAATCACATGAATCGTTTCATTCTCACCCTTATCTTGATGATTATTTTATTTTTAATAGTTTTTTTAACGATTTTTTTAAAGCATGGATTCGGACTTGTACGACGAGTTCGGTAACTACATCGGACCCGATCTCGATTCTGATGACGAGGAAGATGATGTGCCGGTGACTGGAGAGGACGAGGAGGGGGATGAGGGAAATGATGATGTAAGTTGATTTTTAAATACAAAATTTTAAAGCAAAATTCTAAGTTAACTGCTGTTTTTAAAGTAGTTTATTAGAGCTTGAAATTGTTGAAAACCTCAGTTTGCGCTTGAGACGCTTGAGACGTTATTCCCTTAGGCGTATAATGGAACGTTTTGTTAGTCTCGCAATTATGTTTTTACCGTGTTTTCTATATTTTCTGCCATATACTGTCAAGCTCTCCTATATGCGGCGGTGGGGCCGTCGCAATTTTAAGTTTTCGACAAATTTGGTAAACGAAGGGGGTCCGTCTCAAATTTTGAAAACTTGTTGTAATAGAAGAGGCTGTCGCAAAATTGCCACCCGCGGTGACTTGGGTGACTTGCCCGACTATGTTTTCTGCTGCGAAACGGTTGCTTAAAGGACTTTTGTTATTGGGTCCCGCAGCGATCACTTCCATTTTGTTACATAAATTTCCATTTCCAGGATGCTATGGACGACGAGGATGGGGAGGAGATCCCCCAGAACCAGATCGTCCTCCACGAGGACAAGAAGTACTACGCTACTGCCATGGAGGTATTTTACGTGTTCTCGCTTGAAAACCAACTTTTCTAACTTTTAAAGGTCTACGGAGAGGGTGTGGAGACGCTGGTCCAGGAGGAGGACGCCCAGCCGCTCACCGAGCCCATTGTGAAGCCAGTTCTTCAGAGGAAGTTCCAGGTTTCTGCTGAAATTTTGACTTTTAATACGGTATCCCTGGTTTAGGCTGTGGAACACAAACTTCCCGCCACCACCTACAAGAAGGAGTACCTGGCCGATTTGATGGACTGCCCTCATGTCATCAGGAATGTGGCCATCGCTGGACACCTCCACCACGGAAAGGTTTGTGATTTTTAAAAGCTCTATTTTGGGTTCCGACGCGAACGTCTTTTTAAAGGAAATGAACTCTTTCTGTTCCACGGCGTTGTTGGATTAGGAGGGTTTGGGTTTTCCTTGACTGCATCTGTTTTTTTTTCAAGTTTAAAAAAAACATTAATTTCGGCAGTTATGCGAAAATATACTTTTTCTTTAAAGAGTGGGTCTTTTGGACCGTGACGACAAAAATATTCTTTATAATTCCACACAACGCGCTCGGAGCGGTTTTTTTTCTTAAAGGATTGTCTGTGGATATCCCATTTGGATCAATTTTTAGATTTTTGGCGATGAACTAAGCGTGTTTTTGTTTGAAGGGTTTCGTCAAGATCACTTAAAAACCTACAAAAATAACACATAAAATAGTGTTATAGTATATTTATTTCTTCGAGTCCCACAGTAAAGCATGATTCTTATATCAAAGAAATGGTTTATTAATGGCCTCACCACGATCTTCATCCTCACTTTTTCAGACCACTTTCCTGGACTGTCTTATGGAGCAGACCCATCCGGATTTCTACCGCGCCGACGACTCCGACACCCGTTTCACCGACACGCTCTATATTGAGCAGCAGCGGTATTGACATTAGCTAACATCCTAAAATTGTTTTCTTCTTCTTCAGAGGATGTTCGATCAAGGCGATGCCTGTGAGCATCGTCATGGCTGACAGTCGCCAGAAGAGCTACCTTCTCAACATCATGGACACTCCCGGTTCGTTATCTCTTTTTTAACGTCCAAAATCTTGTTTTTAGGACATGTCAACTTTTCCGACGAGCTGACAGCTGCCTACCGTCTGTGCGATGGAGTTGTCGTTGTGGTGGATGCGCATGAAGGAGTAAGTTAGCCAAAATGGCGACAAAGTTGAAATTATGTCGGTGTTACTACGGTAGTCTCCTTTTATCTAATACTGTAGAATCTGCTGGGTTTTGATTGAACGATGGAGCCTGCAACTCGATTACTGTAGCTCACTGTGACTCTGTTACTGTAATTGATCAACCCCGGTAAACCTGTTACTGTTGATTCGTCTTAGTCTGGAATACTGTAATTTACTAATTTGCTGAAAGCAGTTACTGCAACTGTTTGGATGGATTATATGTATTGAAATGTATTTAGTGTGATTGGGTTACTGTAACTTCACGGCTTTTAAGCGGCCTGAGGCCACAAGAAGTGGCTAGGCGAGGCTCGAGTTTACCTGGGTTTCCGACAATGGCTGCGTGCTAAGGCAACCAAAAGAAACATTAATCGGCCTGAGGTTTCATTTTCTGAATTATTAACCCATCCGTGGTTTTAACAAAATTCTCTCTGCCCATACCTCGGGAGGGTATAGTCAGCTTATCCCAGGTTACGGGGAGTCGAGGCCCCAAAAACATAGAAGTTATGGGGGATTAAGCCCTTTTTGCCTAAAATTCTACTAGGAAGGCCAAAAGTTAAGGGGGGTTACCCCATTTATGGCCCCAAAAGTTACGGGTGGGTCCGTCAACTGTCAGAGTCTCCCGAGGTATGTCTCTGCCAAAAAGCTATTTGCGCAAATATTACTTCAAATCAGCGCTGTTCCAAGGATGAAACCCAGTTTGGAACCGAATTTATAATTTAATATAAAAAAACGCGTTTGGACACCGTTCAACATGGGATACATTATCTTCCCGTGTGGAAAGGCGTCCACCACGACTTTCAAAATTCTGTTTGAAACCAGATTAGTCCCGGTCAATATAACTGAATTGCGGTAGCTTAGAATTTTCATTATTTTTTTAACGCTCCCCACAAACCATATGTGAAAATGCCAATTCTTAAATTTTGCTATTAAAAACCTCGTTTTTAGGTTATGATGGCCACCGAGAGAGCGATTCGTCACGCGCTGCAGGAGCGTCTCCCCATCGTCCTCTGCATCAACAAGATCGACCGCCTGATCCTGGAGCTGAAGCTCCCGCCCGCGGATGCTTACTTCAAGCTGCGTCTGGTCATCGACCAGGTCAACAACCTTCTCAGGTTGATTTGTCTTTTCAAATTTGGGTTAATCTCGTGGTTTTCAGAACATTCAGCGAGGATAACGACGTCACCGTCTCTCCTCTGCTGGGCAATGTGATCTTCTCTTCCGGTCGCTACAACGTCTGTTTCTCTCTCCAGTCGTTCGCCAACATCTACGGAGGACAGAGTGGTTAGTTGAGGGATTTTACAGAATTTATTCTTGGGGCGATTGCTTTTTTGAAGAAGACGCTTAGGCCGTAAAAAAAAACTTATAAAATGAGCCACTTTTCAGATAAATTCAACCCGGACGAGTTCGCCAGGCGCCTTTGGGGAGACATCTACTTCGATAAGAAGACCCGCAAGTTTAGCAAGAAGCCCTTCAGCAGCAGCAACCAACGCACCTTTGTGGAGTTCATTCTGGAACCGATGTACAAGATATTCAGCCAGGTACGGTTGTAAAAATCAACTGATTACCCTAACATGGTAGATTAGAGCTACGCAGCTGACAAACAATCTCATTGGCGTTTTCATGAGCTTGCTAAACTTGGCAGAATATGTTAAGCCTCCCACCCCGTCATAATCGGGCTGACGCCTGAATATTTATTTTTTCTTCGGCCCGCAGTCGTCTTAGCCTTTTTCAATGCGAATTTCGGGTTTTCTGAATCGAGGTTCTCAAATGGCTGGCTGCCACAATGGTTTTGTGGGCGTTCAAGCCGATATCTGAAAAAAAAAGTTTTACAATCTTAAATTACTTTACGGTGTTTATTATTAAGAAATACCCCAATATTTATTGTACCAAAAATAATTTCGCCGACGGGGATCGAGCCCTGGGCATTTTGAATCCGAATCTAGCCAGGCCGACCAGAATTGTCCTGGTGCCCCGGTTGTGGGGGGGGGCATACCTGGTCACGGTTCGAAAGGTGGGTGTGCAAAAAGCAAGGTCCCGCAGCGAGGTTGTCCAAATAATCGAGGACCTCACACTTTGTCCCCCTTTCTTGTAAACCTAGGTCTCGCAAGCACCATGTATCAGGTATGAGGGCTTGACGTATTTATTTTATACATGTGAGCTCTGTCTTATAGTTAGATGGCCACTCACACTTGAAATTAGATGCGCCACTGAATCAGTCGAGTGTCGAGACCAAAAAGGCAAAATTTGGGAGCGGGCCGGCCCGCTGCCATAGTTGATCGAAACAAGTGGGGTCATTTGACTTCAATGATTTTCATCCGGTTTCAGGTTGTTGGAGACGTCGACACATGTCTGCCCCACATGATGGGTGAATTGGGAATCAAGCTGACCCGCGAGGAGCAGAAGATGAACATCCGCCCCCTGATCGCCCTCATTTGCAAGCGCTTCTTCGGAGAGTTCAATGGTGCGTTTTCTTTTAAAGTCGTTTATTTTCATTCTTTTCAGCGTTTGTCGACATCGTTGTGAAGAACATCAAGAGTCCTTTGGACAATGCGAAGAACAAGATTGAGCAGGCTTGGACGGGACCCGCCGAGACCAAGTTGGCCGCCGATATGCACAAGTGCGATGCTAATGTGAGTTTATAGGCTTGTTTTCGGGCATTTAGCGACTTTAAGCTACTTTTTGTATTTTAAAAGACTACTTTCTACTTTTGTGTCAATTGAAAGTTAATTTGGTACTTTTAGGGTCCTCTGATGGTCCACACCACCAAGAACTACCCCACGGCCGATTGCTCCTCCTTCCACGTATTGGGACGTGTGATGAGCGGAACGCTGGAAAGCCAGTCGGAAGTTCGCATCCTCGGAGAAAACTACAGTATCCACGATGAGGAGGACTGCCGGCGTCTGACCGTAGGCCGTCTCTGGGTCCACGTGGCCAGGTAATCCTTTAAAAAGCGACTTTTTAAACATTTTTCGGGATTTTAGGTACCAGATCGAGGTGTCGCAAGTGCCAGCCGGCTGCTGGGTTCTGATCGAAGGCGTGGATCAGCCGATCAACAAAACCTCAACCATTGTGGAGTCCGAGTACGATGAAGACGTGAGTTTTTGCAATTTTTGCCAAAATTTTATACGTATGACAGTTTGTGGCTAACCTAAAGCCGCCAAAGGACATTGTTAGCAAGAGGCGCTTAGCGGCTCAAACGCGTCGTGAGCAAATTTATAAAAATAATTTTTTTCTGAACTTGTCCTGCCGCATCGCGGTCTGGTTAAATCATACCTTGGGAACCAAATGAACGGGGTTTCAAAAGTGAGGGGGGTTAGTCTAGTATTTCATAGAAAATTGAGGAATAACCTTTTTTCTTCACAAGAACTGAGGGGGGTATTCCGTTTCTCAGCCAAAAAGTGAGGGGGGTAACCCAGTTTTTCCGTCAAAAAGTGATGGGGGGTCCCTCCGTGACCAACCCCCCCCACAAGGTATGGGTTAAATCCTTCAGCCGCATTTGCCTGAAAGTTTCTGCAGTGGTCCAATCTCAAGCTAAGGCCGCCGCATGAAAGTCGTTTGATTAAACAATCTATCCTGCCGCTTCGCGGTCACTTCTTAACCTAAAGCCGCTGTTAAACACATACTAAGACCGCCGAATGGAAGTATTTTTGTTTAAAATGCTTTATCCGGTCTCTTCGCGTTTAATTCTAAACTTAAGGCCGCCACATCTAAGAATTTTGACTGGAAAGTTTGCCAAACCGCTTTGCGGTCAAATCTGAACCTAAGGTCGCTGTTAAACACGGTTAAAACACAGGCCGGCCGCCGCACGAAAGGATTTTTATGAACAAGTCCATCCGCTCTATCCTTGACGACTTAAACCCGCCGTTAAATTATTCATCTCGCCGCATTGCGGCGTATCTTCCAACGATATCTTTTCGAATCCCATTCTTCAGATGTACATCTTCCGTCCCCTGCGCTTCAACACCCGCAGTATTGTCAAAATGGCGATCGAACCCATAAACCCCTCCGAGTTGCCGAAAATGCTCGACGCCCTGCGAAAGGTACCCAGTGTTTTAATAAATTGTTTTGAATTTGCCATTTTCAGGTCAACAAGTCGTTCCCTCTGCTGACGACTCGTGTAGAAGAGTCCGGAGAGCACGTGTTGTTGGGAACGGGAGAGTTGTACATGGACTGCGTGATGCACGACCTGCGCAAGGTGAGGCCTTTAAAACTTGCTTTTGGCAACTGTAGCTTGACAGTTGGTATAGTTTATGCCAAAACGACTTTTTCCACGCCGTGCCACTGTTTTGATGTTGTCTAGAGTAATGCGTGCAAAATAGGATACTCAGGCAATGTAGCAGCCAAATCGGCCGTACTGCTTGCCAAAGTTGGCTCTTTCTAGGCGACCGGGCTTTAACGAGTCCCCTCTGCCAAAATCTGCGCGCCGTTTTGCGCATAGTTATTTGCAACGCGTGCACAGAGTTTTATCGTCAGTAATTTGAATTTTGGCCTGTAGTCTAATACCTCGGGATCCATAGTCTTCGCTACGAGACCCGACTGCTCAGTAACAGGGAAAAAATTGTTAGTACAATGATTTTCCGGAGGCTTTTTCATGAATAAAAACCAATGTTTCTTCGATAAAATGCGAAGTTTTTTCTTTTCTTTTTAGTGGATTAGTTTTTGAGAATTCAAAAATTGCCTATGAAAGTTTAGTATATCAGCTATTGAATCGAGCGGGGGGAAGCGCAAATTGCTGAATTCGGAAAATTCGAACTGTTGCCCGGTGTTTAGCAGGCGGAGTGCGTTCGGGTCGCGATATATTGCACTTTCCGCTCATGCCTAGGTGAACTAGAATTGACGAAAACTACTATTGTGGAACATGGGGGTGTTTGCAAAATATGCTTTCAGGTGTTCTCCGAAATCGACATCAAAGTGGCCGACCCGGTGGTTACGTTCTGTGAGACTGTGGTGGAGACCTCGTCCTTGAAGTGCTTCGCCGAGACGCCGAACAAGAAGAACAAGCTGACGATGATCGCCGAGCCGCTGGAGAAGGGGCTGGCCGAGGACATTGAGAACGAAGTGGTGCAGATCGGATGGAACCGGCGCAAACTCGGCGAATTCTTCCGCACCAAGTACGACTGGGATCTGCTGGCCGCCCGCTCCATTTGGGCTTTTGGTCCCGACGCGGCCGGACCCAACGTCCTCCTCGACGACACTCTGCCTTCCGAGGTAGTTTTTATTCTTTTTATTCTTATTTCTCTCAGCAAACTTGTCTAAATTATCATTTCCAGGTCGATAAGAATCTTCTCGGCACTGTGAAGGAGTCCCTGGTTCAAGGATTCCAGTGGGCCGCCAGGGAGGGACCTCTCTGTGAAGAACGTGAGTTTTCCTGCTGTTTTAAAGGTCAAACCGGTGTTTTTTCAGCCATCCGCAACGTTAAATTCAAAATGCTCGACGCTGTGATCGCGGGAGAGCCGCTTTACCGTGGAGGAGGCCAGGTCATTCCCACCGCCAGGAGATGCGCCTATTCTGCCTTCCTGGTACGATTTTTTTTTGTTGAACACTCAATGTTAGACATGGGGTAGAAAAGGAATAGCAATGCGAAAATTTATTGTTTGCTAGCCCTATTTTCTGTACCTGTTCTACGAAGTTTTGGAAAAGTTGCCAAACTGCTGTTTTCGTCACAAAATAAACTGCCCGCTCAGATATCTAGTTGCGGCATCCAAACTGATTCAGCGGATTTCAGTAGATTTCGGGCTGTTTGTGCGGAATTCAAAAGAAAATAGATTTCAACCGATTTCGCCGGATTTAGTTTACATTGTAAAATCCGTAAATTTGCCAATTAGAATTCAAAATGCCGGTTTCAGCAGCATTCAACCGATTTCAGTGGAATTCTTCATGGCACAAGATCTTCCAAAACGAAACGGGTTGAATTCCGCAAACGAGTGCCTGAGCGTATTGGGCAAATTTGTAATTTTTTGAGTCTGTTTTACAGAATATCGTACCACCTCGGTGGTGAGGTTTTATGCAAATACCAGTCGATTGTTGTTTTGCTACATTGGGTATTTGATACTCAGCTGGTGCAAATTTGCTCCAAAGCCAAATGCTGGACACAGTTTAAAGGGAAGGGATGCTGTAGACCTGTAGACCTGTAGACATTCATGAGAATCTAAACGCGCTTCGGGACCTATTGCATTCAGTTCGTGCCTAAATATCTCTGTCTCGGTTATTTTCTCGTCGAGGCCAAGTATGGCAAAATTTGAGGCCGGCCCGAAAAAAATTTTTTTTCTCGTTATTTTTACTTTTTACATTGAAAAAGGCATCGATTTCCGGTCGGGTCTGGGCCGGTCCGTAAAAAATTTGGGAGCGGATTGCCGTGCTTGGTCGAACTAATTTTTGATTGGGAATTCAGCAGTTTCCAGTTTATAACAGTTCTTTAATCGGGATAGTGAAAATCTTTTTTGTACAACTGGTATTGACTACCATGTTAATAGCAAACACTATTAAGCTTTTAAGCAGTTTTTAAAAAAAGTATTGTGCCAATTTTTACAACATTTTAACTTTTGTTTTTCGTTCACGGGTCGTTCCGACATATCCCTCGGCCCAGCCCGTCATTTGAATCGCATACATGTACAAACTTACGGGACGTGTATACAATAAATTGAGCTTGCGAAGTCAAAAAAAACATAGTTTAATATAGCTTTTTTTCATAACCCTCTTTTCAGATGGCCACTCCGCGCCTCATGGAGCCCTACTACGTGGTTGAAGTCATCGCCCCTGCCGACTGCGTGTCCGCCGTGTACACCGTTCTGGCCAAGAGGAGAGGTCACGTCACCACCGATTCCCCGATCCCCGGCTCCCCCATGTACAACATCAAAGCCTTCATCCCGGTGATGGATTCCTTCGGCTTCGAGACGGATCTCAGGACACACACCCAGGGACAGGCCTTCTGCCTCAGTGCCTTCAACCACTGGCAGGTGCGTCTCTCTCTCTCTCTCTCTCTCTCTCTCTCTCTCTTTGGGACTCACTCACTCTCTTTTCTTCAGATCGTCCCCGGAGACCCGCTGGACAAGTCGATCGTCATCAAGCCGCTGGAACTGCAGCCCACCGCCCATCTGGCCCGCGAGTTCATGATCAAGACGAGGTAAGATCTTTTTTCTGTTGGGGGTTTAAAAAGTAAGGCCCCACCTTGCCTGCAATGGTTTCATTCTAAACTCATCAATATTTTCCAGGAGACGCAAGGGTCTCTCCGAGGACGTTTCGGTCAACAAGTTCTTCGACGACCCGATGCTTCTGGAACTGGCCAAGCAGCAGGACGTCTTCAGCTACTCCGGTCTCTAATCAACCCCGTCGTTACTACTGTTGCTATTACGTGATTGCGTTGACATTGTTATTTTATTTCGTTGTGTTGTGATCTCTGCAATCGCAAGTAACATTTTCTTCCACTGACGACTGTTTTTTTAAACTTGGGAATTAACCGTGGGCTACAAAATACGTGTGCATCATCTTCTCGTCACCCTGGTCCTTCGCCTTTTGGGCCAAACGGAAAAAGCTCTAGAGCATACTGGAGCTTTTGCCTTGCTTCAACCACTTCTCGGCATCTTCGATGAGCGCATTTGCAAAAACCGCAGTTTCAGTGACTGCTTCTGCAGAACAGAGTCAAGAAATTCGTGGTCCTTCTGCTGCTCGAGACGTCCATACGAAGCGTTCTTCGCTTTTTCTTCCCTTTTTGAGCAGCTTTTTTTCGACTTATTTTTCGACGGAGCTCAATCCCTATGTCTCCTTCACCCCCACCTCCGCCAGAGAGCGACAGAGACAGAGGGCCATCCCACCAAACCCATCTTTACATTCTGAAGTTCTTTTTCGTCGCTGTTGCCATTCTTCTGGCTTTAGCGGATCTATCCTCCTTCGTTCTATTCGGAGCTAGCTTTTTGCAACCCTCGCCATCTCTTTTCTGTAATTTGTTGCTCGAACTTGTTTATTTTTCGAGGAAGTCGACTTTTGTTAAAAGATGGAGAGATTCCACTTGGTTTTGCAACTTCTTTAGACGATCCCTGCAGTCACGGAATCGAACTTGAAATTGTTAACCTGTTGGTTAACAATTGGACTTGGGGCCTATATTTTGATGCATCGACACGGATTCCACTACTTTTTCTCCGGCGGAGAAAACGACGAATTTCTCCGGCCCAAACGAAAACGAATTTCTCCGGCCCAAACGACTTTTTCTCCGAGCGACATTTTCTCCGAATAAGATTCGTTAACTGATTTTCACCACTTATCAACTTATTTAACACTTTTCGATCGTTTTCAATACATAACAACTTTTTCTTTGAAAAAAAAGAGCAAAATTGCAAGAAAATAAATTGGAACGCGAAAATATGACATATAAATATTAAAACCTAAGGAAAAAAGTTGTACATGATAAGATTTGTTAGAAAAATAACGCAGCAATACTATTTTTCAAATAGAGTAGGATACGGGGAGGGTATTTCAATTTCAAGATTTTATCCATACCTTATCAAGATACCCCGCAGTGGTGCATTTTCCGACACTCATCCCTATGTAACAATTTTTAAACATTTACGACAAACCACACTCCATAGAAAAAAAATTGGGCAAAACTCAAATTGCCGCATTCGCGCCGTCGTGGCGCTCGGAATTTGGCCGAGAACCTAAGGTTAGGATGTAGAAACTACAACATCGGAATTGTTAAGGGTGGTAAGGTCCTTTTGAGGGTAATATCCTGTAATAGAAAAAGGCGAACCACGACGCTTCAATTTCTTAAAGGTAGCAATGGTCATACGCAAAAAAATATCGCTCATTTCATGTAAAAATTAGACGGACACCGGCATGATTTAAATTTTCATTAAAAAATGTTTTTAAAAACCAAAAATAAAAATTTCAGACGGGAAAATCCAATCGGAGAAATTGACGCGGAGAAAACGTCGCCATTGGCGGGAGTTAACTTTTCGGAGAAAATGTCGTTTTTTCGGAGAAAAAGTCGCGGAGAAAATGTCGCGGAGAAATTGTCGTGGAATGATCGATACGGACAGACTCTTGCCGAAGCCCAGAAAGTCCCGGGTGGCAAATAACATTAATCCTAACTGTTCTACCTGTATTCAGACGATATGGGCGATCACGACCCATCAGCCCCTCCAAACTGTCCCGAACTCAGATTATGTAAAGAGAAAACGAGCATCATCATCTGGAACATTTCCAAGTTCGACTCCAAAGTGAAGGATCTTGAGCAATCGTTCCCAGATGAGGGACAGGTTGATGTCTTTGATAGGGTTGTGACGGAACCTTGAGAATCTCTGGAAATGATTGGAAAGCTACACAGGAGAGGGACAGTCGACAGTGCTTTGGATCCAAGACTGAGCCCACCGAAGCGTCCTACATTCTCTCATTCTTGTTCATCTCCCTCTTTTAATACTTTGGGGTCATGATTTGCCGATTTATTGTAGTGGGTATCCGGAACCCCTCCCCCAAGCTTAGGTAGCCTGCTCCTGCGTGGCTTACTATCTCTCATGGAGTGATCATGAACCTCCGAACTCAATCCGTTTTTTTTCTATTTACGGATACCGCTTGCAATGTTGCGGATTTTGGTCTTGTGCACAGACCTCTCCCTTACCGTGGGAGCTCTTTTGTTTTGGGGGGATTTGGTTCAGCTCTGTTCGAATCAGGCCGATGCACCATGTTTTGAGCAGTTTCCCCCCAATTAAACTACCCAAATTTATATTAAGAGTAAACACGACAATAGAGCGAATAACATTTATTACCAGAAGCCAAAGCCCCGCTGCGCGGGTCTTCGCCTTCTGGGTTCGGCGGCCTTCGGCCGCCTCAATGATCGCGGCCTGCGGCCGCTCAATGAAATGTTCCCCATGATCGTGTTGGGGGAAATGAAGGGGTGTACCTCTCC